>JAJEJO010005771.1:343603-492931 GCA_020662805.1 Glaucomys volans | reverse complement strand
ATAGAATTGGAGAAATAGGGCATCCCTGCCTTGTTCCAGTTCTCAGGCGGAATGCTTTGAATTTTTTCTCCATTTAGAATGATGCTAGCTGTGGGCTTAGCATAGATAGCCTTTACAATGTTAAGGAACATTCCTACTATCCCTAGTTTTTCTAGTGTTTTGAGCATGAATGGGTGCTGTATTTTATCAAATGCATTCTCTGCATCTATGGAAATATCATGTGGTTCTTGACTTTAAGTCTGTTGATGTGGTGAATTACATTTATGGATTTCCAAATGTTGAACCACCCTTGCATTCCCGGGATGAAACCCACTTGATCATGGTGCACTATCCTTTTAATATCCTTTTGTATGCGATTTGGTAAAATTTTGTTACGAGTTTTTGCATCTGTGTTCATTAGGGATATTGGTCCGAAATTTTCTTTCCTCGATGTGTCTTCTCTGGTTTTGGTGTCAGGGTGATATTAGCTTCATAGAATGAGTTTGGAAGAGTTCCCTCCTCCTCTATTTCATGAAATACTTTAAGGAGTATTGGAATGAGCTCTTCTTTGAAGGTCTTGTAGAGCTTGACTGTGAATCCATTTGGTCCTGGACTTTTCTTTGTTGGTAGGCTGTTGATGACTTCTTCTATTTCATCTCTTGAAATTGATCTATTTAAGTTGTGTATGTCCTCCAGATTCAGTTTGGTTGGCTCATATGCCTCTAGGAACCTGTCAATGTCTTCCAGGCTTTCTATATTGTTGGAGTATAAATTTTCAAAATAGCTTCTAATTGTGTTTTTTATTTCAATTGTGTCTGTTGGAATATTTCCATTTCCATCATGAGTTTTAGTAATTTGTATTTTCTCTCTCCTTCTCTTTGTTAGTGTGGCTAAGGGTTTATCAATTTTGTTTATTTTTTCAAAGAACCAACTTTTTGTTTTGTCAATTTTTTGAATTCTTTTGTTTCAATTTCATTGATTTCCACACTGATTTTAATTATTTCCTGTCTTCTACTACTTTTGGTGATGATCTGTTCCTCTTTTTCTAGGGCTTTGAGCTGTAATGTGAGGTCATTGATTTGTTGACTTTTCATTCTTTAATGAATGCACTCCATGCAATGAATTTTCCTCTTAGCACTGCTTTCAGAGTATCCCAGAGATTCTGATATGTTGCATCTTTGTTCTCGCTGACCTCGAAGAATTTTTTTTATTTCCCCCCTGATGTCTTCTGTTATCCATGCATCGTTCAATAGCATATTATTTAATCTCCAGGTCTTGGAGTAGTTTGTTTTTAACTTTATCATTGATATCTAATTTCATTCCATTAGGATTTGTTAGCATACAAGGTAGTATCTCTATGTTTTTGTATTTGCTAAGAGTAGCTTTGTGGCATAATATATGGTCTATTTTAGAGAAGGAGTCATGAGCTGCTGAGAAGAAAGTGTATTCGCTTTTTGATGGATGGGATATTCTGTATATGTCTGCTAAGTCTAAATGAGTGATTGTGTCATTGAGTTCTATGGTTTCTTTGTTCAATTATTGCTTGGAAGATCTATCAAACGGTGAGAGAGGAGTGTTAAAGTCCCCCAGCATTATTGTATTTTGGTCTATTTGATTCCTGAAATTGAGAAGGATCTGATTGACGTACATGGATGCACCATTGTTTGGTGCATAAGTATTTATGATTGTTATGTCTTGTTGATTTATGCTTCCTTTAAGCAGTATAAAATGTCTTTCTTTATCCCTTCTGACTAACTTTGGCTTGAAGTCTGCTTTATCTGAAATTTACCTGCTTTTTTACTCAGTCCATGTGCATGGTATGTTTTTTCCCAACCTTTAACCTTTAGTCTGTGGGCATGTTTTTCTATGAGATGAGTCTCTTGAAGGCAGCATATTGTTGTGTCTTTCTTTTTAATCCAATCTGCTAGACTATGTCTTTTGATTGATGAGTTTAGGCCATTTACATTCAGGGTTATTATTGAGATATGATTTGTATTTCCTGTCATTTTGGCTTTTTGGGGGCTTTTAACTTAGCTTTGTTTCTCCTTTCATTGGGTATTTGTTTAGGGTAATTCCTCCCCATGTTGACTAACATTGTTATTTTTCATTTCTTCCTCTTGGAATACGTTGCTGAGAATGTTCTGTAGGGCAGGCTTTCTCTTTGTGAATTCTTTAAGCTTTTGTTTATCATGGATGGATTTTATTTCATCATCAAATTTGAAGTTAAGTTTTGCTGGGTATAAGATTCTTGGTTGGCATCCATTTGCTTTCAGAGCTTGAAATATGTTGTTCCAGGCCCTTCTTGCTTTTAGGGTCTAGGCTGAGAAATCTGCCTATATTCATATTGGTTTCCCCCTGTAGGTAATCTGATGCTTTTCTCTTGCAGTCTTTAAAATTCTATCTTTGCTTTGTATGTTAGGTATTTTCATTATAATGTGCCTTGGTGTGGATCTGTTGTAATTCTGTGCATTTGGTGTTCTGTAAGCCTCTCTTTCAATTGACTTTCCACCTCATTTGTCATATTTGGGAAATTTTCTGATATTATTTCATTGATCAGATTATTCATTCCCTTGGTTTGTATCTCTGTGCCTTCCTCAATCCCAATAATTCTTAAATTTGGGCTTTTCATGGTGTCCCATATTTCTTGGAGGTTCAGTTCATGATTCCTAACCATCTTCTCTGTTTGTTCAACTTTGTTTTCAAGATTAAATATTTTGTCTTCATTTTCTGAGGTTTCGTCTTCCAAGTGATCAATTCTGTTAATTATGCTTTCTATTGAGTTTTTAGCTTGGTTTATTGTTTCCTTCATTTCCTTGTTTCCTTCAAGGATTTGTTTGTTTGTTTGTTTGTTTTCAGAACTTCTATCTCTTTATTGAAATTATTTTTTGCTTCCTGCAATTGCTCTATTAGCTGATTGTTCATAGCCTGAATTTGCTCTCTCATCCCATCATTCTCTTCTCGGATCATTTTAATTATGAACATTCTGAACTCCCTTTCTGACATTCATTCTATCATGCTGTCTTTGGGTTCTCTTGATATATCATCTAGGTTTCTTTGGGACACTTTCTTCCTGTTTTTTCTCATGTTCCTTGTGTATCTTCCCCTCTAGTAGTGTGAATCAGAGGAATTGCATTTCCCTGTAAAGACTTATAGTGTCTCTGCAGATTTCCAATACTTCACCTTGAAGAGATTATTATTAGCAGTACCCCATATAAACAATATTTGTCCTTAAACCATATAGAACCCATTTAGATATTACCTGCATTATAATATACAGAAATGAGTTCAAATTATCAACTGCATAATCGATAGGTTTGCATTAAGGACCACAATTTCAAATAGCTGAAAAAGAAGATGCTGAGTGGATTAGAATATAACGCTAATGAGATAGAAAGTGAGTGTATAGGGTTACTATGTTGTAGGAATAGTGAGAGCAGAATTAAAGGAAATAAGTTTTTAGCATGAGAAAAATGAATAAGTCTCCAAGGACACAGCTATATTAGAGGGTGATAGAATGATAAGGATATTAATAAGAAAGAAGTAGAAATAAGTAAGTATATTAGGAAAAATCATAATATTACTATTTAGACAAAAGAAAAAGAGAAAGTTCTGCAGTAAAATTATATTGTACTATTCAAATCTCCTATTATTCAGTAGTCTGATGCCTGTCAGGTACTTGGTAATGCTGTGTCCCAAGAAGGATGTTGTCCCACTGCCTCCAGGTCAGGCATAATCAATGTTTGTGGGCAAAGGTAACCTGTTGTTTTTAGATGGTCAGCAACAGCATGGGTGCCGGCCTGAGACTAGACCAGGTACAGGGTACAGGCCTGGGCTTGGAGCTGGATATGGTGGCCTGATGGCTTGGCGGGTATGTGTTCACAGCTGGGGCTGCCCAGGGGTCAGGCCCAAACCTGGCCCAGCAATGGTGATTTTGGAGCAGCAGCTGGGGTCCTGCACTCCCGGCTAACTGCTGCCCAGTGTCGGGCCTGAGCCCAGGCTGGAGCCCGGCCCAGCGGTGTTGGTTCTGGAGTGGCTGCGGGGGTCCTGTGTTCACTGACTGGCTGGTGCCCCAGCCCAGGCCAAAGCCCAGGCCAGAGCCCAGGCCCAAGCCCAAGCCTGGTCAGTGACTCCAGAGCGGATGCTGGGGTCCCGCTCCCAGCTAGCTGATGTCTGGGATCAGGCCCGAGCCCAGTTGGTGATTCCAGTGCAGCTGCTGGGGTCCCACGCTCACTGGCTGGCTGGTGCCCGAGCCCGGCCTGGCGATGGTGACTCCGGAGTGGTTGCTGGAGGTCCCGCGCTCCTGACTGGTAGCTGCCCGCGGCCAGCTGAGCCCGGCCCGGCAGAGGTGGTTCTGGAGCAGCGACTGGGGACCACTTAGAATCTGAATATAGAATTTCATTGAGAGCAATATTCCTGCTGTTTGAATCCCAGGCAAGTAAGAATCCACAGAGCAAGTAGGAATGCAGCCTTCCTCTAGCCCGCCATCTTGAATCCGCTGTTTGTATTTTATAGGCAATTGTAAAGAAAGCATATTCTTTAATCTACAGTTATTTTAATCTATATTAGATCTTCTTCATTAATCATGTTTAGGTCTATCATTTTCTCTCACTTCAAGTCTCAGATCACTGGACATTTCTTCTGAGACATCTTCTCAAACCTTGCACACCCCAAGACCAGATGTATTCCTTTCCTCTCTGCTTCTCTAGCATTTGTACTTCCCTCTATTTTACCAATTATTGCATTGTAGCATATTTGCTTATTTGTTTGTCCATACAAGGTTCTTCAGAACAGGGTCTATGTCTTATATACTGTTTCATCCTTAGGACCTGACAGTTTTTATCAGATAGAAGGACCTCAGAGTCATGTATTGAATAAATAGATGAATAGTATGATAACTTTCTCTTACAGAAGAATTTAGAATTCCTCTTACATAAGAAAGTTGGGAGAAGGGAGGGAGACACTGTGTGGAAATATTAAGCATAGATTGGAGGTATCTGGCAAATGGGGAGTCTTCCAAACAAGTTATTTAATATCCAGCCAGACACTGGCAGCCTACTACATTGGTAGTCAGATGTGGGTCAGTAACACACCATCAGCCTAAATGCAACAGGGAAAATGGCAGTTGCCAGTATTCATCATCACTGGCATTTTCTACTTCCCTAATTCTGTACCCTTCTTCTGAGTACGCCACTAATTTCCTGTAACTGCTCCGGTTTCAAAGTTCAGGAACTTTCTCAGTCCTTTTTTTCCTTTCTGCAATGAAAATTTCAGTCAATTAGGCCAGTCTCAGTTGAGTGTTGGTTTTATTAAAGTAATTTGTAATGAGTTGTGACTAACTTTATCAACTTAATTTTTCAGGACACATGTACATCCCCCAAAAGGGAACCTACTAATCTAAATAAATCTTCTGAATAGTTCCTCCATCTCTATGCCTAATATGCTTTGGGAATTCATGGAATCTGTTTATAGCAGGAATCCATATTCAACCTTGCCCTTTCCTTTTCCTTCCCTCATCTGAAAATTGAGAGAATTCCATTACCTGATCTAGAAAGTTGCCTTTTGCAAATTATTCTAAATAACCCAAATCACCATTGGAGAATTAGGGAAGACACACAAGGCAAATACTGAATTCACAATAAGTGCTCAAATGGACATGAGGGGAAAAGAATAAAATAGATACAGAATTTTTCAGGTTGTGTATTTCTTCTTGTGTTAATATGGAGTTTTGTGTCTTTCAAGGAATTTGTCTTTTTTTTTGTAATACTAGGAAGTGAACCCAAGGGGCATCTACCACTGAACCACAAATTCCAGCCTGCTTTTTTTCTTTTGAGATAGGACCTTGCTAAAATGCTGAGTCTGGTCTCAAAGTTGTGAACCTCCTTCCTCATCCTTCTAAGTCACTGGGATTACAGGCATGTTCCATCATGCTTGTCTATTTCATCCTAATTGTTGACTTTATTGGCATAAAATTCATATTCTTTTAGTGTTTATAGAATCTTGATGTCACTTGTATTTCTAGTTTCTTAAATTTGAAGCTTAGATATTGCTTTAATGCCTTCTCTTTAATAAAAGTATATGTTATAACTTTTTTGGTACTAGGTATTGAATTCAGGAGTGTGCTACCTCTGAGCTCATCCCCAGCTCCACCCCTTTAAAAATTTTATTTTGAGGCAGGGTCTCATTAAGTTCCTTCCCCAGGGGGACCTGAATTCGTGATCCTTCTACCTCAGTCTCCTGAGTAGCTGGGATTATAGTCATTATAAATATATAAAATGGTCACTACCACACCCCAATTGTATAATTATTTTGACAGAGTTTGACATTGTTTAATGCTAAACTTGAATATATACCTAATAACACAACATTTTTATGCCTAGGTATGTACTCCAGGATGTGCATGTGTGTTGCTAGGATCTAACCTAGAACTTTGAAAAATTTTTTATATCCACATCAGGAGACATGTTCAAGAAAGTGTGTAGTAGAATTTTCATAGTAGTAAAAAAATGAAATGATCTAAAAGGTTCATTGACAGGAATATGTAAATTTGTTAAATTACACAATGTACTACTGTATAGGAGTGAACATGAATGAATACAAACTGCGTATATATCAGTGTAGATCATCTTTGAAATGTTGAATGAAAAGAATAAGTTGCAAAGGAATATTTATACAATAATGCTATTTAATATAATTTTTTAAAGTATTCCAAGTAGTAAAACTAGATGAATATATGATGTCACAGTGGAAATGAGGCTGAACCTAGTACGAGGCATAGATTTGCTCTCAACTGGTCCTTTCACATTGGGAAAATCACTGAAGGTGTCTGACCTCAGTATCTCCATAACTATGGTATGAAGTGATAGAATGGGTTATATATTAAAATTTTGGAAGATCAACACAACATATATAATACTAATTGTTCATGGTTGACAATGTGCTTCATAATGTTAGGAGAAAAATGGGCCAGAATTATATAAACTTAGAATTTTCATTATGTTACTCATTAATGCTATGCCTTTAGTATTACCACCATGAATCATAACATTGGATAAAGCTCAACAAAGCTGGCAAAGATCAAATTAAATTACGAATTGTAAAAGTATAAATGTATCTCTAACAGCATTTGGGAGAATATAAAAAGGAATTTACGTTGCTTATCTAAAATTTCTGAAGGATAATTTTGCCTAGTTTTCTAAAAATTAATAGTTTGGGATTCAAAGCTAAAATTCAGCTGTTTCAGGACAGAGGGTGATTTTAAATCAAGAATCTTTGGAGAAAACAGGTCCCCACTTACAGCATTACTTTCAAGATACAGCCATTGCCTGAAATCTCTTAAGTACTTCTATCCAGGAAGATGTCACAGGAGACTGACTCTCACATTTAACTTTAATGAAGATCTTAAATTAGATGAAACTATTAATTAATCTCACTAATTTGCAATACTCAAGGCATTGACTCTAATGATATTATGGAAGTATAAGAGGTCAATTCCACTATGATGATGAGCGTTAACGTGCTTGAGGATTTATAAGGTACCAGACCCAGTTCTAAGCACTACCTACTTATTTCATGCATATCTCAGTCCCTACAGCAAACCTATGATGTGGGTTCCATTATTATTTTCCATTGCTCATCTGAGAAATCTAAGGCACAGTGACATATCATTAAGTATCTTTTATTGAAATCTACTAATATTTTTAATTGATGTCCTGTTGACAGGAATAATTTCTACTTTGGTAATATCTACATCTTTATAGGCTTAAAATATAACCATGATTCCATCTTCTTAAGGAACCTCATGCTTAGCAAAGTACATATTATTTATTTGAAATTTCTGCAAATAAAGTGCTCCTCTTATTTCCCTGACCCCAGGAGAGTTGGTGTATGCTGAATAATTCTTACATAGTATTAGGAAATACTACTTTCTGTTACAGTTATACAATTCTAATTTCATAAATTTGAAACTGGCTGTGCAGAGAAAAAAGTGAAGTAATAAGTGTTAAATTATGTGGGTCACAGAGATTCCAAATTGATTTGGTACTTACTTCATCAGGCTACTTTTTGAACTGTGTCAACACTCCATTCTTATTGGTAATGTGCAAACCAGTCAGATTTAGGACTTTTGCTAATAATCAAGGTAGTTTTAGGAGTGCTTTAGTCAGCTTTTTCATTGTTGTGACCAAAAGACCTGACAAGAACAATTTTAAGGTGGAAAAGTTTATTTGGGGGCTCACAGTTTCAGAGGTCTCAGTCCACAGAAAGCAGGCTCCATTCCTTGAGACTCAAAGTGAGGCAGAACATCATGGAAGAAGAGTATGGTAGAGGAAAGCAGCTCAGAACATGACAGGCAGGAAGGGAGGAAGGGAGGAAGGGAGGGAGGGAAGGATAAAAAGAGGGAGAGTGGGAGAGAGAGAGTGTGAACTTTACTCACCAGGGACAAAATATAAACCCCAAAGGCACATCCTGAGGGACCCACCTCCTCCAGTCACATGTGATGTGCCTATAGTTACCACTCAGTTAATCCCTATCAGAGGATTAACACAGTGATCAGGATAAGGCTCTCACAACCCCATCATTTCACCTCTAAACCCTCTGCATTGATTCACATGAGCTTTGGGGGGACACTTCACATCTAAACCATAACAAGGAGATCGTGTGGTTTCTCTGCCATCCTGGTTCTACATGGTGCATAATATGGAAGTCATTATTTTTGTATAAGGCTTCCTTGATCTAACTTGAGGTTTGGGTTGTTTCAGTGAAGCAGATACAATAACAAGTATTATGGATGCAAATTGTTTGGGAGGTGGCCACAGAAAGGATTGGAGAGTATGGAATATAAACAGGAAAAGGAGAGAAGAAAATATAGCTTATTATTGACTGGTTACCATGGAGGGCAATTAGGTTTCAATCCTGCCAAGGATTCACTAAATACTGTAGAATTCTCTTAAGACTTGCCCCACTAAGTAATGGGAAATCTGGAGTTTTTATCTAATAACCTCTATCCCTCTGTGGTTGAGGGCTTCCTCTGGAAGTACTCCAGGTTTCCTTGCATACATGCTGAAAAAATTACTAAGGTGTCAGAGAAATCTCTGAGGCAGAAAAACAATGGTTTAACACAAGTTGCTGATGGTTAACATAATTGACCATGGACTCTGCAAGTAAACTCAGGGTATTACATACATGTCGTTACACATGTGATTGTTTTTTCATCAGCACCATTTGTTTCTGAGCAAGGAAGTCACTATTTTAGACAAGTGATTCCTGGATCATAAAGATGAACAATACACATCATTAGATAATACCAAAAGCAGTAAGGTTGCTATTGGGGCTCACAGTTCCAATAACCTTAAAATTGGGATCCCATACTGCCTTTGACTTGGTTTCCTCTCTTTTATCACTTTTTCTTTCCCTTGAGTGACAGGATCTTAAAATAACAGAAACCTTAGAAACAATCAGTTCAACCTTTTTAGTTTTTTTTTTCAATTCCAAAGAGGAACTTGAGGGCCAGAAAGGTAAAATGATGTGAATGAGTCTGCAAAGTCCACCAATGGCAAAGCCAAGATTCACATCCCCAGCATGTTTTCAGTGCTCCCTCCATCATAGCCCTGCTGCCTCCTCTTAGTTTATGTAATCCTACAGGGTTGATTTCTACTGAGACTGAAATTGATCTGAACTCTCTGAAGCAGATATGTGCAACTGATATTAGAAACTGATGTGCTCAGTGAGCCTAACCAAAATCTTTTCACTTACCATTTATCTTTTAAGTATTCTGTACACTTTCATATTGAAAAATAATAATGCCTCCTGATGGTGTGACTTTCTTCAGTTCTTCAATACATTTATTTATGTCATTTTATTCCAAGAAGCTGTAGGATTTCTTTTTAATTACTAACAGATTCCTGCAGGCTACTATCTATTTCAAATAAGTATCTAATTATTAGTGGATGATTTGTGCTTCTGATTTTTGTGGTAAGAAGAGAGGCATGGAACTGACTAGTAGTCAAAATGTTTCTCAGCTACAGAAAATAGGCACAGTGGAGATATGATCTTTGGTAATTTACACTAACAAAAAGGGAGATCACCAGCCTGGCCAGAGGCTTTTTTGTGACATTAATTCCCATCCTCTGATTGACTTGTAGCTTCTTTTCTTTTTCTTTTCCCTTCATGGAAACTGAAGCATGGTGGGGACCTAGAAATTTTCCATTTCAGTTTTACTTTGCATGGTATGAAACAGTAGGTTGCTGATTAGCTTCAAGAGCTTTAGGTTAGAACACACTAGGCTTAAGTGCCCAGAATCCCATGCCAAGAAAGAAATGTTTCTGTCAAGTTGGCTCCTATGGAGACATACTTGCTGACCTGCAGCTTCCACTATGAACTCACATTAAGGTACAGAGCTAATGTAAAACCAGGCCACAGGTCAGAGGCTGGACAGGAAAACTTCTCAGCTACCACTGACTATTATTCAACTGAAATTAATATTTCATGCCATACTCTCATCAGTGAAATACTCTGACCCTCCACCAAAGCAATTCCTGTTCATCCTGTTATAACATTCAGTTGCAATGTGAGGAACCTCCACACCAGGACACTCCTTGTTCTTGAGGACATGGCTTCTTTATCAGTGAAGGTTGAACTGGGCTTCTAAGACTGTTATTATATTTTAGCCCCAAATCACCCATTTCCTAAATAACTTATCCATCAGTCATCTCAGAGGTCAGCTTGCATTAGGGGTACACTATTCATGGTTGTTGTGGGATGACAAAGAAGCTGCACATATTCACCCAATATGGACCCATCCACTCTGATAAGGTTCTGAGTTTCAGAAATGGTCAAGAGTAAGAAGTTTAATCAGTGCCACCTTCCTAATCTGGTCTCCTCATCCCATTCTAGTGGGTATAGCCAATTTAAAATTCATATGCCAATAAGCTCAACTCAGGGATGAACACTCTTCAGCTCTTCTATACTCTTCCTCTCATTAAGATCCCTCTCTGGGGCCATAAGATGGAGAGCAGGAGACAAGCTTTGTTACCACCATGCACACTATCAATCATTTCAAAGCTTTATACTTAAAGCAGTCTAAAGGACAGGACTGGATTGTTTATATTGAATTCACTTTCTCTCTTTTCTTGCTCACAAGTATGAAATTTAAACTTGGAGTAGGGTGGAGTTGGGGAATAAATGAAGAAATGGAAACAGCACACAAGAACATGAAGCACTAATTGCTGACTGAGAAAGCACATTAAGAAGGTTGTGATATGCCATCTTTTAACATTATGATAATAGTACCTCCATGGCTGCAGGTGTGAGAGCATTTTTGTTACTTACTTGTCCATCCCACTGAAGGTACTTTCTTACCTCTTTTACATCAGATATTATCACCTGGTGAAATTACAGTGTGTGAGTCCTCTGATTCACCCCCAGCGAGGGAGGTTCTCTAGGGGGTCAGTGAACAAAAAAAAAAAAAAAACAAAAAAAAGAAAAACAACAACCAGCGTTTGAAACAAGCCAAATCAAGTGTGACTCAGCTCAACCATTCTTTAGCTATATGATTTTGGTAAAGTTAGTGAGTAAACTTAGTTTTGCTATCCCTACAATGGAGCTAACTCATAGTGTTGTATATTTCAAGTTTTTTCTTGATGATGGTGATATTGGTGGTTTTGTTTTGTTTTGTTTTGTTTTATTTTTGTAATAGAATATGTCAGCCTTCATGACATACAAGAATACTCACTACAATGATGCTCCACTTTATGTGAACTTAGATTATGTGCATTTAAAATAGGGCAATATAAAAATATTAATAAAGTCTTAATGCAGGCAGAGAACATGAAATACAACAGATTGTACTTTACATTTATTCCTCTGGGGAAAATTCCCTTGAATTATGCAAGTTTTGAATTATTCAATGTCTTCAGGAGCTTATCCTTGCAATCCAATGTGACTGAGCATCTACAATCTGCCAAATGAGCATTAAGATTTACATAAAGTGTCTTATTCAATCTTTCAATGACCCTATGGGACTGGAATCCTTGAGCCCCTATCTCAATATGAAATATGAAGAAACTGAGACTCTGACAGGTTAAGTAATTTTCCTAAGTTCATTGGTCATTCAGCTAGGATTCAATTACAAGTTGGTCTGACTCCAAAGATGTTTCTATTCTTTCTTAATTAGTCAGTCAGTCAATCAATCTATCTCTCTCCCCCACCCGCCCCTGTCTTGCACACATACACTAACTTCACAAGCATCTATTAAGTGAAGCATTATCACATCATCCCCTAAAAGCTGATGGTTGTCATTCTAATACTGAGAGAACCCAACTGGCTCTCTTCTTCAATGGGGTTGTTTTTCTAATAGTAGATCATTTGCTACTGACCCCCCGCCCACTCTCTTCTCATTCCTGCTCTTTAGAAAAGATATGTGTATCATTTGTTTTGTCCCTGAAGGTGAAGCCACAGGAAGTAGACCATGGCAAACATCAATAAACCTCTCAGCTGAAAATGTAATGAAATATGGCAGACACAAGCACAAGGAAGAAGATAGCACCTAGTCCTGATTCCTCCAAATGCAGCCTCCTTCTCACCTTGGCTCCCCCAGCTGCCTGTGTTTGCAAAGGGCTGATACTTCAGGGGCAGAATTTCTGCAGAGTACTCCTATGGTTCCAATAACAATGGATATCACCTGGTATTCCTTGTGTATTCTCAGACTGGCAGTTCTATTCTTCTTACCTCACCTTACAAAGAACTCACATGGATATTGAGTTTTTCCAAGCTACTTTTAATAGTTTCCTGAAAACCATAATGGAGAAAAACTTACTCATCTTTAGAAATAATATCAATTAACTAAGCCTGCGTACCACCCTGATGTTGAACAAACTAACTGGTCTCCTAAAGTTGTTCAGGACCATCTGTAACTGGTTGGTTGCTGCAGAAACTAGGCTTGAAGGCACTGCCACCCAATGGATATTTCTGCAAACAACATCTTCACAAGAGTTGCGTTTATTCAACTACTTTGCCTAGAATCCAACAAGAATATCAGACATGAAGAAAATATGGGGAGTGGGGTGGTGATACTATGATAGGCTAGGTAGTCAGTACTGCCATTATCCCTCTTTGCCAAGAAATTTGATTTTCACAGCATTAAACAGCAGGTGTGAGATATTTAATTAGGCAATAAAAATGGCAACTTGGCAGTGGAAGTATAAAGATAAAATTGTACAACACCATGAATCTTTGGCACCAAGATTAATTTGACTGCCTTTATTTTTTCTGATGACAGAGTGACTGAGTATAGATAAGAGACAAAACAGAGAAGCAAAGCCATAATTCTCATTTCCATCTCTGTTTATTACTAGTTGTGTAAATTTTAGATATATATTTAATAAGCTTATATTTTCCTTCATAAAATGGGGATGGAAAAGGTGGTGGTATGGTATAATTCATTGCACTCAATAAAAGACAAGTTGATTGAAGCTACCAAAGGGTTTTATTCCATGTAATGGAAGCATATCTCAAGTTACTGTGGCTAACAGGTATCCTTCATTTCAAAAAGTATGTTAATCAAAATTAATTAAAAATTTTCCAGTTCTAAATTAGATAAAATGAAATTGTACTGTACAGAGCAGAAAAGCTTCTATTCTGCTTTAGCAATGGTTTTCAGGCATAGTTTGAGAATAATTAAACATTGACTCAGGCAGGAGGGTATGAGAGATCATTGCACTTAAAGAAAAATATCTGAGAAAACTGATATTGTTCTATGAATTCCATTCTGTAACTTTTCTATTAAAAACAATACTTGGTTGGGCATAGTCATTTGTGAATTCTCTCCACTATATAGAGAACTTCCCTTCTCTGTACAAGTTCATAGGCAGTCCTCCTTGGTTGGCTGCTGGAAGAATGTCACAACTCTCAGGGTCAACCTGGTGGCTGGAAATGTGGATATACTTTAGTTGATACACTATCACAGGGAAGTCTTTGCCTAAGGAATGGAGACGGTGTCCAACCTGTAAGGACATTCAGGTCATCCTCAACAATGATGACCCAGTCTGTTGTCCTGGGGAAATATGGAGAAGAAAAATGACTCAACCCACAAAAACTGGTTTTCTGTCACAGGAAATACTACAGTGTTTGAAAATAGAAAAAACAAATTGTAGGGCTAAAATAAATTCATGACTTGATTTTCAACTTTGAAATTAAACTGAGGATGTATTCCATGGAAAAACTAAATCAAGGAAACTTGCTAAAGTTTTTAAAAGCTGCCAAGACAGTATTGAAAAGAACATTAAAGGAAAATATCTCTAGAAAATGTTGACATGATGCCAAAACCACCAAGCAATTAACTGAATTCTACCATCTAAATGGTATGTTCAAAATACAGATAAATGTTTATATAGTGTCGAAAAAGCCTAAACTACTTGATTGGCTCTATTTTTCTACTAGAGTTTTATAAAATATGTAAGTTGCAAAGTTATAAAAATAATAAGTGTTCTTTCCCTTAATGAATGCAAATCGAGGGTAATCTGGATATAATCAGCTATCAGTTCTAAAATATGTGAGCTTAAATTTTCTTCCTTTTAATTATCCTTATAGTTGACCCTTAATATAAAGCAGTGATTATGAAAGGAATTTGAATTTATGTACTGCTTGGAAAATTGTCAATCAATAGAAATTTATGGGCACTTACTAATGTCCAAAGACTGTCCTCAGAGTCATAGATAGAAACAATATTGCTGAATCTTTATACTTTGAATATCCTATACTTTGGGTGGATATAGCAAATATTCCTTGGGTAAACATTAAACTAAATAATTTTAACTGTAAGAGCTTTAAAAATTCTAAAGATGAGTGGGAACACTGTGGGCTAGGATAGGCAGAGAAGGTTCACCTTGGAAATGAAATTTGAGCTACTCCTTGTAGAACTGTCTGTTGTGTATTTAGAATCATTCCTGGCTTCCTCTACCTCTAAAATCAATAGAAACTCTGCACTTTCCAGTTGATATGACCAAAAACATCTTTAGATACTGCTGAATGTCCTCAAGAACAATATCACCCCTGGTTGAGGAACACTGAACTAGTAGTCATAAATATCTAGGTTTGGGGCCAATCCTGGGTGTTATGTTTAGCAGAATCCTTGACCTCAGTCTCTAGATATCAGTAGCACCTCCCCCTAGTTGTGCAGGATCTCAAATACCAGAGCCCATAATAGGCAGCTACCAGTAGTTTCATACAGAAGCAAAAAGGCTAAGTGCCACAAGGAGAAACTGAATGTAGAAGGACCAGGTCTAAGCTTCAATGGCTAGGGTACTTTGCAGAAGGACATGTTGAGTCTGTTTGATAGATTGAGTGTTGAAGATAAAGGCAACAAGAGAACCAGTGTTAAAACCATGGTTGCATGGCTCTCTCTTCACATTGTTGATTGTTTCCTTTGCTGAGAAAAAGCTTTTTAGTTTGATTCTATCCCAATCATTGATTCCTGGTCTAATTTCTAGGTCCTTGATCCATTTTGAATTGAGTTTTGTACAGGATGACAGATATGGGTTTAGTTTCATTTTGCTGCATATGGATTCCAGTTTTCCCAGCACCATTTGTTGAAGAGGCTATCTTTTCTCCATTGTATGTTTTTGGCTCCTTTGTCAAGTATGAGATACCTGTATTTATGTGGGTTTGTCTCTGTGTCCTCTATTCTGTACCATTGATCTACCTGTCTATTTTGGTGCCAATACCATGCTGTTTTCATTACTATTGCTCTGTAGTATAGTTGAAGGTCTGGTATTGTGATACCCCTGCTTCACTCTTCTTGCTAAGAATTGTTTTAGCTATTCTGGGTCTCTTATTCCTCCAAATGCTTGTTCTATGAGATCTGTCATTGGGATTGCATTGAATTTGTATAGCGCTTTTGGTAGGATGGCCATTTTGACAATATTAATTCGGCATATCCAAGAGCACCTCTTTTGTTAGATTGATTCCCAAGTATTATATTTTTTGAGGCTATTGTGAATGGTATAGTTTTCCTAATTTCTCTCTCAGAGGATGCATCACTTATGAATAAAAATGCATTAAATTTATGAGCAGTCTCTGCAAAAGCAAGGCACTAAGCAACTCAGTGAGACCCTGTCTCTAAATAAAATACAAAATAGGGCTGGGGATGTGGTTCAGTGGCTGAGTGCCCCTGAGTTCAAACCCCAGTACCTGTCCCCCCAAAAAATAAAAAACCACAGAGGCGAATTCCCATAAGGAGGGGAAAAGTTTGCCTTTGATAAGACTTTTGCTTTGGGAGACAAAGATCAACATGATAATTATAAAAGGACTTATACTCTGTACCCACTTCAAAACCATCATGATTCTTACCCCCCCACCCCAGAATGTGTGACAGACATCATTGCCCTGTGTACATGTATGAACGCACAGATGGTGTGACTCTACTTTGTGTACAACCAGAGAAACAATAGCTGTACTCCATTTGTGTTCAATGAATCAATAAGCAAATAAAACAAAAACAAAAACAAAAACAAAACCATCATGAACAGTTTGAAACACCAAATCTATCTGCCTGGCTTTCAGTGCCATTTTGCTGGTCCATCCCCCTGAATACCACTCACCATGTACCCCCTGAGTACCCAACATGTCCATGTTACTGGGTTCTTTACCATCCCCCAAGTCCACTGTGTTCTCTTCCATTCTTAGGGCTTTGCCTTTATAGATTTTTCCCATCCAACAAAGTGCTGGTTTTCCTCAAGCCCTAAATCAAATGCTGCCCCTTTCAGAAATGAAGATTTTCCCTCTGTCAAAATCAACCTCCCCATATTCCACCAGGTTTTTGGTCCTTCCACCTTCATTGCATTTATGTGACTATCTCCCTCAACAGACCATGGGTTTCTTAAGGTCTGAAACAGGGTCACAGGGAGGTGCAACACCAGGACAAATAAAACTACAGTCTAAGTCAAAGAGTGCAAATGTTTTTTTGTGATGACCATTTAGTATTTTAGGATCTAGGGGCCATTTGGTTTCTGTCACCACTGTGCCATTTTAATACAAAAGGAGCTATAGACAATATGTAAATAGATATGACTGTGTTTCAATAAAACATTATTTACAGGACATGTAGTAGGCCAGATTTGATTCTTGGGACATAATTTGCTATTCCCTGATTGATGTGAAAGATACTTTCTGGTACACAGTGTAATCAGAGTTCCCTAAAGTATAATCTGGGTAGTTCTAAGAAGAATCAATTTGCATATCTGTTATCTTTATACCTTCTGCCCCACCTCCCACAGCATCTAGTACAGTGTATTTCACCAAATAGACCCTAATTTTTTGGTTTTTAAAAACATTTTGGAATTAAATATGCCTGAAAAGTGAATCCTAACAGCAGTTTGAGAGTTTAATTACCTTTGAAAACTATCTTGCAAATTTGTAGTAAAGTAATTCAAGAAGGGATCTGTAAGCCCCCAAATCATAAAAAGAATGTGACAGGGAAAGATGTGAGCTAAAAACATCTAAGGACTAGCAGCCAAAGAGAGAGAATCTGACATTAGAACTGGATAAAAGCAACAAAAAGGAATTTCAATCCTGAGGGACCAACAGCAAGGGACATCACATCGTATGTAATAGACATCTCATAACACCCTCTAAATCCTTGTGAATAATGCATTTAATGCCAGCACTTCAATGCTGGAAATATATTTGTGATTTGGAGGAAACTGAGTGGCCAACCAAAATGATTAAGAGACTAAAAGAATTCATTTATGAGCCAAATACATGCATGGCCAAATGAAGCCAAATACATGCGTGGCCTGCTGATGGTAGAAAATGTGGAAAAGGTTTACAAAGTACTGAATGCTATAAACAACAGGAAGGGGAGGAATGATGGTCAGTTCTATTGGACATAGCTCTTGGTATGGACACATCTCAGGCATTTACAAATTGTTCTCATTATTGGGTCTTAAAACATTTACAGGCCATCTGAATAATAAATAACTGGGAATGCTGTGATTGGTAATGTTCTATTATTACATGAGAGTGAGATTGCCCTAGAAGAGCAGAGCAAGATAAAATTATTGCTTATTAAAATATTCTGGGAATGCTGTGTGTTGATCACTCTTAGATCTATCAAATATATGTAATTATAGATAATACTATATAGTTGAGGATTACTGAAATTCAAACACAAAGATGCAGATAACTAGATATTTCTTTCCTTTTGTCTTTCATTTAGTCATTCAATGATCTATCCATCCTAAATAACTAATGTCATGACCTGTGATGGTGACACAAATAGTAATACTGCACAGGGCCAGCTCTCCAAAACAAACAAGCAAACAAAACAAAAAAACCTTACAGTCCATGGATAGGGTCAGGGAAGCACGTGGACTAAGAAGGAACAGATAAGTTCAATAGACAGTGATAAAACAATAAATAAAAATGGCCCTAACCCAGAAGGGAGGAAGGGAAAAGGTTAAGGAGAATCCCTGGTGGAGCTGGTATTTGTGCCAGGTCCTGAGGGATTCTGAAGAGACCATTAATCAGAAAAAAAGTGGGAATAAGCATCCCAAGTTCCTAATATACTTAAAGGGCTAGAGATGACAAAGTGCTAGACCACTGTGTCACATCATATGTGAGACTGACAGGTAGTTTAAACTGTCTGAGACAAATAGTATAAACAAGGCAGGTGGTGTTCTTAAATAATTAGAATATAATAGGATTGCAATTTTTATTTTCCTTGTTAACATTTATCTTTTTCAAATCTCTTCCACTAACAAAACCACCCTTACACAGCTAAATAATTGTAAAATCTACACAGCACTTATTCTGTGCTTGACACTAGTTTAAGCTCTTTACATATATTAAGTGATTTTTATCTACATAACAACTCCATGAGGCAGGTACTATGACTGTTCATATTTTACAGGTTATACAACTTGGAGAAGTTAGAGATATAATCAGCAGCAAAGTTGTGATTCTTACTTGGGATATTTCTCTTCAGAATTCTGCATTTAAGTCCTCTGTGCCACTGTTAACTTTCTAAGTAAAGAGTCTATTTTTTCTGTTATTTACTCCTGTAATTCATCTAAAACTTGATCTAACAAATAAGCTGAGACAGTTAAATATTTGGGTGGAAAATGTTCATAGCAACAAAATTAATAGTCACAAAAATGAAATAGAAAATAAATGAAATGTCCTATAATATAAAATAATTAATCATAGTGTGGTCCATTATGCAAGCCTTGAAAATTGTGATTTAGAAGATAGTTAAATGGTATTGGAAATACTATAAAGGCAAAAGGGAAATGCAAGATACAAACTATACTATCCTAATAGTGTATTTATATTCAGAAAAGAAATACACTAGTTAGATGGAGTTTCAATTCCAGTCGTGGCTCCGTTACTTGGTTTTGTGACCTTGGGTAATAATTCAGCCCTTCTGTACTCCAGGTTACTCATTAGAAAATGAGGCAATAAATTGTTTTAAGGGTAAAAATTAATATATATGCAACATTTACAATGGTGGCTATCAATCCCTTAGTGACAATATAAAAATTTAGGAAAGCCTATATAAAAATTAGAACTGAATAGTATACACTCAGTTGGTAGATTTATAAGTGTCTTGTAATCTGGGATCCAATGCTACAATGTTGTTCATTTATTTTCTTCCTTATACTTTAAAAAATAATTGCAGAGTAACACAAGGGATATTCTCCATTATAAGTGAAAAAGTATTTGCTTTCAGAATCTGCATTGTTAACTTATAAGACTTATTAAATACTTCAACACTACAGGGCTAAAACTGTTTCCCTTTTTACCAGATACCTTCTCAAGGTTAGAGCCCTGATCTTTTGGTTGAATACTCTTGAATTGTGAGAATTTAAAACTATTTAGAACTGTTTTCATGGCACAATCAATAAATAGATGGGAATTACAAATTGGTTTTTAAAAAGCCTAAGGTAATACAGAATTTATTTTTCATCCAAGTTTGAAATCATCTTAATTATATTTATTTTTAGGTGTTAGGAAAGACTAAAAGGAACTAAGCAGTTTTAATAACACTATTTTACCTAAAAGTTTTGTTTTTCTCTTTTTTTCATTAATGAAATCTTAAATTTTTAATTGATAAGTAAAAATTTTATATACTGACACACAACACAATGTTTTGAAATACCTATACACTGTGGAATGGCTAAATCAAGCTATTTAACATATGTATTTCCTTAAACAGTTTTTGTAGTGAGAACACAAAATCTACTCTCATTAATGAAATTGGCATAATATGTGGAGCTGGCCTCAGGGACGAAGCTACTTGAGCAGGTGGACTATACTGGGAAAGATAGAGCAAGGTCACAGGGCAGTGGGGGATGTGACTTTCACTGCTCTGCCCAGGATCTTCTAAGTGGAATTGATGCATTACTTATACACTTACATTTTAAATGTTATAATTATTATTAACTTTTTGATTGACACACACTATTTGTATATACTTATGAGGTACAATGTAATGTTGTGGGGTATTATTTTCCTTGGTGCTGGGAATTGAACCCAGGACCTCATATATGCTAAGTATATGCCTTACCACTGAGTTACATGCCACCTCACAATGTGATGTTTAGATTCATATATATATTGAGTAATGATCAACTCAGGGTAACTAGCATGTTCATCAGTTTTATCATTTCTCTCTCATGAGTACACTAAAAATTCTCTCTTCTGACTACTTTGAGATATATAATGCATCATTGTTATTTATATTCACCCTTACATACTACAGAACATTAGAATTTATTCCTCCTATCACATTGTACCTGATGACACCCCTCTCTGTGACCCCCCCCCCATTCTCCCAGTCTCTGGTAACCACTATCCTAATCTCAACTTCTATGAGGTCAATTTCTTTTTAGATATCACATGAGTGGATCATACAGGGTTTGTCTTTCTGTGCCTAACTTATTTAACATAATATCCTCTAGTTCCATCCATGTTGATACAAATAATACAATTTCACCCGTTTTTGGCAGAATATGACTCCATTGCGTATACATACCATGTTAGCTTTACCCATTCCTCTGTTGATGGACATTTAGGTCATTTATTGCAGCACTATTCACAACTTTCTTAGGGAAAGGATAGAAAATCTTTAACTCAGGAAATGAGGTTATTCTGCTGCTCACACAATTAGGAATTGGGTTTTCCTGAAAGTTTTCATAGCTTCTCTCTCTCTCCTTCTCTCTCTCCCCCAACCCTGCCCTCTCCCTCTCCCTCTCTCTCTCCCCCTTCTCTCTTTCTCAGGTCTCCTATGTAAAAGCGATTGACATCTGGATGGCGGTGTGCCTTCTGTTTGTGTTTGCTGCCTTATTGGAATATGCAGCAGTGAACTTTGTCTCCAGACAACACAAGGAATTCCTACGCCTCCGAAGAAGACAGAAGAGACAGAATAAGGTACAGTTGGTCTTCAGTACAAAGTCATGTACAATCTGAGCTGATTAATCAGGCAATATAATTCAGAAAACAGAACAATGACAAAGAAGTTGAAGTTAATTTGTGTCCTGATTTGTTTTAGTATAATTACTGCTATTCAAGTGGTCTTTTAAATTTGGGGATGGAATTATTTGATTTGGCAAATAAAAATACAGGGCATACAGTTAAACTTGAATTTCAGATAAATAAACAATTTTTAGTATGAATATACCCCAAATATTGTATAGTATGTACTTAAAAAACAAGTTTTTAGTAAATTTGAAAATCAAATTTTACTGAGCTCTCTATATTTTACCAAGCAACTCCAATTAGGTATTTATATCCAATTTGAAAATGTTACTTTAAAATCCTGGTTATTTTGAGTGTTGATAATTTGTGTGTATGTGACTATGTGTGCACATAACTGATTTGACTGACTTTTTCATCAATTGTTCTGGTTTTATGGAAATAATGTCGTATCTATGTAGACTGCAACTTGACAAATCCAATAAGACTGATAGTAGTGTCTCAACTTCGGTGCAGAAACCTAGGCTTTACAACTATCCAGAGATTTAAGGTGAGATAAACCAATCCCAACAAACAAAAGGCCGAATGATTTCTCTGATAAGTAGTTGATGGCACGTAACTGGGGGGGCGGGTAGGGGAAGAATGGAGGAAGGATGGATTGTATACAGGAAAGTAAGGGGAGGGGGTTGGGGAAGGAGAGATAATAGAATGTGACAAACATCATTATACTATGTATATGTATGAATATGCAAATGGTGTGATTCTACTTTGTACACAACCAGAAAATGATAGTTGTACTCCATTTGTGTACATTGAACCAAAAATTAAAAAAAAGGTTTGCAATGTGTAGCTCGAGATGTCCAGTTCGAGATTATCATGCTAAGTGAAATAATCCAGACCCAGAAAGTCGAAAGTCAAATGTTTTTTTCTGATATGCGGAAGCTAGTCCAAAATAAAGGGGGTGAAAAGAGAAATGAAATGGGGGATGGGTTCCATCAAAATAGAAGAAGGATCATGGTAGTAGAAGAAGGGGATTGAGGGGCAGGAAGAAAGGACATGATAAGGGAAAAACAGTGGAAAGAATTGGACCTAAGTTTCTTATGTACATATATGAATATACTACAGAGAATCTAATCATCACTAATTTAAAAAAAAACTAGATAGATAGCACAAAGATCAGCAGAGGAAAGGGAACAGGGGAAGTGAGGGTGGAGGGTAAGGGGAAATATTAGGGGCTGAAATAGAGGAAATTATATTCCATGCATTTATAATTATGCCAAAATGAATCCTAATGCTATGTATGACTAATATAAACCAATAAAAAAATGGGAAAAAAATCTCCAGTTCATCAGTTCTCAAACTTGTCTGCACATTAGAATCAACTGGGTTTTATTTCTTTAAGAAATGACTTTTACCATTTATGTATTTATTTATCTATTTATTTTTATGTGGTGCTGAGGATCAAACCCAGAGCCTCACGTACATGACGCAAGTGCTCTACCACTGAGCTGCAACTTCAGCCCAATCAGCTGGGTTTTAATTCCAAACCTGGGCCACATCCCAAACCAATTAAATCCCCATTTCAGGATGGGGTACAGGCATCAGTATTTCTGCAGCTCCCCAGGCAATTCCACTGTGTGGACATGTTTGGAAAGCACTGCTCTGGTTTATGACCAAATCTCATATAAGATACCAGAAGTCTTACACCTGTTTTCTGTTTCAGACTCTGGGAGGCAAACATACCCTTGGATACAAAGAATGTTACCCCTTGTAATAAGATTGCTAGAGAATCAAGTCAAAATTTTAAGTATAGTAAAACTAAAAAGAACAAATAAAAATAAAAAAATAAACTTTAAGTATAGTTGATAAAGTATTTTTTAAAATATGTTCCACCCAAAATTTGATAAACCAAACCTGCTGATGAATCCATATTTACATGCTACATTGTTGGAGCAAAACCAAAAATGTTTCACTGCCAATCTTATTGCTTCCAAATATCTAGATGTAAAACTAAATGTTTGTTGTTAGACATTGCTTACATGGAGTTTATGTGTGTGAGAGCTGAAGTCCTAACTGCATATACTCTGAAAAAGATAAATATATCCTGCTGGCTGCCATCTTTTACTCTTTGTTAAGTTTTGGAACATTTTGTTATACCACAGCCTAATAAGAAAACAAACATAACATAAATATACTTTTGTGTATATTACCTCTTAATGTTGAACCTTTATCAATTTTCCCTCTCTGCCTCCCTGTTGGTGCTAACCATTCCTTCAACCCATCCACAAGAGTCCTATACACAGTGACCCAAGGTCAGAGTCATAGAAAATATTAGATTGTGATGATATTTCAGCACACGAAAAAACAAAACAGAGTTTAAACAATTCACACAGTAACTACTAGTGGGTTATGTCATTCAGAAATCGCTGAATACTACCCAGGTTTCCCCAAACTTACCCTATCATAATAGAACTAACCTCAGACTCTTGTGGAAAAATACAAATTCTTAGTGAACTCCCCTGAAGATACCTGATTGATTAAGTTTGGGGAGGAACACAAGAATCTGTATGCTTAGTAATTATACCACACGATTGTTAAGATAAGCTTAAGAAACGCTACACTAGTTCACTGATTGTATGTTGGAGAATTCATATTTGTATGCTACTCTGTCAGATCATAAAGGATTATACTTTATGCTAACTGAATAGGATCCACTGGTTAGATCCAACTTTTCAAAGAGGTCAAGTGGATAGTCATGGAATTGGAATCAAATAGCAGCAGCAGATCAGTTAGGAGGTTACCCTAGATATACAGGTAAGAGATGGTAGTGATAAGGTATTGGTCATGAGAATGGAAAGAAATAGATTCAAGATTCATTCACTTATTTCACAAATATTTAATTGCTCCTACTATGTGCCAAGCAGGATCTAGATCCTTAGAGTGTTGTTGAACAGAACAAATAAATGCAATTCTTTGATGAAACTTAAAACTTACATTCTAGTGGTTATGCTTTAAAGGTAAAAAATCAATAGGTCATGCTGATGCATTTGATGTGAGGAGGTTTCTTAAACATAAGAAAGAAATTGAATGCAACTCAGAAATTTTTGGTTTAAGCAACTGGGTAGTTAGCACTATAATTGTAATGAAGCAGATTTAGGGTGGAATTCCAGAGTCACATTTTGATGCTGTTTAGATGACTGTGAGACATCTCAGTATAGTTGGCAAGTAATTAGAGATATGTGCTCAAGAGAGATAAAATTTGGAAATATATTTAGGAGTGAACAGCAAGCAAATAATACTTTAAATTCACAAAACTGGCTGAAATCATCCACTGAGAGAATGGAAATTAAAAATCTCTTGAGAATGCAGTACGCCATCACTTAGAAAGCCTATCTAAAGTACGTTGAGTAGAGACAAGAATAAAGAGAATGGTGAAACTTTAGATGTTACTTGCAACTGCCTTTGCTGTACAGGGGAGCATAGAAGGTGGTATGAAATAAAATGTTTATTCATGGAAGGACTTTTCCCAGAAAAGAAGATCAAAGAATATTACCATACAGTGGAAGGAGAGCATAATTTCAAGTTTGTTGACCAGGTCCAGTGATGCACGCCCATAATCCCTGTGACTGGGGACACTGAGGCAGGAAGATCTCAAGTTCAAAGTCAGCCTCAGTAACTTAGTGAGACCCTTTCTCAAAATAAAAAAGGGTATGGATGTGCCTCAATTGTTAATCCCCCTGGGTACAATCCCTGGTACAAAAAGGAACAAAATATCTTGAGAAGGTGAGAAAGGATAAAATCCAGAGCAAAGGTGTTAGCCTTACATGGTGACAGATATTTCATTCATTTTAATAATGACTTAAATTATTACCAATTCATTAATGAAATAACTAAAGCATAGAGAGATTAAATAATTTGTCCATGCTCATGAGCCAGGAAGTGGCACAGCAGGATCTGAAGTAAAATAGTGTCTCCAAAGTCTGTACAAACAAAATGGGAGAATAACTATGGTGACTAGTTCATTGGTAAATTCATTGATAGTAAGATGTAGGAGCTTTTAACTAATAGCTCCTGTCATTTCCATGAATTCTGATGTAGGATGTCAGTAGAGAGTATGGTGGAAAGAAGGAATGTAGAAAGTTTGAGGAAGAAGGTTCAAACCCTAAATAGCAGTTTTATATAGTGAAAAAACCCAGTGGTCCAAGAATGAAGATAGGAACAATATGCTGAGGCAGACAATTGTGTAGCCATATGAGATTTGTGGTTATGAATTTGCAGTGTGAACAATCAGCAAGAAGGTGTGTCTTCCCCTAGCAACATTCTAGGCTCAGCTACCAAGAAGTCAGATGCTTGAGTTTAACTACAAATTTAATTTTGCTAGGTAAGTGAGAAAGTGGATGGAAGACATGGAGAGTATAATAGAGGAGATGAAGGAAGAGAAAAAGGAAAGAAAGACAGGGAGGAAGGGAGAAACATGGAGTTAAAGGAGTAGTTGCAAGGGAGTAATGACAGTGATGAACAAGAAACCCTAAGGTGGGTAGAGAAGGAAGAACATAAAGGACACACTGGCTATTCATGGGAAGTAAAGACAAAAGTAAGGTTATAACCATGTGAATATATGACTAAGATTGAGTAGAGGGAAATTGACAGCTAGGCAGTCCAGAAACTGGGAGACCTAGGATGGGTTGATTATCTATATGGATATGGAAGGTCCCTCATTAAAGGTGATATTTATGAGAGTGTTGGGTTGACAGGTAAGTAGAAGCTAAAGTCACCAACTAAGAGATTGCATCTGGGTGCTGGTAGATAACAGCAGTGATAAGGGAAATCAGTGGTGAAGTTAATGGGCAGAACTTCACAGGTACCAAAGGGGTTAGGTTTGAGGAAATAGGAAAGAGAAATGGTTCAGGTATTATAGTGGGAAGCAAGAAGGATATTTGAGATTAAAGGGAGACTTCTTAAAGAGGACGACTGACAGTTAAATTGCTGCTTTTTAAAAACTATTTATTGAACAATTAAGTTTGCATATTTATATGGAGATTTTTTTAGTTTATGTATCTCACAATAGGTATTTAAAATACAAAGCTTAATGACCAAAGATATGACTGGGAATCAGGGTAAAGAGCTAACCAAATCATGTGTGATCTTGCAGTTGATGCTTCTAATTATCACTGATGACTGAATTTTGAAAAAATGAGTAAGAGATATGTCCAATTATTTGACCCTTAGGAAAGACAGAGCTTTCCATGCCAGCTTTCTTGTGCACACAGAGTCTGAACAATTTGAGTCTTAACAATGGTTAAGAAAACAAGATGTAGCAAGAGGTAATATTCACTAAGGGCTTATTACATGGCAGATAATATTATAGATTCTATACATATTTCATTTGATCCCTACTACCACTGTGAGAATAATGCAATCACACAGCTCAGCTTATCTGAGAACACTCTGGTTTATGCCTATTTTTCCAGTACCCTGTGTGATTTAACATCTGTCCCAGATTCTTCTTCTTATTATTCTTTCTCATCCTCCTCCTATTATTATTATTATTATTATTATTATTATTAGGATTGAACTCTGAAGTACTCTAACAGTGAGCCACATCCCCAGCCCATTTTATTTTTTATTTTGAGACAGGGTCTCAATAAATTGCCCAGACTGACCTCAAACTTGTAATCCTCTTGCTTCAACCTCCCAAGTGGCTGGCATATGCCATCAAGCTCAGCAGATTCTTCATTTTAAATAAAATATTTTTATTAATAGTTGCATTAAAATAAACTGGAATGGGTTTTGTTGACCTCCACTTTGTACATCTGGCTTCTGGTATGATCTCCTGGTATGGGGGTAAAGCATAAAATTTTCATTTGAACACACGGTGAAAACTTAAAAAATAAGCATCATTATCCCAGGCTTCTTTTCTTGATGTTTTCTATATGCAGTGTGCCCTACCTAACATTCTCTTCCTCAGGTTAGTTTGAAGGGAGATTGATCATTAAAATGAAGTGCACTCAGACACAAGAGGTTGGGGACAAATGATTTTCTTTTGGGCTCTGGCAGTTATGGGATACTACTGCCCCTACTGGTCATATAGGGTACCAGCCTTGGTCAATGGCGTGGCACACAAAATCCATGAAGCCACCAGGTCACCACTTGATGGAGTCAGTGGAAAATAAAGAAAATTATAGGTCCTAAGAACATGAAACAAACAAAAATAGGGATTGAGCAGTCCTGTGACCGACTTATATTTCAGTAGTTTTGTCATTTTTTTGCATGATATAAATCAGCTTTATTTGATAGTACTTTGTTATTTTATAATAATCAATATCATAGAGTTATAATGTCTATTAGTACCACTTTCCACTATCAAGATTGTCGTAGCTTGGATAAGTTGAGTGGTCATTCTACCAAAAATAAAGGTAGTGTTTTCTCCAATTTCACAGAGAAGAAAACAAAAACAAAGAGAGGTTAATCAAAATATCCAAAGTCATACATGCAGGTAGTGCCCAAAGTCACTGAACTTAACAACTGTGCAGTCTGCCACTCAGAGTTTACATTTTACTCCACCTAGTATAACACATGTACACTGAAAATATGTCTAATGGACTCTAATGTTTTTTTTTTTAAACACTGATGGTTAGGGCCAGGGCCAGAACCAGAATAGGACAAATGAGGTGAGTCACACACATGCATGGTTAGATCCTGTTTTTATTTAAAATATTAGTATTTTGTTCACCATGAATTTTCTGTATTAATAGTGATTTTTTTAAATGTTATATTAAAATATGACATTTATATAAATATAATATATTTATCTTGAGTTTTGGAGTGTTTTTTTTTTCAATTTTGCAACTAAGGTCTTACTTCTTTTCCCCTAATTCAGGTCCAGTTGGCCATGAATTACTAAATTATTTTCACAGACCCTAATTGGTTGTGGCCTGAATTAAAAAAAAAAATCATTATTTTAAAATGCTCAATATTCCCAAAGCAAAAAGTCATTTCTTTAATTTCTTACTGGGAAACTGACTTCTGAAATGTGATATGGGTTGATTCCTTTGAAGATATCAGAAAAAAAAACAAGAGTCAATCATTTCCCAAAGAGACAATAGCCTTAAGATTTAGTCAAAGAAGATCTTTAGATTTAGTCAAAGAAGATCTATTACATTTCTATGCATGGGAAGAGTGCCTGGTGTTTACTGAACAATCAAGTTATGAAATGGGGTCACTTTCAAGGAGGAGCCAGGCAATTTGCAACTGGGTGTATTTGCTTTGATTATCTTTTCTATGTTTCGCAAAACAGTTGCTGTCAGTTTTATCAAACTAGAGTTTCTCAGAAACAATTACACCCAAATCTTCACTGACAGAACTAGCAAAATCCAGAGTATTAGAAACTGATGCCCTAAATCCATGTAGTAAAACCCAATTTTTGTGTTACCCCTTGACTCCAATAGGAAGTATTCACACAGTGTGAAGTTTATACTACAAGAACTTTGAAGCCTCGCCTGCATTTCCCTTACTTCTGGTTTTGTGCCTGGTTTCAAATGTCTCTAGTTACCCAAATATCCCTGACTTCTTTATTCTGAATGACTAAACAGAAATAGTGACTGCTTGAGAACATGGTTATGACTTTAAGGTCCCCAAAGACAAGCTGAATTTTAAAAGGAATGATGTTAAAAATACATTGTTTAGATTGTTTAACACCCCCCACCCGCAAGAAAATCTGGAGCCTCTTAAACCGATCAGACAATAAGGTAAGAATGTCAGGCCCTGATGAAAATGTCTCAAAGGATAGAAATTTGGGAAAAGAGAATTCAGTACTCAGTTGTTCATGATTCTCTCTTCTTCCCCTTCCTTTATCCATGTATTAAGTCTTAAGTAAAATTCTAACCCCTCAAAAGATCACATTCTGATCCTACAAGGCTGAAATAATCTCACTCTTTCAAGTACATGTAGTACCTAATTTGTACCTTTTCATAGCATGTGTCACTTTCTACCCATTTGTCATGTATGTTTTATAGAAGAATATAACATTTGAATGGTACTGAGAGAGCATTTAGAACATTTTACCTAGAAATACTTCAATCTTTCTCTCCATCAACTTCCCATTAAGACATAACAGAGAAAACAAACATGGAAGGACAGTAACTACTTTTATCTTAAACCAGGCTAGAGGCCCTTAACCTTCCAGTTGGGGAGGCCCAGAAGCCCTATGCTAACTATTTCCTCTCTAATGTTCCAAGGGTCTTAGATCTTCCAAATCCAATGGGACACCAAGGAACCACTGGTAAAGGCCAGAAGACCCATCACCAAGGATTACCTGGAAGTGGCTTATTTAAATCTATGGGACTCCACTTCCATAAAGTACAATTTGATCAATGTTTCAGAATCTCCACAATTGAACTAGCATTCCCCATCCCCCTTGAGCTTAAAAACCTTTTTCCTGTTCTTCTTGGAGACATTCCTTCAAATGCTTAAGGATGGTGATCTGGCAAGTCTTCTCAAATCTTCTCTGCAAATTGACTTAGTCCTTCCTATAGTATGGTTGACAGCCACTCACTATGTCACCTTTTCTTTAGTTTGATAATGATCATCTGAAGTATGAGTCACAATCTGAAAGACAGTCTAGGCATGATCAACATGCAATATGGATCAGGGTAGTATCCCCTCTAACTAGACTTTTGGTTCCTTTCGATAAGCACTAAAATTTAGTGTTTTAAGTACTAATATTCCATGATTGGCTCATTTTGACCTTATTAATTTCCTAGGTATGTTTTCTATTATTAATCCAAATAGCTGTCAAGTTATCCCTTCTTGATTATGTGGTTAATTTTTTTCTATCCTGAATAAAGGACTTTTTATTCATTCCTGCAAATCTTTATCTCACTGGATTTGGCCCACTGTTCTAGATTGTATTAATCATTTTGACATTAATTCAATCATCTGGAAAATTAATTACCACTTCTAGCTTTGTACTTTATAGATGAATAGGTATCAATGTCTTCTTAGCCAAAGACTAAGTTCTATGTTCAGTGATTGTTCATTTCAGTATCCACTTTGTCCAACACACTGGTGTTTAGTGAACTCTGGGTCATAAAGCTTTTGCTCAATTTATTAGGAAGCATATTCTATAAATCAAAATTAAATATCTTAGCATAGCTACAATTGCCTTCTCCTCCATTTTTACTCATTTTTCTTTCACAAACAGAAATTGGAATGCACAGCAAGATGTGGCCTGTATACAGCTATTTTTATTATTACAGGAATGAGATAATGATTCTGTGCTTTCACTCTGCCATATTTAAAGAAGAGAAAAATGAAAAGAATTAAGAAGCTAAGGTCTTAGGTTTTACCTTACATTGATACTGGCTATGGCTAAACTAGGTCTTAAGTACATGGGAATTTTCCCCAAATGTAGAAAACCCCATTAAGACTCTTCCAATTCAATTAGAAAATAAACTGACTTTGAATGAAGGCTACTGGAATGCAGATGTCATTACTACTAAGTCTAATCTACCAACAGACCTAAACAAATGAACTATCTATTAAACTATAATTACAGTAGGATCCTGTTGAAGGCCTCTCTGCTTCCTCTCCAAAGACATAGAGCACTGGTCCTCAGTCTGGAATGATTTTGCCCTTTAGGAGATATTTGGCAAGGTCTGGGGATGTATTTGGTTGTTGCACCTAGGAGGGGGTGCTCCCGGCATTTAGTAGAGATCAAGGATGCTGCTAACCCTCCCATAATATGCAGAACAGTCTCAGCCCAACCAGGCAAGGTGGCACACCAGCTATTTGGCGGTATTATACTAGCTATTTGGGAGACTGAGGCAGGAAAATCACAAGTTGGAGCCCAGCCTGGGCAACTCAGTGAGATCCATTCTCAAAATAAAGTCAAATAAAATGGGTTGGTGCTTTCCTTCGGCAATACAGCACTTGCCTAACATTTGTCAGCACCTGGTTTCAATTCCCAGTACTGCAAGAAGAAAAACAGAATTGCTAAGGGCTAAATGTCAACAGTGCTGCAGTACAGAAGCCCTGAGTTAAAGCATTGTCAAGATATACTTCTCTATATGTAATTGCCTAACTTATTTTCTGTGTCTTGTATTCAAAATATTTTCTCCCCTGCAAATATTGTCTGCACCTTCAATCAGTAGAACTCTTTAAGTTCTGTTAACCTCAAAGTCAATTCCCACAAGATTCATACCTAGGGTGGGGCTCACTGGGAAATGACCAGTTGTCTTTCCCTTATGTTAGAAAATAGTACATTCTATCTAACAATCAATCTCTGAAATTTGATTTATGTAAACAAATGTACAATCAACTGGTTGGAAAGGAAAGTTCCATCTGATTGGCTTCACTTATTAAGTAATGACACAAATTATAAGGATCCACACATCACATGCCTTAAGATCTATGATACTGTGCACAAAGGCAGGGCCCACATCTAAAAAATATTGGTTTGGACTATGAGTATCCAGATGTTGTGAGATGGAGATGCTTGTGTGTGGGTAAGAAAAAATAAGTTCTTTATCTCACCTGTTTTGGAAATGCTCAGTGGTGTGAAGAATCATAATGAAAGCTTATTTTTAGAATGAACACCTGAAGTGTGTAGTTCAATAGAAACAAACAATGATATTTAGTGTATAAGAGATAAGGAAAGAAGTGTTGACCCACAGTGGTTTCATCTAGAAGAAATCCAGTGGAAACTTTTGGTTTGTTACAAAAACAGGGAGAATACATATGGGAAGCCTCACTCCTTAGAATAGCAATAAGCACAGGCATTGAGAATAATCTGTAATGAGCACAGTTGTCTAGATTCAGAGCACAAAAAAAGAGTTCACAGACTAGCACTGATAAACAGACCACACCTGAGAGATTCTGCTATAAATCAGGACAGGACACAGGAATGTACTTTTCTAACAAGTGCCAGGTGACTAGTAACAGTCCAAAGAAGCCCCAGCATGACATATTACTTCATGTCTTTGCTACTAAATGTGGCCACAGTCATGTCAAAGACATAAACCCTAGGGATTGATTCCATGCTGGAAAATTCGTTACTGAAAGATTAACAAATAGAAAATAAGTACCTTATAAAAGTCATGGTTAGATTTGAAATCTGAATCCCTACAGGTCTCCTTTTTCCTTGTCCTTAGAAAACAAATCTTACAATATCTCTTTTCTGCCTTTCAAGAATATAGTGAAATGTTGTGTGTTATCTTTTATGATTTACCATTTCTCTATATTCCACCCCATGTTTGCACAAGGTGTTTAAAGATGATTTCATAGATCATTAATTAAGGTAACAACTGCTTCCTTAGCAGGCATAATGTTGAAGAGCTTGTAAACTGCTTCCCCAGAGAGGCAGAAAGCCTGTTTGTTTTTTATCTTAAAGGTTGAGGAGCTTGGATAAGGCTTTGATAGACTTGAATGGATTAGGAATTTAGACTTAATTGTAAAAGCCATCCAGAATAAATAAATGTCATGGTACTTTGAATTCTCCATATTACCAGGGTATAGAGCTGATGCTTGTCAGGGACATAGAGTTCTGAAGTGTTTGCAAGGTGTTTTCTTCCAAGGATGTTCCATTTTGTTAGGTTAGGACAGAATGTTATTTTAGGACTTGTAACATGGAATGCTCTTTTGCAAGCTGTAGTGATTGGCAGAAGCATCTTGCAAATGAAGTTACTGCCTTTTTAGTGTCTCCCTCCTATTTTCTTTCATCTCACGCTATTTTCCACTACTGTTTTCTTTACTATTTTCCTTCATACTTGATCATATTTTTTTGTCTCTCTGGTTTTCTACTCTTCATAATTTTCTCTTTCTCTCACCCTCAATGTCATCTCTTCAGACTATCTCATTTTATTTATTTATTCATTTGCTCTGTGTAAATGTATTGCACACCTACTATGAACCACCAAAGTCCAATAGACTCTTCCCTGAGGATGCTCACAATCCAAGAAAAGATAAATTAATATGCACACATTTTCAACTTACATATTACATATTATAGTGATCATAAGAGTGCTATTCAGGGGCTAGAGTTGTAGCTCAGTGGTAGAGCATCTGCCTGGCACATGTGAGGCACTGGGTTTGATCCTCAGCACCACATAAAAACAAATAAATAAAATAAAGGTATTTTTTCAAACACTGCAAACCTCACAGCTCCTTCTATAACCTCTCCAAATTTTCCTACTTTGAAAAAATAAACAACCTGAAACATTTTGCTGTTGCCTGCCAGCACCCTATGAATTTCTCCCACATTAATCTCATCTTGATCACATTACTGGACAAACTGTGTGGAAAAAAAAAGATGACCTGTTTGAGTTTTGTGTTGTATAATTCATTCTTTCTCTCTAATAAAAACTATATGTTTGTGTGTATATAATTCCATCAAATTCTGATGAAAGATAACCTATATGAACTTCAAAAAAAATAAAATAAAATAAAGGTATTGTATACATCTACAACTAAATTTTTTTAAAGAGTGCTATGGAAACATGCTGGAGGTACCCTGTAGCAGACATTGTCAATGCCCATATTCTTATGGCAGTCATTGTTCCCATGTATACTGCTGGCTTCCTACTATAAACTCCACTCTGCTTTGGTGTGGGGAGAGGGAGGGTATCTTACTCAGGTCCCAGCAGCATGCTCAAGTTCTGCAAAACAGGCTGGAAATGCTGAGGACTTAACACTGAAAGAATCCTCCACCAATAATAGTTAGGAAATGGGGATAAATATCCTAGTTTCTTTGTCCCTCTGAGCCATATTCTATACTGGCTGTTAGTAATTCCCAGTTGTATTGGGCCCCAGTTGACCACAGTGAAACCTGCTTATCTATGCACTCTACACTGATGTCTTTCCTTTCCCTGATTCGCTCCCCTACTCCTCTACTGGTGCTTCCTGAGATCACCTTCTAAATAATCCACTTGAACACACATCCCTGTTTCAGGGTCTTCTGGACAAAGCTAGCTAAGTACCAAGTCTATACCTGGGTTCCCTCAGATAGGAGTACCAAAATAGGAGGCTAGAGAGCTGAGCAGGTGCCAAAAAAAGGCTCTGCTCCATGGTAAGAAGGTTGGATTTCCTTCTGAAGGCAACAGGGAAACATTAAGGGTTTTTAAATAGGAAGATAGCATGGTAAAATTTACATTATGGAAACATTAATTTAGTTGGGCACTCTAGAGAATACTTCAAACAGAGCAGAACTCAAGGCAGGAGAATAGAAGGTTCTTATAATAAAAACTATGGATGATGAGGACCTGAAAGGTGGCAAAAATTCAAATGATTTTTAGAAAAAATAAGAAAGCTGATTAGTACAATGAAAAAAGGAAGACGTCTAAGATGACTTCCAGGATTATGGATTTCTCAAGAGGGGACCTATGGTGTTACTGGATGAAGACTGTTAGAGGAGGCAGATATTAAGTTTGTGTAGGATAAACTGAAATTTGAGACATGGAGATAGAGATGTCCATGAGGCAATCCAGTGATTAGGAGAAAGGACTGGGCTGGATAGAAATTTTGAGGAGTTATCAGGATATAGATGGAAGTTAGAGCTATAGATGTGGATGAGATTACCCAAGAAGAATGGACACAGTGTGAATAGGAGAGACAAAGGGGTGGGAAAGAGCAGGAAGGGGTGAAGAAGAAGAAGGACAGGGAAGAGGCAGAAAAGGAACAGAAAGTGGTAAGACAGGAAAGAAAGGGCAGAACAGTGAGAACAAAGCCCTATGAGCACCACCATATCAGAAACAGGCAGAAGAGAAGGAGCCTATAAGGGAGACAGACACAATATGATGCTTTCAACCCATACCATAAAGAGTTTGGTCCAGGAAAGTTCTGGGATCATAGGACCTGAGAGGAAGGAAGAATTCAGTTGCTCATGAAGTGGGAGTAACTAAAATGTTTTAAAGTTGATGGAATAATGCTGGCAGATGGGAACTATAGAAATATTCTGTATAGAAAGGGTCATATTGGAAAGAGGCACAAGCATTTTCTTAAATGCTGCTAGAGCATTTCTATTTAAACACACGCTTAATTGTATAATTAGTTTACACTTACTGGTAACCCCTCCCTAGAGGCAAAGATCTTATGAATACATGTTAGTTTGCCTTTTTGTGATTTTGTTGGAACTATCTTTCCAAATCTGAGACACATACTGTGACCTTAGCAAAGCTTGCCCTAAACAAATGAAAATATGAAAATGGCTTTGTGGTTTGAATTATTTAGAGTAACAAACATTTCACATTGTTGCCATGATAAATCACCACAAACTTAGTGGCTTAAAACAAGACAAACTTATTATTATCTACAGTTCTGGAGGTCAGAAGTCCAACACAGATCACACTGGGCTAAAATCAAGGTATTGGCATAGCCGTGTTGTTTTGGAAGCTTGTTGGGGGATTGAGGGATTTGGCAGCTCATAAAAGGAAAAGATATGACCATGGAGGCAGTAATACACAACAAACTTAAATTGGCAGTGGCTACACAGGATTGCATGATGGGGATGGGGAGAACCCTTGTAGCATGAGATAATCCAGAGCCTTAGTGAGGGGGCCACCATCCAGAGGTGAGTGAAGACAAAGGAACTCCCAGGGGAGGAACAAATCAGAGGGAGGACTTACAGGTCTTGATGATGTTCAGCAGCACAGTGAGGGGTTTCTGGGTCACAGAACTTCAAAGGGCAGCAGCAGCTTGGGCCTTAAAATCACAAAGCTCTCATCAATGTCAGCACATGCTAGGCATAGTTTCATGAGATATGCAAATTCAAGCTCTAGATGGCTAAAAGCTTGCATTTTTGGACTGATTTAAAAATAACCAGGTTGTAAAATTTGAGTTTCATGTGGGAAGGCTCTTGAGCTAAAAGGATTTAACCAACAGTGAAGAAATAAACAACCTAGAGGCCAATACACAGAGGCCAATACACATCTTTGGCTTATTTATATAACAATGCTTTAGGGGAGAATTTGATTCTTTTTCTTTTCCAACTGTACAGGCCACTCACAGTTCTTGGCTCTTGACTCCCTTCCTCCATGTTCAAAGCCACAGTATTGCATCTCTCTGACCCCTCTTCCACAGTCATGTCTACTTCTGACCATAGCTGAGAAATGGTCTCCATTTTAAAAATGCAAGTGATTGAATTGGGCTCAGCTGTGTAATCCAAGGCCCAATTCTCATCTCAAGTACTTTACCTTAATTAGATCTATAATCCCTCTTTGCTTTGTAAGGTAACATATTCACAGGTTCCAGGGATTAGGACACAGGCATCTTTGGTAGTCATTATCCTGCCTTCCATGAACAGCAGTGCTTTCCTGTGACTCTAAGAATGCCGATTGGCCACTGTAAGCATGCTCAATGCTCACACAAGGCAAGCTAGAAGAGCCAGGTGGTGAGTGCTCCAGGAGTTACCCTCAACCAAAAACAGCAGGAGGCTCGTAGCTAAATACAGGGCTTTGTCATCACTTGGTAGATCAAGTCTGCGTTTCTCATTTACCAATCTTGTTAACCTCCTGATCATTCACACACCCTTTATTGACTTTCTTCCTTTCCCCATTTCCATTCCCCACTCCCTCACCACACTTCCAATGTTTTTTAAAGACCAAACAAGTTTATTTGCAAGATATCTAGTAGAGTTGAACAGTAGACTTTGAGTCTAACTGATTCAACAGGCTCAGAGGAATCTCAAATGTATGTACCATAGGTATTTTCTCTGTATCCCAACATTCTTTTATAATTCAATATTAATTCAGGAAAAATATATTATTTAGCACATCCTATAACATATGGACTCTGATAGATACCCTGGCAGTTCAGTTCATGTCATAAAAGATTTTGTGACATAAAAATCATTCATTGCCTCTCAAATTCATGTTTTTTTTTAAATTTGTGGCTTTTAGATATACATGACAGTAGGGTATATTTTGACGTATTATACATGCATGGGGTGCAACCCATTACAATTTTGATCTCATTCTTGTGGTTGAACATGATGTGGAGTTACACCACACTTCTAATATTGTCTCCCAAACAAACAACTTGTGAGCAATTCCTTATCTCAGGGTTGCTTTAAGGGAACAAAAGCAAACTAAGGTGCAATGTCTCTTGGGCCAGGGACTTGATAAACATTACTGTCAATTAAACCCCATTCCCTGATACTATACAGATCCTAGAGTACCTCTTGCACTCACACTAAGAATGTAGCTAAGAATGTAACAGTGAGTGGTATCCCTGTGGGCAGAACAGTGGTTTCTCCACATTACAGATCAACAACTATATCCTATCTATTGCACCTTACAGTTGGCATTGCTAAGGTATTTCTGTGCTACTGTGTTTCCCAAAAAAATTGATATATTTCAAACAACTTGATGTACTTCATAATATAATTTTGTTCCTGAAATCAAGCCTCTGACTTCAGCTCTACTACTGTCAAAGCTATCATGGTAGATACTTTGAAACTTTTTTACTGTCTTGCTCTTGACTGGTGTAAGATGTTCCATGGTAACTCACATTGTAGTTATTGCAACATAAATGAACTGAAAAAATGATCAAACTGAGGGCTGGGGATATAGCTCAGTTGGAAGAGTGGTTGCCTCACAAGCATAAAGCCCTGGGTTTGATCCCCAGCAGCGCCAAAAAAAAAAAAAAAATCAAACTGAATGAGAGACAAATCTGGTGCTTCCCAAACATTTTGTTGGTGATGTGGGTTTGCCTAATTACAGTATCAATTTATCTTCTATCAATGTTGTGCTTGTTTGTTTCCTGTGATTCTTGTTTGGGAAAAACACTTAAGTAAATCTGGAGTTATTTCCCACCTAATTGATGAAGTAGCATCAGAAGCAAATGTAGCCATTTAGCAAATAAATGATTCTGATTCCATGCTCCATGCAAGAGTACAAGGAACTGGCACCTGTCTTCTTAACTTTTCACTTTAAGCTGTGGAACAATCCTAGAATTCATTTGTTCAACAAATATTTTTGAATGTTTACTTTGCACAGAGTTCTGTATTAGAAAAGGGAAAATAAGAATATGAAAACTGCTTGAAACCTGTGTTCACACAGCCGTAGAGGTCAATAAGAGAAAAAATAAGAATTTGGGACAATTCCTTGAAAGGGAGAGTACTTCCAATTCTTAAGGAGGATCTCTTTTCAAGGAGGAAGCAACATTCATAAAGTTCATGTAGTATTGCAATATTAACTAAATTATTCTCAGCTCATCTTGGGAATACATAAAATACAGATTACATAGGTAATGAAAAATTGCACACTTTAAGTGCTCACCAGAAAATGGCCACACCTTGCTGATTGATCTACCGCTTATTTACATCGGAGCTTTCTACACCTTCACTTTCAGATGAAAGTGAGAGTCAGTGACATGGTAACCTCCTTTGATCTAAGGCAGTGTTTCTCAGCTTACAGCTATTTTTTCCTGCCCTAGGGGATATTGAGTAATGTCTGGAGGCATTTTTAGTTCTCACATTGGGGATGGGGACTATGTATGCTTTTGGAATCTAGTCCAGTAACAGGATGGCACCTGCAGCAAAGAATTATCTGACCCAAATGTCAAACATGGTAACGTTTAGAAAACCCTAATGTAAGGAACAGAGATATACTGTGCACACAGAACACTGAATTTTTTGAGGGGGAAAAGAGCTTATCTTCATGACTGCAACAAACTCATGGACAAATAAGTCACTTGTACCAGGAGTAATTAGAATATGACTCAAAAGATGATATAGTCATAAATTGCTTTTAATTAGGAATCTCCTCTGTATAAGAAAGCTCTTTGACTCTGTACAAAGTTCTTTTAATTTACACCAGATAGCAAATAAGAGGTTCAAAATATGATTCTTTGAACTGATAGTAGGGGCATTAATTTTGTTGGATGTATGATTTAATTGCTTTCCAAGAAGGTGACATGGGTGTAAACATTATGAGGTTAAGTTATTGAATGTTTCCACTTCATTTACTCTGCTGCCACTGAAGTTATCCTACAGCAACAGAAGTTACACCAGAAATAAGCTCCAGTATTTTCTAAAAACAAGTAACCCACTAGAAGAGGGTTCTCAATCCTGGCTACACATTTAGAGACACCTAGAAGCTTTTCAAAATACTAAGGCCCATACCATTAAATCTAAATCCTTGGGGGTAGTTTTTGTTTGTTTGTTTGTTTGTTTAGTTTGGTTTGGTACTGGGGACTGAACCCAGAGGCACTTAACCACCAAGTCACATCCCCAGCCCTTTTTAAAATATATTCTCTTAGTTTTCTTATTTGTTTATTTTTTCTGGTTGTACACAAAGTAGAATCACACAATTTGCCTATTCATACATATACATAGGGTAAAGATGTTTGTCTCATTCTATTATCTTTCCTTCCCTGCCCCCTCCCCCCTCATTTTCCTCTATACAATCCATCCTTTCTCCTTCTTCCCTTACCTCCCCTCACACCCATTATGTGTCATCAACCACTTATCAGAGAAATCATTCAGCCTTTGGTTTTTGGGGATTGGCTTATTTCACTTAATAGGATCTTCTCCAATTCCATCCATTTACCTGCAAATGTCATAATTTTATTCTTCTTTATGGCTGAGTAATATTCCATTGTGTATATATACCACAGTTTCTTTATCCATTCATCTATTGAAGGGCATCTAGGTTGGTTCCACAATCTAGCTATAGTGAATTGGGTTGCTATAAACATTGATGTGGCTGCATCAGTGTAGTATGCTGATTTTAAGTCCTTTGGGTATAGGCCAAGGATGGGATAGCTGGGTCAAATGGTGGTTCCATTCTGAGTTTTCTAAGGAATCTCAATACTGCTTTCCAGAGTGACTGCACCAATTTGCAACCCCACCAGCAAAGCTAAGAGTGTACCTTTTTCCCCACATCCTTGCCAACACCTATTGTTGCTTATATTCTTGATAATAAACATTCTAATTGGGGTGAGATGATATCTTAGGGTACTTTTGATTTACATTTCTCTTATTACTAGAGATGTTGAACATTTTTTCTTATATCTGTTGATTGCTTGTAGATCCTCTTTTGTGAAGTGTCAGCTCATTTCCTTGGCCCATTTATTGATTGGGTTATTTGTACTCTTGGTGTAAAGTTTTTGGAGTTCTTTATAAATTCTGGAGATTTGTGCTCTATCTGAAGTGTGTGTGGCAAAGATTTTCTCCCAGGGCTGGGGTTGTGGCTCAGTGGTACAGCACTTACCTGGCACATGTGAGGCACTGAGTTCGATTCTCAGCACCACGAATAAATAAATAAAAGTATTGTGTCCATCTACAACTAAAAATTTTAAAAAATAGATTTTCTCCCACTCTGTAGGCTATCTTCACATTGTTGATTGTTCCCTTTGCTTTGAAATTCATTTGGAAGAATAAGAGACCCAGAGTAGCTAAAGCAACCCTTAGCAAGAAGAGTGAAGCAGGTGGTATCAGAGTACCAGACCTTCAACTATACTACAAAGCAATAGTAACAAAAATGGCATGGTATTGGCACCAAAATAGGCAAGTAGATCAATGATACAGAATAGAAGACACAGAGACAAACGCACGTAAATACAGTTATCTCATACTTAACAAAGGTGCCAAAAACATACAATGGAGAAAAGATAGCCTCTTCAACAAATGGTGCTGGGAAAACTGGAAATCCATATGCAGCAAAATGAAACTAAACCCCTATCTCTCACCCTGCACAAAACTCAACTCAAAATGGATCAAGGACCTAGGAATTAGACCAGAGACCCTGCACATAATAGAAGAAAAAGTAGGTCCAAATCTTCATCATGTTGGCTTAGGACCAGATTTCCTTAACATGACTCCCAAAGCACAAGAAATAAAAGCAGGAATAAATAATTGGGATAGACCCAGCCCTTTTTAAAAAAATTTTTATTAGTTATTGATGGACCTTTATTTTATTTATTTATTTATATGCAGTGCTGAGAATCAAACCTAGTGCTTCACACATGATGGGAAAGTGCTCTACCACGGAGCCACAATCCCAGCCCCCTAGGCCTTTGTTATATTTTATTTAGAGACAGAATCTCACTGAGTTGCTTAGCGCCTCACTAAATTGGTGAGGCTGGCTTTGAACTCCAGAGCCTCCTGCCTCAGTCTCCTGAGGGTTGGGATTACAGGTGTGTACCAATGTTTCTGGATGCATCTTGGTTTTTTAAGGTTTTGAAGTCGATTGGAACATGCAGTCCAGTTTGAGAACTATTGCTCTAAAGCCTTACTTAATTAAAACATCATCTGCTGACAGAATCAGCATCACCTGGAGCTTGTCAGAAATGCAGCCTCTCAGGCCCACCCCAGACCTACAGAATGAGAATGGTCATTATGAAAGGATCCGAGGGGACCTGCATGCATGTAAAAGTTTAAGAAGTGGTGCTGTAGAACATATTGCAAAAAGTCCACTTAGAACATGTATACACATTGCAATAGGCACAATCTAAAACAAGGTACACTACGAAGACATGGAAAATGGCCCAAAGCTCTAAGTAAGATTATTTTTTCATTTGATATAAAATATTAAGTTCACTGCAATAGCTGCTTAAATTTCTCACTGAATTTTATTTTTAATTATGAAAGATTTCAATCATAAACAGTAATGATCTTTGATCTTTGTTTTGCAAAGCTAGGAATTGAACCCAGAGCCTTGATCATGCTAGACAAGAGTTCTACCACTGAGATGCACCTGTAGCCCTTGTTTTTCTTAAGAAGAATAAGCACTAGCTTTTAGGTACCATAGGTTTCTCATTCTGTTACTGGGAACCAGGTGGGAACATCATGCAACACCCTTTCCTATAACTCTAAGAAAGTGCCCTCTCAGGTTTGTTTTCACATACACAAGAGACAATCTGAAATGTTATGCAATAGAATCCATGCAAGAGTGAAGAACTTTACCTTCATTAACATGATTGAACTGTGCCCCTAGGTATCTTAGTGAAACAATAGTTTTAAATAGTTATAGGACTCTTCTGGAGCACAAATGTGCTTTCAATTGTGATAGTTTGGAAGTTTAAAAGGTTCACTGAATGTTGTACAGTGAACTAGTCAGCTCCAGGTGACCAGACCTCAGATGCTTTAATTCATTGTAGAATCACCAAATGTTCTTTCACACTTATGTCTTTTATGACAGATTAAAAAAAAAACTTACAAAAATACATCATAAAGTTAGCCTTCCTCATTCCATTCAAGTACTCTCAACTTCTTCATTATAGCACTTTTTTCAAAAATTTTTTATTTGTTCTAATTTGTTGTACATGGCAGTGGAATTCATTTATACATTTTGATAGATCATACAGAAATAAAGTTTGAGAATAATTCTTTCATTTAATTACACTCTGAGGCTTAGTTTCTTTACCTGCAAAATGGATCTAATAAAACTTTTTCATGGGCTCTCTGTTAGGAATAAGCAAGATTACACAAGAATGGTGCTTTGCACACATCCTATACTCATCAAATATTTCCTTTCTCCTCCCTTCACCTATGTTTCTAAAACCCTAAGGAAAATGTAATCAGAAATTTTCTAAACAGCAGAGCCTGTTAGTCTTTCAATCTGAAAGGCCTGACATGATTTCTGGTATATACCAGGTGCTTGAGAAATGTTTGTTGAATGAATTTATGATTTCTACTCAGGACTCACTGCCCAGGGATCTAAAATTAGACAGCAAACCAGCCCTAAATCATCATAAGACATGCCATTTCTTAAACAAAACACTTTAAATGTGTATAGCTAAATGTGTTTAAGATTCCAGCTCGCTGATATCTGACTTATACCCCAAAGCACAAATCTGTGAGAAAAGCAATGGACAGCTACATAGAATAGCATAATGGGGCTCTTTATGTAAACTTGTCTTCTCATGCTCATGTAAATTGTCCTCTGGCTCTTTAATTAAAACTCTTTAATTAAAACTATATACTATTTTGATTAACTTAATTGCTATTCAGTGTATAAGAGACTCAAAATTATATTAAATTCCAACATAATAAATGCAAGCACTTAGGAGAGAACAGAAAGAAGTTATGGCTACTGCTTAACCAAGGTGGCAGAAATCAGGAGGGAAAAGAACCTCCTGAAAGGAGTTGTCATTTGAGCTGAGGATGGAAGATTGAATTTTAATTTACCAAGGAGACAAAAGTCAAAGAGAATCACTGGAAAGAAGGAATAGCACATGGAACGGCCTAGAAATGTGGAAAAGTTTGAGCCATTGAGTGAACAGAAAACAGCTAAAGCATTGTATCTGTAATGAGACATGATGGGAAATAAAACTGAAATAATCCATTAGGGTCTGAATATAAAAGGCCTTGTCATCTGTGCCAGGGGGGTCTGCATTTTTATATGAGAGCCACGCAATCAGATAATGGATAAGCAGAAAAGTGAATTTAGAAATTCTGAACACTAGATCTTATTTCTTATAAGAGGGTTTCTACTCCTGAGAAGCTCTTGAAAACATAGCATTTACTGAAGTCTCATTGCAAAAATCAGTCAAAAGCCATATACACACAGAATCTAGGAATCAGTGGAAAGAGTTCAGGGCTCACAATGCTTGGCACATAGTAGGTGGACTCACAGACTCCTGTGAAATCCCCTGCTTTCTCAATCATGATGAATGACCATTGTATTAAATTTAAACAAAATAATGTGACTCTTTGCTCTTCATGAAGACTTTGACATGTATTCGGAAGCCCCTCTTTCAGAATTCCCCAGCTAGCACATTCCTATCATATGGCAGATGGTCAGGATATATTTGATGAGTGAATTCTAGCAGCAAAGAAACCAATTATGACATTTAGCACAGTACTTTTAAAATTGAGGGGTCATAAAATCAAAGTTCAGTGCTCATCAGCACCATTTTTGAAAGTATAAAAACTGGGAGAGGGCTGGGGATATAGCTCAGTTGGTAGAGTGCTTGCCTCGCAAGTACAAGGCCCTGGGTTCAATCCCCAGCACCACAAAAAAAAAAAGGTAAAAACTGGGAGAAAGGATTAAAATATCAGAGTGCATCCTAATTTGGGCAAATACTACTCTCTGATTTTTTTTCTCTAGATATATTAGGGTGTGAGTATGTATATATGTATATGTTTGGTAATGGAAAATATGTTTTCTATTTTGGATCACAGCAAAAAGAGTTTGTGTGTATGTGTGTGTTTTATATGCATTTTTATATTACTGTCTTTGTTTTTTTCTAACTTTACTAAGGTATAATCAACAAAATTGCATATATTTAAAGAGTATGACTTGATTTAATATATGCACACATTATAAACTAAAGCCTCATAAACTAATTAAAACATCCACCACCTCATATGGTTGCCGATTTCTTTCATTCATTCATTCTTTCTTTGTGGAGAGAATACTCAATATCTATAGTCTTAGTAAATTTCAAGTATACAATACAGTATTGTTAATTATAGCCACATCACTGTACCTTAGATCCCCAGAATTTATTTACCTGGCATAACTGAAACTTTGTAACCCTTGGCCAACATCTTTCCATTTCTCCCTCCTACCATCTTCTGGAAACTACCATTCTATTCTCTACTTCTATGAGTTTAAGATTTCACATATAAGTGAAATCATGTGGTATCACATCGCAAAAATGTTTCGAAAACCAGTGTTTTCAGGGTGGATCAGGTCACGTAAACAAGCTCACTGAGCTTCTTCGGTTTAAACCTTCTCATATACACTCAAGAGACAGAGAAAAAATAGCTTATTGGTCGTTACAATGACAGGGATAGGAGGTGTACCTTGTACTGACTGCTGGCACCTCACTAAAACTAAGACTCTTACCCTTGTCTTACCAGCCCACACTCACACCCCACTTGAGGAATGTGATACTCATAACCCAGTGGGCTCATCACTCAGTGCCCTGTGCCTTCAGTGTCAAAGCTCTGTCATCCTCAGATGGGCACAATGTGTGCCTTATTATAAGGCACATGGATAGAGGGTAAAAAGCAACACCAACCCAATAGTTAAGTTGGTTTTCTTTGAAAATATATCTTCTTAGAACCACATAATGTTTCCACTTTTCTTTGATTATAACTATTGCATTGACATCTTTGAAAAGAAAAGGAAGAACAGACTCTCAGATACTGTTACATACCTTCACGCACACTTTCTTAACTAGAAACTCAGTTGGTCAACAATTAGATCAACAGATAACTGGTGTTATTTTTGCATTGTGATCAATCGCTGTCTTCTGTGTTTACAACAATCAATCTTCCCTCTGGGCCCACAGACGGGTTTTGTGTCTGAAGTCTTAAATCCGGTAACCATAGTAATGAAGCAGAGACAAGAGGAGATTTTGGAAATGTACTACAGATACTTATCCAAAAAAGAACCTTCATTTTATCCATTATTTTCCATTTTCCTTTTTTTTTTTATTTGCAAGACATGCTTACAAGAAGGAATAGCTGAAGTGTTAATGAACAAATTGTTGCAGAGAACATGGAAGAGTGCTAGGGCACAGATGATCTGCAAAACCAAATAATAAGCGAGAAAAAGGGAGCATGCTTTGTATTTCTGGTCCACTCCATACTTTGAATATCCTTGGGAGAAGCAATAGGAAAGTGGTTCCTGATGGTTTACAGTATTCACCTGCTTCAGTAACTGCTAATTTTAAAACAGAGCCTATAGTCCATATTCATTAGAGAAAAGCTAGCTTAACAGGATCATACAAATTCAGAAGGAAATAAGATTGGCCAAAGAGAACAGGATTATGTTTTTCTCACCTGGAGAACCATGTTTGTTCTACAGCTGTGGAAAGCAATAAAGTGATGATCCACAGACATCTCACCCCTTAGGACATGCCTCACTGCCCCTTTGTTCAAAAACTCCTAACATTTCTCCATGCCAAACCTGGGTGATTGCAGCACAGATTTAACCGGGCTGTTCCAATTTGGTAGGAAGGTATCAAGGACAAGACAAACATAGAGCTGATCTATTGATTGAGTTCTCAGTTCTTGAGTATATTGAGCTCCCTGCAGAAACAAACAACTCTCTAAACTTTGACTGGCCAACAGCCTTGATTCCTCTTCCTCTGAGCTCCTTCCAGCAGAAATTGAGCAATGGGAGGGAAGAGGAAAAAATGAAGTGGTATTTGGAAGATTGATATTATTTCTTGGAACCTCTAGGTTGTTATATATTTTATATACATATCATATATAATATAGCATAAAGGCTGAGATGGGAGGATTGCAAATTTGATGCCATCCTGAGCAACTTAGGAAGACCTCATCTCAGAAAGGGGGTTGCTGGAGCTGGAACTGAGTGACAGAATGCTTTCCTAGCATGGGTGAGGTTCTGGGTTCAATCCCCAGTACTGAAAAAAAAACTTGGACATAATAAAGATAACTCCATGAACACTGTTTGTTGGACTCTAAAAATATGCCCAATTCAATGTCTAATCCTTTACATAATGTGAGGTTACCTGTTACTACTTGGGGGAATTTTCTTATTCCATACTCTACATTTTAAATATTCTATATTATCATACTCTCATCTCTTTTCAAGGCCTGACTTTCTTGTTCCTTCAACAGTTCCTTGTGTGGTGTGCTTTCAGGAACTTTCACTACTCTGGAAGTAGTATCATAGCAGCAGCAAAGGACTTGCTGCTTAACTGAAACCCTTGGAAATGATTAAATAAAATATTAAACAAGTGAAAGATACTTGAAAGAGAACTTAGAGCAGGGTTTCCCAAAACTGGATCAGAACATCTAGAAACTTTGGGAAGGTCACAAAGGGTTGCAGCTGGGCATGGTATGCTGATTACATCTTTCCTGCACTTGGGACACCACCTTCAATGTGGTTTGTCCTCTTAAACTTTTTACATTAGTAATTTTCACACTCAGTCAGAGACTCCCACAAACAGAAGATACCCAAACGGTCAACCATCCAATCTCTAACAAATGGTTGAATTCTTGACAAGGAATCTATAACCTTCCAAGGTGGTATGTTCCAGATTCAGTCATACGGTTGTTAAAGGTTCATCCCATATTGAGTTGCATTCTGTCTCCTTGTAATGTCATCCAATTATTTCTGATTAGGTCCCTTGAAGCCATTAGTATAAATGTGAATCTGAATTCATAAAATCCCTTCACTCTTTTGAATGTCCCTGTCATATAAGCCAAGCTCATCTCTTTTCAAGGCCTGACTTTTTTGTTCCTTCAAAAGTTCCTTGTGTGGTGTACTTTCAGGAACTTTCACTACTCTGGAAGTATTCCCCTACCCTTTACCCTGATCTCCAGTCTCTCCTGTTCGTGTCTTATGACCCAGCCCTTTCTTTAATCCAATGGCTTCTGGACAACAGTCTATAAGATGGAGTATCAATGAGGTTCTCTCTTTCAAGAATTCGAATGAAGAGGTTCTGATACTCTAATTAGATGACAGTCAAGATTTAAGTTGAACAGGTTCCCATATGACTGAAGCTTGTGTGGCCTGGTTGAAACATGCATAAGTAAAGAAAGCTGGTATGAGAAAAGCATAAGTAATCATGAACAACAGCCTTGAAGGATTGTGAATCCTCATTTCTTGACTTGCTCATTGGAGTTCCTAAGAAAGCAACTCTGCTCACATTATCAACATCAACATCACGATAATACTTATTGAGCCCACATATGCTGCACAATGTTATAATCCCTTAAACTCAGTTATCTCACTGAATCCTCTCAAAAACCCTATCAGGAAGGTGTCACTGTCTCCATTTGATGAAGAGCAGACTGAGGCACAGTTTGAGTGACATACCCAACTCCCATACTGGTTATGGTAGATCCAAGATTTGAAACCAGAAGTTCTGTTTCCAGAACCCAGTCTTTTCGTGTTTATAGGACATTGCTTCCATATCCTTGGAGACTCAAGAGATTATCTTACAATAATTTTCTTAAAGCGATTCCTTAAATACATTCCTCATTTATTTAAACTACCATAAGTGGGTTTCTGTGCTTTGCAAGAAATCCTCCATAAGATGCAAGATGATTAAAAGACACTAACTCCTAGCCAGAGATAGAGAGAGTCCATGTGAGCTGCTCTGTAGTGGCACTGGAAAATAGGTTCAGTTAAAATGAGGCTGCCTTCACATGGGTTGCTAGTATATAACATATCCATAATATTCATGTATATTCTTTGGAGGTAGTCCATTCTGTGATATTACAGAAAGAATGGTATCTAGCTTTCCTTTAATTACTCTAGCACAGCATTACCTCTTCCATAGTATCTTGTGGCCTATACATTCCTTACCATAGCAGATATCACATTACATTATAATCATTTGTCTATAGCAGGATTTCCCAACCTCAGCACTACTGATATTCAAGGCTAGATAATTTATGTGTTCAGGTGGGGGTTGCCTATGTATTACAGGATGTTTACAATACCCTGGGCTCTACCGACTAAATGCCAATAGAATACTTAAACCTCATTGTGACTATGAAATATTTCTTCAGACATTGCCAAATGTCCCCTGTAGGACCAAATTGATCCCAGTTTCAAACTACTGGCTACATGTTCTAGACCTGCTTCCCCAAATTCATTCTGACTTCAAGGAAAAGATGCTATCTTCTTTATCCTTGTTTCTTTCCAAATGCTTGCCACATTATGATGTTCAATAAATCTTAATTGAAAAAAGCTATAGTAACTTGCAGTAATACAATTTTTGTAGTTAAAAGTATAGAGTACCAGAATATCTGCATCCATCTGGGTTTCATCAAGAAAGCAGAGACACTAAAAGTTGTGCAAAACTTGGGGTTTAATATAATAATTGGGTTTATATGAATGTAAGAGTAACTAGGAGGATGAAGATCTAAAAGGAAATTATCAAAAGATAAGACTTGCACCTAAAGTTCTGGGTTGGAAAGTAGATGTTCACAGGAAAATCTTGAGATTTCACCATGTATACCCACCAAAGTGGAACCATAAAGCAGGAGCCCATAGAAAGGTTGGGAATACCACTATATCTAACAAAGCAGCCTCATCTGACCCCCAGTGACTCCCAATAATAACCACCTCTGATACCTTCCACTTTCCAAATCTCCCAAATTATTCACACTGCCAAACACTAACCCAAAACCAATCAAGAAGAGAATTTGGGAAATGAGTTCTTCCCAGTCCTAGAGAAGAGCTTCTATATGAGAAGTAATGTCAGGCAAAGAACAGATAACCCTGCACAGTGCTCTCTTTGACACCAAGTGTGTAAGTATAGTATACATAGAAAGATTGAAACATAATAATGGTCTGAAGAATTTGGCAGTCAGGATCATCCAAATTATAAAACAAGCAATTTCTTGGTGTGATTTATCACTGATGCTATTGCTGTTACTGTTTTGTGTTTAGCAGTGGGTTCACCCCCCGATCACCTCTCCCCTCCATACTCAGTGTTCACTTCAAATCCAGAACAGATGGCAAATGATGTTAATAATCTAACAGCTCATACTCCAGATGGAAGATGTTCACCTTCATGCTTTTTCAAATTTAATGTGTCTTCTGAGCACTCTACCTAGAGCAAAATTGACAGAAACTGTAAGGAAGGAATTTCCATATGCAAGGCATAGCTACTCTCTTGAAGAATCAAAACATAACTTTGTTATCAGTGTTAAGCTACTCTCTCACACTGCATCTGATATTAAGTGAAAATATTTCTGCTTTATAGATCATGAGAAGAAAGAAAAACAACTAAACAATTACTTCCAGTCTATTAAAATTATGGTGCTATGGGTAAGATTTTGTCCAAAGTAGAATGAAGTATAAATTTTATATAGAAAATTAGATTCAAAAGATATATTTTAAACATATGAACTTCAGATATTACATATTCCATGAAGTCTAAAAAAATTACTATCTAGTCCTTTATAGAAAATGTTTGCTGGCCTCTGAGGAGAAGGGGAACAGCAAGATTTGAGGTCTGAAAGAGAAAGGGGACATTAAAAGAACCCATGGGGTGAGAGCCACTGGAGACTTTTGAGCTGAGCAAATCCTGACTTGACTCACATTATATCAGGATCCCTCTAGTTGCTTTGTTCGAAGTAGACATTATGTTGGGAGAAAGGATCTAGGAGCCAGGAAACCATGTTAGAAGACTACTATAATAATACTAGTGGGAATAGTTCTGATAGCCACTATGGGGTGGTTCAGACCAGTATTTAATGTTGGAAGTGGCAAAAAGTGATGAGATCATGCCTTTAATCTTGAGCTAATTTAATTCCTGATATTTGACATATTGCATAGTCTCTCAAAGATTCAGAGGAGGCAAGAAAATGCAGTCTCTCTATGTGCATACATGTGAAAAGCTAAACAGGGACCCTTAAGTAGGAATGATTTTGCTCCTCTAGGAGATATTAGACAAATGTGGACATTGGACATTTTTGGTTGTCATAACTAGGGGAAGAGACATGCTACTGGTATCTATTGAGTAGAGACAAGGGATACAGCTAAATATTCTGAAATGCAAAGCTCATTTCCTGATAACAAATAACATCCAGCCCCAAGCACCAATAGTGCTACAGTTAAGCAACACTGAACGAAAGAACAATCCAGCACTGAAAGAAAAAATGAATGGGTCTTGAAGAGAAATCTAGGTAGTCTTAACATAACTCAACCTCCTATGACTGGACTCCTGCCATGTGTAGGCTGCAGCAATATCAATTCCAAAATTTCTGCTCCTAACATAATTATTCTCTTTGTCCTCCCTCATGCACACATTTGTACCTGTTATTGAGGGCAAGGCTTGTCATGAATAAAAAGCCCTGGTGGCATTTTTAAATAAAAATAACATAATGTGTGATTGAAGCAAAGAAGATTTTATATAATGAAAGCTACATGGTACATAGTACCACGGTACAAACATTAACTTTTAAAGAGATTTGTAAAGATAATGTTCCATTGATTAGAACCTCAAGACTTAAAACTGATATTTGGAAAAAAACATAGATTTATAGGTATTTCACTATCTTTGCCAAACTCAAATGTATGGCATATGAGTTCAAGTACCCTATATTATATAAATACACCTTATCTTTTGCTATGGGTAATAAATTATGAAGCCTAAACTATTTGGTGAAATATTTTTATATATCTAGTATCTGCTTACTTTCATTTACCTACCTTTATTTTTTATTTGAAAACAGATGCATAAAAGAATTTCCTTATATTCTGGAGGGTCTGTCTATTCCATTTTGTTTTGCAAAGTATACATTTTCTTCCAAGATTGTTAATAAGGTGGATCTAATTTTCATACTATCTGGTTGCTCACTATCTTATTAGTGTGCCAAACAAATGGACAGTGTTTCAAATATAAATCATAAGTACTTCAGTTCTTACATGAAATTGTTGAGTTTAGGTTTTTTCTAATTTTATATACATCCAATATGCAAAAATAGCCATAAATAAGCAATCTATAAATAAGATGGATTTTCACATAACAAAAGATTTTGTTCTACCATTCATGTAAGAAGCATTTACTTAATACACATTCAGTGTAAAAAGTTTCAGTCAAGTGTGGTTCTATGTATTAAGAATACCAAAATAATCAAGAACTCAGTCTTGGTTATATGAAAGTTACATGAAAGAGGCTGGCATGTAAGTAGATGATATTTTTTTAATTAGAACTTTATAGTTCTATACATAATAATTGGGTTCATTCCAACAAACACATACATGCATGGAATTCAATTTCAGTTCTTAAATAGTTGATTTTAATATGATGCAGTAAGTTTTGTTAGGGAGGCATGTGCCAATTGCTACAGCAGTTTAGAAAAAAAAAATAGCCCAGGCTCAGAGGTCAAGAAAAGGCACCCTGACTGGGAAGATGCAGAGTGAAGTGAGAAAGGACTTGAAGAAGCACACTAGTTGAAAAGAGGTGAGGGGTATTCTATGCATAGGAAAGCAGCTGAGCAAAGCCAGAGGTCATGAAACTCAATGGAAGAAGTTGTTATAAGGCAGGACATGGGAGTTCTTGAATGTCATACAAAGGAGAGTGGGAGATGAAAAACTGGAAAATTATTAAGCCTTGAAATGGAAGAAGTGAACCAATGCCACCAATTCTGCTGCAGCATAAGAAAGGGATGGCTTCATAATTTGTGTGACACAATACAAAACGAAAATGTGGGATCCTTGTTCAAAACACATCATGAATTTCAAGATGGCTATGGCAGAGCATTAAACCAAGCACAGGACACTGATAAGCACTGGTTCCTGTATAACTGCACAGTTTCCATGCTTATGAGGTTGACTCTGGTAGAAGGTATCAGGGTAGGGGTAGGAAAGACACTTATTTGCCTGGCATCTATTCCCTGGTAGGTTGAAAAGTCTTAAACATATTAACTAGCTGGAGATTAGTCTCAAGGAAACATGTTAACCCGTATTATAGTCCTGTACTCACAAACTCAGAAAACAATTACTAAATGTCCAAGTTCTTCATTTTAAAGAGGAGGAAATAGAAGAGCAAAATATTTGAGGAAAAGTCCCAAACTCACCAAGATGTGAATTTAACCCAAGCTTTTAGGATTCAAGCCCAGTGTTTTCCTCCACTCCTAATAGATATCAAGGAGACTGAATCTGGAGTGAGAGGGACGGGATGGAATCTCATTGGGAAGAAGATTGATCTCGAGGATGTAGAAAGGACTGTAATAAAGAGAAAGATGTCAGGTAGGAGATGATGGTTGTTTCCTCCCCTTCCCCAGGAAGCTATTTTTCTGAGCCCTTACCCAGAATCTAGAGAATCACTCCAAACATAATTACTGAATGACTATTAGGGGCCAGGCAATGTCCTAGGGAATAGGACTACAGACTTTGATACATTCCCAAGAACTCACCCTCCATTGTATAAAGACAATAGTGGAAATCAGCTATCAAAGTGCGGAGTGTTTGATCACATATCCTTTAATAGGAAGTTGAGATATTTATTTTTCAAACAGGAGTTACAACCCCTATTAGTAACACATTACATGACAGTGCTGCTAGTTGTTCAATGATATTATTCCCATAGCAGGGTGGATATTGAAGCCTGAGGCAGTGAAACTGTATCTCAGATGCTAAGAGAAGATACAGGCCACTCCTTTCTAAAAGGACCATTGGTCAGATTACCCTGCATGGTTTACAGTGTTTTTCACCAACATGTACTTGGATATATTTTTACTTCTACTTTTAAATTGGAAAATCCAACATTCAATCAGAAACATATTCAATCCTATACATTTATAATATTTCTTATCTTAATTTATTCCAGGGATTTTAGGTTTGGATACCTAGCTATTGGAAGTGTAAACTTTAGTACAATGATGACTCAAAACCCCTCTTCCAGTAACTGTGCATAATAAATCACTTCACATTTGATGGCACAAAACAACCAATATCTTCTTATGCTTAGGAATTTAGAAAGAGCAGAGTGGGGATGACTTGTCTCTGCTACATAATGTCTGAGGTCTCAGCTGGAAGATTAAAAGGCTGATGATTACTTGACAGCTGGAGTTATTCATCCATAAATTTGTTCACTCACATGTCTAGTACCTGGATTGGGAAAATTGTAAGACTAGGACAGCTAATTAGAATACCTACACATGGCTTTTCCATGTGGCTTGATTTCCTTTTAGTGTGGCAGCCAATGAACAATGCAGAAGTCATGTCAACTTATGTGAACTAGCATTAGAAATCATACAATGTTATTCCACTGCATTATTTTAGTTGCAAACAAGTCAAAAACCTGCCCAGGTTCAAGGTGAAGGGACACAGACTCCCAACTCTCAGTAGGAGGAGCTTCAAAATCACAATGAAGAAAAAATGTGGATGGGACTATGGTAGAGGCCATCTTTGACAAATATATTCTGCCACAGACCAACCACTTGCCACAACAATTCATTTCTTTCCCACATGAAAACATATTTCCCTCTACTACCAAGACCTCCAATATTAAATGCACACTTTACAAGAATAGCAAAATGGGCTGGGGCTGTAGCTCAGTGGTAGAGCACAAATCTAGCATTGTGTGAGGCACTGAGTTCAATCCTCAGCACCACATAAAAATAAATAAATAAAATAAAGGTATTGTGTCCACTTACAACTAAAAAAATGTTTTTAAAGAATAGTTAAATGGAAAGACTTCTTGTTATTGTTATTTTACTTTCTGGATAAGGAGCAATAACTAATAACTTACAAAGGACTACCATAGGGCTGGGGATATAGCTCAGTTGGTAGAGTGCTTGCCTCACATGCACAAGACCCTGGGTTCAATCCCCAGCACCACATGCACACATAAAAACTTCCATAGGTGACCCTGATCACAGGGTATTGAAATACAATGTAATATTCCATTGTGTATATATACCACAGTTTCTTTATCCACTCATCTACTGAAGGGCATCTAGGTTGATTCCATAATCTAGCTATTGTGAATTGAGCAGCTATGAACATTGATGTGGCTGCATCACTGTAGCAATCTGATTTTAAGTCCTTTGGCTATAGGCCAAGGAGTGGGATATCAGGGTCAAATGGTGGATCCATTCCAAGTTTTCTAAGGAATCTCCACACTGCTTTCCAGAGTGGTTGCACCAACTTGCACTCCCACCAGCAATGTATGAGTGTACCCTTTTCCCCACATCCTCGCCAACACCTGTTGTTGCCTGTGTTCTTAATAAAAGACATTCTAATTGGGGTAAGATGAAATCTTAAGGTGGTTTTGATTTGCATTTCTCTTATAACGAGTGATGTTGAACATTTTTTCATAAATCTGTTGATTGCTTGTAGATCTTCCTCTGTAAAGTGTCTGTTCATTTCCTTGGCCCATTTATTGATTGGGTTATTAGTGCTCTTGGTGTAAAGATTTTTGAGTACTTGGTAGATTCTGGAGATTAGTGCTCTATCTGAAGTATGTGTGGCAAAGACTTTCTCCCATTCTGAAGGCTCTCTCTTCACATTGCTGATTGTTTCCTTTGCTGAGAAAAAGCTTTTTAGTTTGACTCTATCCCAATCATTGATTTGTGCTTTTATTTCTTGCGCTTTGGGAGTCATAATAAAATTATGGCATTTGTAGGTAAATGGATGATGTTGGAGACTGTTATGCTAAGTGAGATCAGCCAAACCCAAAAATCCAAAGGCCGAATGGTCTCTCTGATAAATGAATGATGATGCATAATGCGGGGGGGAAGGGTGGCAATAATGGAGGAAGGATAGATAGCATAGAGGGAAGGGAAGGGTGGGGGCAGGGTGGGGGGTAAAAATAATAACAGAATGTGTGACAGATACCATTGCCCTGTGTACATGCATGAATGCACAGATGGTGTGACTCTACTTTGTGTACAACCAGAGAAACAATAGCTGTACTCCATTTGTGTTCAATGAATCAATAAGTAAATAAAAAAAAAAAGAAATACAATGTAGCTCAAAACCCAGGGTGCCCATCCAGTTACCTACTTCATGTCCCCATTTGAATTTCTCAAGGGTACCCCCATCACAGCATTATCTTACCCACATAATATGATAATCTTTTAGTGTTTTCTTCTCATTGAATGGCATTATCATTCATCTAGAGATTTAAGCTGAAAGTTAACTTGGACAATGTGTAATCCATTTTACAAATGTGTATGTGTATATGTGTGTGAGAGAGAGATTTGTTGGTTCATTACTGTTTTTCCCACTAGAATTTAAACATCAAAGTAACAGAGACTTTTCAAGTTCACTGCTGTATTTCTCCCATATATTGGATGTACATAATAGGTGCCTGAGAAGTATTTGCTAAAAAATATGAATAAATGAATGACACGTGCTTAAGAAATGATTCCCAGAAACTGAGTTTTCAAAAATCAATGATTAAAACATCCCACAGTGGAAAATAGATAATCTGTTGATATGATTTTATTGTGGAAAAACTGCCTTTCAAAATATACCCAAAATGACACTTTGATAGTTTTAGTTCATTCTACCCCATATCATTAAGCAACAAGGGACTATGTTTGTTTTTCTTTATTTCAACTTCATTCTACAAAGTTTAGTCAGAATCTTCATCTATAATCTTGATTAGAAGTCATTAGGGATTTCATAGGGGCAACAATTCATACAAATCAAATATTCATAGGGTCTTTGGAATCAGACAATTTTCGAATCAGACAGACCTGAATTTGAATCTCAGCTTCATCATTTATTAGCTATGTAACTTTGAATATTACCTTTTTGACCTCAGTTTTCCTAGGAAATGTGAAATGCACTATTGGTTTGGTAAAAGGAATGACTGGATTTAAGTGCACAGTACACAGTCATAATCAATAAATGATATCTATTTATTATTTACATATATTCACAAGGCCCTATGTTGTAGAGAAAGAAATTGAGATCCCAAGAATTGAGAAGAATTTCCCAAGGTCATCTTGCCCACGTTCAGGTGATAGAAATGGTCAAGTTTATGGATAAACATCACCCAGCCATAATTTGCTAGAGGCGACTTTTCATTGAAAACACACTGTGTTTGGATCTGTGCTGTTTCCAAAGGATGGTGAGATTCCATTATGTCCTTGCATTGACTGAGGCTTGCTACAACCTTCAATTTCAACTGAGTGATTTCCTGTTCCTAACAGAAGGGAGACTCAATCCAATCAAAGAATCTGAATGAGAGATGCAATGGAAAGAACTTTTCCCTGCATTGTTTTTTAGGAATCCTTTATTTTTCTCCTCGCTGGGGCATAAGAGAAAACCCAAGATATGGGTTCAACTAAAACCTTTTATTTCATGAGTACCATGTCCTTAATTATAGTGAAATCATTTCTTATAACAAAAAATTCACTATAATAAAATTCTGGGGTTGGGGTTGGGGCTCAGTGGTAGTGTGCTCGCCTAGCACACACACATGAAGCCCTGGGCTCAATCCTCAGCACCACATAAAAATAAAGTAAAGGTATTTTGTCCACCTACAACTAAAAAAGATATTTAGTAAATAAATAAATAAAATAAAAATTCTGGTGAGCTTAAGGTCTAATTTCACTTTAGACGGGAGTTACTCCAAACACTAAATGAGTACATTTTAAAATAAGTAAAACTGATGCACAAAATGAATTAAAGTAGATAATCTCAAATGAATTGCATAGTGCCATGGCAGTGTTCCTACAGAACACAGGATTTGAGATTTATCAAAGTGGGATATAGAAATTACATGCATTAAAACATTGACCAGAAGATTCATTTTTCTCTAGGAATTTAACAAATCACTGAATAACAAAACAGGTCAGCTAGAAGTGTTTATTGCTTTGTTAATGAAGATGGTGGATCAACCGAAATAATTAACTAATTGAGTTTCTAGCTTATTAGAAAACTGGAAGCATACACCTGAAATTCTTTCCTTACTGGGAAAATCAGACTTCCCCTGTGAATATGCTCAACTAAGCTGTGCCTATAGATTGTTCTTTATTTTAGCTTCAGTTTATCCATGACCCAAAGCCCATCTTCATTTCGTCCTCATATAGGAATCATGCCATACTACCATAACATTTTACCCTAAACCTGCTAGGCATTTAGTCATTCAATGTTATACAAAATATTCAAACTGGTTGCAGTTGTGTTTTCTGAATCAAAACCATACACCAGTGAATCAAATGCAGTCTGTAAAAATAAAAATTAAAAAAGAAAAAAACCCATACCCTTTGATGTAGATAATTTAAGCTTCTATATTTAAAAGGCATTGAATGATTCATAATGGTAAATAAGAAGATCCTTAACTAGCATTCATAGCTCCTACATATGAGAAATTAAATGGATAATTTCTACCTTCAACATATTTATTTTTGTGTTGGAGAATTTTAAAGAATTGATTTAATTAACTGTAACTATGCTCAGAAGATAATTTGAAATTCTGTTGAATGAATGAGGAAAGCATTTTCGAGTATAGGGAACACCTTAAAATCCTATTCTGCTCACTATTCAGCAAACATTTATTAACAAAATAATGTTATTGTACAAAATAATGATATTCTAACCTAGCATTCTTCTATTCTAACTCTAGTAGTTAATTGAATGAGTTAATCTCTTCAGCTGTCCATTCACAGTATGTGGGGGAAAGGCTATAGAAACTAAATGAATGAGTCAGTCTGAAAATAAACATTTGATGAGTATATTTAGGTTTCCTTTTGTTACATATGCTGATAAGAAGGTACTACACTTTGTATTTCTTTAGGGACTCAAGAATTTAAAAGAATATTATCTCATTCAAACAGTGAACTATATGTTTAATAATGAGTTTCTAAATGTTTTTAGATCTGAGAACAGTAATTTGCAAGATTCTACTGATATGGAAAGAAAAAAGCACAATAAACTTAGGCAATTAAGGAGAAATGTGTGTGAAGGGTTTGTTTCCATTTGAAACATAAGTTAAAATTTAATAATGTAGAATAGGTTGTGAATTTTAGAGAGGGCATTAGAACTCCTCAAGGCCACTGGGTTTCCAACCTTTTACATTAGAGTCAGTAACTTTTTTAAAATGTAAATCCTAATTCTCACCCCCATGGGATTCTGATTCCTTTGGTCTGAAAGAGGATTGGAGAAGAAGCAAGTGTGTGTGTGCATGTGTGTGTAAATGTGTGTATTATTTTTTTAAAAGTTCTCCAGCAACCCAAACTGATACCCAATAGTGTATCAGTGTATGGAAATTTTTGGCATGAGGTCCCTGAAGGTCTTAAAAAAAAGTAATTTGTCTAAGGTCAACATAGTTTATTGACCTTAGAGTCAGGCCTAGTACCCAAATATTCAAATTCCCAGTGTGGAACATTCTGCTAAACTGATACCATTTCTACTTCACCCACACACTTGTTGAGATCTAATTACCAATTCATTGTTGTTAAAATGTTCAAGACTGTGTATATCCTATATCACAAGCAATGCCCCTCCTACTAATGATCTGTCTGTTTACTTTCTTGCTAAGCACTGAATAAATTTTTGGATGGTCATGATAACACTGTAGTGATTAATATATCTGTTTATTCCACATTTTATAAAACTTCACTTATTTGAAAGTTTTGCTTCCATAAAATGTATCATTCAGATTTTAAGTCCTTTGGGTATAGGCCAAGGAGTAGGATGGCTGGGTCAAATGGTGGTTCCATTCTGTGTTTTTTAAGGAACCTCCATACTGCTTTCCAGAGTGACTGCGCCAATTTGCAACCCCACCAGCTTAAAATCAGCATACTACAGTGATGCAGCCACATCAATGTTTATAGCAGCCCAATTCACTATAGCTAGATTGTGGAACCAACCTAGATGCCCTTCAATGGGTGAATGGATAAAGAAACTGTGGTATACATACACAATGGAATATTATTCAGCCATAAAGAACAATAAAATTATGACATTTGCAGGTAAATGGATGGAGTTGGAGAAGATCATGTTAAGTGAAATAAGCCAATCCTAAAAAACCAAAGGCTGAATGATTTCTCTGATAAGTGGTTGATGACACATAACAGGGGTGGGGGGAGGTAAGGGAAGAATGGAGAAAGAATGGATTGTATAGAGGAAAATGAGGGGTATGTAGGGGTTGGGAAGGAAAGATAATAGAATGAGACAAACATCTTTACCCTATGTATATGTATGAATAGGCAAATTGTATGATTCTACTTTGTGTACAACCAGAAAAATGATGGTTGTACTCCACTTGTGTACAATGAACCAAATTTTTTTTTAAAAAATTCACATTTTAAAAGAAAAGAAAATAGATTTAATATTTGAATCTGAGTCCTATTTTGGTCTTCATTATTGAGTTTATATAACTGTACAAGGGGGAACACTCAGATGTCAGGCTGGGTATTCTTTGCCAGCTTCCTTATATGATAATGCATTTAGATTACCCTCTTCCTCTGGATTCTGAAAGCTTATGAAGATAGAGCCCTAGTCCAGCTTCAACAACTGTCTCCCAGAACTTAGCACAATGCTTGCCATAGAGTCAACATTCAACAATAAATTGCTGAATCACACATCTTTTATTACATTTCATTTAGAAATGAGAGAGAGTTCCTTGAACAAACTTGTATAAGATAAATGAAAGTACCAGAGATGACTTTTTAAAGATGGCTTTATAAAGTAGTAGTTTCACAGTTACTTTTTACAAGAGCTTTGGCCTGATTTTTGTGATTATAAATGGGCTGATTAAAGGTTATAATTAATGTCTTTTATTGGTAGTATTAGATGCATTCATTACTAAGAACTGGTAATATATCAAGTAAATGAGCCTTCTATTTTCTACCCTGATTTTCAGAGACCAGATCTACATGGCAAAGGGTGACATGGAGTGTTTAGAAACTCAAATTCTAAATTATTGTCAGGTGGCAATGCAATATTCAGCCATGTTTATGACTGGTCTCACCAGAGGTACTAGATCACAGTAGGCAATATCAAACAAAGGGCCCCAAGGACTCTGTTGAACTTTTCTTTTTCAAGCTGCATGTACCTCCCACAGAGAGAAGCAGTACCTGGCTACTAATCTAACTAAGTGATCCACATGGAAGCCAATCTGTCCTCCTTTCTGGGTTCTGCTGTCACCCATCTGAGTATATATCCTGTAATCTAACCAAACCATTCAAAAGCCCTTGTAATTCTCTTTAAACCATGTGTTCTCTTACTTCCTTCTTCACAGAATGAAGTATAAGTGAAATATCTCTTCTCACCTTCCTTACCTCTACTGTGATCTTCTGTTGACCTTACAAAACTCGTTTCCATATATAAGATACAGTTTGTCCGTCCCCCACCATTTGGGTTACAGTTGAGCTTTCCTTCATATTATGTTAAAAGTTCTGCATTTGGGATACCTTTTATGCCTGAAGGTATTACTGACATGCAGTTAACATTGACAGAATAAAATAAATAGCAGGTTTCTTACATTTGGGGAAACATGACAATGATTATTATCTGGCAAGGTAAAGCATACAGGAAAGGGTTGCATAATATTGTGGAAGGCAGTGATTTAGTTACAAAAGAAGATTCAATCAATGGCTATTAAGAGCTAAATTTGTACTAAGTGGATCGTTTCAATCCCACCTTTTCAACCCACCATTCAACTCCCCTTTTGACCCAACTATATTTCCAGATCCCATACACATGTCTCTAAGGTTATTTGCCCTTTACACCTAGAAATAAATACAATTTTCAGTCTTTTTATCTTATCAGGTAGAAATAGCACAAAATATCACTCACATCAGTAAAATGACACATTTATTTATTCATTGTGATACTAGGGATTGAACTTAGGGCTTCATGCATGCCAAGGAAAGCACTCAACCACTGAGGCATAGCCCCAGCTGCACAATGACACTTTTAAATATGGTAGAGATGATTCACTAGCCGAGGAATCAATGTTTAAAGTCAACACTAGAGCCAGGTGCAGTGGCACACGCCTGTAATCTCAGAGGCTCTGGAGGCTGAGGCAAGAGGATTGCAAGTTGGAGGTCAGCCTCAGCAAGTTAGTGAGACTCCAAGCAACTCAGTGAGACCCAGTCTCTAAATAAAATACAAAATAGGGTTGGGGATGTGACTAAGTGGCAGAGCACCCCTGAGTTCAATGCCTGGTGCTAAAAAAAAAACACTGGAAAAATTAGCCATGGTGTAAAGAGTTTTTAATCTTTGCTATATAACTGAGATAAACTAGAAAGCTAGAGATGAAACAAGTGTTCATTTAGAGAGATTCATCTTAGACTTAACAATACTAAAGCTAATGTTAATGGAGAAACTGGTTCGTGGATGGGCAATGATACTAAAATTTCCTAACTAAGGATTAGGCACACAGCAGGGGCTGAGTAAATAATGTGTTTTTCTTTTTTAAGGAATGAATAGATGAATGGTCTCCGTTGTAGAGTGACAATGTAATATTAGAATCTAGATAACTAGCTTTAAAGCAGTCTTTTCAAATCTATGTATTCATAAACTAGATTTTGAGAAACTCTGTACTGAACATAGTACAGGTGTTTCTTTGTTAATTAATTAAAATGACCACAAAGTCATTATTCTTATCCTTAATTTCTCAGCCTGGAAAGTTAATGAACTGTATTTGTTCCATGTACAATGGAGTTGAACTTGAAAGGGAATTCCCCATTCCAAAAGCCTCCCACACCACCAGTTAACTGTGATTTATCCTTTTACTTTTAAAGGATTTTAAGCCTCTTCCAACAAATCTGACTGACAGCCGGTCTGTGCTTCCTCTGTCTTTATTCTACCAGGAAGAAGATGTTACTCGTGAAAGTCGTTTTAATTTCAGTGGTTATGGGATGGGTCATTGCCTGCAAGTGAAAGATGGAACAGCTGTCAAGGCCACACCTGCCAACCCACTTCCACAACCCCCCAAAGATGCAGATGCCATCAAGAAGAAGTTCGTGGACCGGGCAAAAAGGATTGACACGATATCTCGAGCTGCCTTCCCATTGGCCTTCCTAATTTTCAATATCTTTTACTGGATCACGTACAAGATCATTCGGCATGAAGATGTCCACAAGAAATAGATGTGCCCTACAGACCCTGGGACCTTCTTGCCTAAGTTATTGTGCTTGTAAATACACAGTGAAATTGTCTTTATATCACTTTGACAGAGGAGAAGATTAAGGGAGGGGGGAGGGAAGATCATAGGGGTGGGTTTTCTGGCACCTACATGGAAAAAAGATAAGTTATGTGGGCAATGAAGAAAGCTGTTTGCACAAAACTAAGGTGTTACAGAATCATGTAAGCATTATTCCCATCTATAGTCTTAAGTGTTGTTCTTTCAGATGATGCATCAATCAGACATGATATGCAGGGTCAAGTTCTCAAGGGCTGATTATTTTTTGGTTTGGTTTGGTTTAGTTTTGACTAATTCTGGTACTGAAAAGTTTGATTAAAATACATACACACACACCCTGAAAATGCTTACCATCTGACCATAGTGAATACTCCATAGTGAATTGAGGACCAAACTTTTTCAGGAAAATGCTGCCTCGTTTTTAAAATAAGCCTCCTGAGCTATGTTCTTTACAATGTCTGTAATTAGTGTTTCACCCAAGAATCCTTTTGTGGGTTATAAGTTATTTCTACTTATCCAAAAACAACAACAACTAAATAAACACCAATGACAAAAAACAGATTTCTACTTTACTGTCTGTGTAGGTGTGTACTTTAATATTATTTTTCTCTCCTAGATGTAATTTTGGAGTTTGAATTGTGTATTGTGTCATTGATTTGATAGTGTACCCTTTCAAAAATAAATGCCCATTTTATTTCAGATCCAAGGTAGCAGTATATAAATATATATATACATATATATCTTTTGCTTTTGCTATATGTATGTGCAACTTTAAGTGCCCAAGTGTGACTTAGCCATTGCAGCCACTCGGTCACAGTATTTATGGAGATGGTGTGTCCTGAATGGTGTAGCTCAGATTAGCTTGAACTTCCCATTTCTGCTTTCATTGTAGATAAAACTAATAGTCCTAATGTTAACTGATCCATGATTTCTACTGTCAATCCAAGTGAATATCATTTTAAATATTCTTGATTAAACTTAAAGAATTTTAAAATTGTACTGTGATTTTCATAACCCGTTGCCTTTTTGGTACCAGAGCTACGTGGTTTGAATCCTGGCTACATGTTTTAAGTAAGAAAAAAAAGACGTATTTTTGCTTACTCAGATAAAAGACAACCTGTAAAAATATAAGGAAATAATTAAATTTTACATGTGCTGTAAAAGGGGTTATTTAAAAATGCATTTGTTCAATTTCAATAAAGCTAAGTGTGCCACAAACTTCTCCAGAGCCTTTCCATTTTTGTTTTAAAATGTAAACCATTTAGATGACAATAATAACTTGGATTTTGTATCTGGTCTTCCCATAAACTTGAAGCACTTATACAGCTATTATATTATTGAAGCTTATAATATTCCCATGAAAAAAGAAAAATATGTTATTCTCATTGTAGAAATAGGGGAATGGAAGGGCATCATGAACAGAATCTAAAATTGGGAACTTTATATGAAAAAAGGAAATGTTTCGAGGTCACTGAGAAATAATAGAATCTTAAGGTGAGAAGAAACTTGAGATCAACTGGTCTAGCTACCCATCCTGATTTTGTCAGGAATCAAGTTCTAAGATGAAAGTATGCCAGGGTCCAGACCTAGCAGAGGTCGTGGTACAGCTTGTTGAGGGGGAAGGCATCGGCGACGAGAATAAAGTGACACAGACTCAAAGATCTGAGGCTAAGTTGTAACTTTACTGTTTCATGGCTAAGTTCTAAGTAAGTTTCACATCTCAGTTCCTACTTTACTGTTTCATACACAATTAAACTATTTTCATTCACCTTGAGTACAATCTCTTGAGCTTACATGAAAGGGAAAATGTTGCAAACTCTGAGGGAATCTAATGGGCATAAGTATAATCAAAATAAGATAACTTCTCCTATTCCTCTAAGAAAAACATCACAAAATGTTTAATTAGTTCAGGTTTTTGTCGTACTAGGAACAATAAGAGCAGAAGCCATTCTCATAAATTATATAGGTTTTAGCACATCATGGTTTAAAGTTGAGTCAAGAATAACAAACAGCCATATCAATCAAGCACAGTTGGCATCTCTCTCAAAGACAGTACCACACCCTTTGCTCCATCTATTGTATATAAAGTGGAACTTCTTTTTGTTAATTAAACAACCTCTAAGAAAAGCACTTCTTATTTTCTTTCATAACTTCTATCTAAAGGAAAGGGAGACCTATATCTAAGAGCTTTAAAGATTATTCTCTAGGGAAAGTTATAGCTTCCCATCAATCTTATATGCAATCCAGGTGTGGTCTTTGAACTGTGAAAACAGTTTCGCTAGGAGGGGGGATCATCCTGGTTTGGGCTAAAGCAGTCAGGCAGTCTGGCTGCGTTAGGCTAACTGAGAGTGGTGGTTATAATTCTAAGGACAAACAATAACTCTTTTTGATCTGACCCAACTCATGTTGATCTTTCCATTAAGGTCATATTACATATGAAACCAATTAAGGCTTGAGTGGTATTATTTTTATGTTCCAAATCACTTAATGTCTGATTTTTTACTGAAATCTTTAAATGCAAACATCCAAATATTACACCAATAACAAAAACACAAAAACATGAAAGAGCATGCCACATCCATATTTCCCAAAAGATTAGACTGTGCAAGAATCTTCATTATTCCCAGTGGAACCATGTCAAGCACTGAGGGGAATAGTGATGGGCATGGCAAAAGCAAAATTCTGAAATTCCAAGTAAATTAGAAGTAACTCTTCTTATCCCTTATAGAGTGTCCTTAACCAAAGATATCCAATATAACAGTCTCAGGAAGATTCAAAAGTCAATGTTTCTGACCTTCTAAACCTATTCAAATAATGAATAATTTCCATAGAGAAGAATATTTCACAGTGACTAGAAATATGAATTTTAGAGCCATAGATAAGCTCAGCCACCTATCAACAGTGTGATCTTGGAAATGGTACCTGAGTTCTCTACATAGTGCCTGTTTCATAGAGCTTCAAGTGGGCTGATTGGGAAAAATGCAAGTAAAATCATGCAACATGCCTAAAAAACATAATAAGTTCTCAATAACTAAGAGATTAATAATAAATTATTATTTTATTAATAATATTGACTATCGTCTGAATGGAAACTTCAGAATGTATAGTCTTGGCAAGGTTAATGCCATGCTTTTCGTATCACTCCTAAAACACGAATTTCTTTCTTATTACTCACTCCTTTCCGAGCAAAAAAGGTAAAGGGTAAAGATTTTGTTCTCAATTCCTTTCTTGCCACTGCAAAACAGTAAAAATGAGGTTAAAATGCCTCTCCAAAATGGGCCTGACCCCAGAAGAATGCTAGGAAGAACCCTGATACTACATATAAAGGGTTGGGAGGCATTTTGGAGAGAAAATCTTAAGCTAAGTGGTCATATTTAACCAATGTGTACACCATATAATTTGGGAGAGTCAATGCAGTTCCCCCCTTAAAAAGTCAAAAAGCATATCTGCCAGTCACTCAAGTAGATAAAGGCATCCTAGATAGCAAGAGGATTTCTTGACTTTTGTATGGTTTTCATCCATATTCAGTGAGAAGAACTTGTAAATACACCAATTTGGATTATATAAATAAGATAAAGTCACAGGTAAGATACTTTGAGTACTTCATACTCTTGTGAAAGAGGTAATTCTCCTGTCATGTTACTGAAGATTTTATATCAGGCTTTTTTTCATAATAGTAATTGAAGGAAAATAGTTCAAGAGTAAAATCATGGCTTGAGGAAGAAAACTTACTACCTATTTTCATGACACTGGAAGCTTTCTGAAAGAAAATGGTTATGATTTCATGGGCTCTCCACAAGGCCTGATAAAGATTATATACCCAGTGAATATTAGTACTGTAACCAGGAAAACATTAGTGAAAGAGGCTATGCTGTGTCTATTGACAAAGCTATGTAAATTTTCCTCAACGCAGATATCACATGAGATAACCATCTATTGCCACCATTTTTCACATCTGGATTACTGGGGGATTTGTCTTTTAAACATTTTTAAGTTCCCACCATTTAGCTTTAAGACTACAACAGAATGAGCCAGGCATAGTGACAGAAGCAGCTCAGGAGGCTAAAGGCAGAGGGATCACAATTTCAAAGCCAGCCTCAGCAACTTAGCAAGGCCCTAAGCAACTTAGCAAGATCCTACCTCTAAACAAAATATAAAAAGGACTGTGGATGTGGCTCAGTGGTTGAGCACCCCTGGGTTTAATTTCTGGTATCAAAAAACAAAACAAGAACAAAACCATCAGAATGGCCCTGCATGGTGATTCACACATGTAAACCCAGCAACTTAGGAGGCTGAGACAAGAGAGTTACAAGCTCAATTTCAGTCTGGGCAAGACCCTGTCTCAAAATAAAAATAAAAAGAGCTGGGGATATTGCTCAGGGGTACACCACCCCTGGATTCCATCCCCAGTACCACACACATGAAAGAATATATCAGAATGACTTAGGATTGAATCTCTTTATGGCATTCTCAAATAACTTGGTCCTAAACAGATGCTACAAACCAGGATAGCTGTAAATGTTTTAAAATCCTTCCAAACAGTGTTAGCATTAAGCTCCTCATCTATGCTACTGAATAGAACTGCCAAATTCTGAAAGCAAATTCCAATAAAGATTAAATGAATATCATTTTACATTTCACTAACTCCATTAATATCAAATAAGAAGGTTCTAACCAAAACACAGTACAAAATTCCATATTATATGATTCACAGCTTTTGGAAAGAAAAAAAAATCTATTCAGAATTTTTTTTAGGTATTACACATTTCTAGTTTAAGCCTGAAGCCAATTTGTGGGATGAGTCTGAATCATATGTCTGCCAGATATTCTTTTAAAATCTTTCAACTTCTGCTTTAAACTTTTTCTTACTTTTGCCAACTTGGGTTTTTTTTAAAATATAATTTCAACTATTCAAGTAATACATATTCTTCATAAGTCACAAAAAGAAGAACTAAAGAGAATACCACAACCTAATACCCATATAGTGCTTTAAAAATATCAACATATTTTAATGTCTGCAATAGCAGTTGATTCTAACATTCATCCAAGGGGGTCAGATCACAGAGTTAATATCCACCCTTTGATCAATAAATAAACAGAAGCCTTATGAATTAAATGCCATGAATGAAAGCACCTATCAGATCAAAGTTTAAGCACCCAGTATACTTTGTTTCTTAACTCCTCAGACTATGAACTTTCACTATATCTATACCAAGAAAAGAAAAGCCTGCCAATAAAAAGTAATGGTTCCATTGACCCACCTTCACATAACAAAATACATCATAAAGGAGGACATACAATAGAATACCTACATTGAAAATATCTAAAAGAAATGGCTCAAATTTGTGCATACAGCATTAAGAACATCTTCAAAGAGACTCAACATCTTGTGTGATTAAATGACCCCAAAGATACTTGAGTTGAAAAATAGTCCAACATCATTCAATTTAAAAGGTGTTTATTTCCATTTTGAAGGAGGGAAAATTACCTTCACTTTGTCACACATGCTCCCACATGAGAAAAGATGCATTCTTCCTATTCTGGTGCAAATTCATTTTAAAAATAACAAGTAATATATTTCCCTCGAGCTGAGTGCAGTGTGTATTTGATGTTTTTAGACTATGAGCCAGAATTTAGAAAATACATTATCGCGTTGGCACAAATGATTCATAAATAAGTGAATATATCTTCAAGGAAGAAAGCAAAACTCTGGGGTGTTCTTTGTGAAATGTGCGCTGCACTAGCTTTCTTATGTTAGGGCCCAGGGCTGCTTAAAGAATGGGCAACTTGGTCAGACCTCATGCAGACTGAAGTCTCATTAGAGATTTCAGGTCCTCAAAAATGATGGAAATAAGAGCAAGAAGACACTTCATCAGTGAGGATCAGGACTAACCATGAATTTATCAAATTCAATGGATAATCATTTCTTAAGGACCCCTGTTTTTTTTTTTCCTGAACCACAGATTGAACTCGGGGACACTTAACCTTTGAATCACACCCCTGGCCCTCTTTTATATTTTATTTAGAGATAGGGTCTCGCTGAGTTGCGTAGGGCCTTGCTAAATTGCTGTAGCTGGCTTTGAACTTGCAATTCTCCTGTCTCAGCCTCCCAAGCTGCTGGGATTACAGGTGTGTGCCACTGAACCCAGCTACCCCTACTTCTTGAGGAAAAAGATTTAGGGACAGGGTAGTGAGAAAGGGAGAAGAAATAAAGAGAGGACAACAGACAGGAATTTCTTTTTAAGACAAAAATAAGATTGTGTTACTCTGCTTTTACCTCCACTAGCTCTCCATCTTACTCAGAGAACAAGACAGAGTCCTCACTATGGCCACATGATCTAACCAACTCTCCTAACAAGCCCTCCTGTCCCTTCTCCCTTAGGCATAGTGGCCACCTTACCAATGCTTAAATATGCCAAGCACACTTGTACCACAGTGCCTTTGCATTTGTTGTGGTACCCTCTTTACCTGGACCAGAGGTTGGCAAACTTTTTCTATAAAGGGTTAGATAGTAAATGGTTTCAGCTTTGCAGGCCATATAGTCTCTGCTACAACCATTCAACTATGCTACTAAAGCACAAATGCAGGCTTAGATGATACATAAACAAATGGGTAGGGGCTGTGCTCTAGTAAAACTTCACTTGTAAAAGCAGGTAGCAGTCCATATTTGGCCTGCAGGCAAAATGCTGCCAATCCTTGCTCTAGATATATACATGGCTTACTCATTTAGTTCAGAACTCCGCTCAAATGCATTCTTATTAAAGAAGGCTTCTCTGACCATCCTGCATAAACTAGTACCTCCCAATCACTATACTATATTTTCCATTTCTGTCTTATATTTTTTCAAAGGATTTTTCACTTTCTGACTATTGATGCTTTTATGTGTTTATTCTCTCTCTCCCTCTCTCTCTCTCTCTCTCTCTCTCTCTCTCTCTCAACACACACACACACACACACACACACACACACACTTACATATACACACATATACACAAAGATAGCTCCAGGTGAGAAAATAGAAATTGGTTTATTGTATTCTCAAGGTCTAGATCTATGCCTGGCATTTAGTAGGTGTTTAATCAATAGAGTATTTATTCAATTAATATTTGAATAGTTAACATTAATTAGGAAGTTAATTGAGTGCATGGTAGGCTTAGGGATAGAACTAAGGAACCTAATATTACCTCATTAGATAAAAATTGCTGTCATAACTTACATATGTTTTAAGTCTATAACAATGAAGAAATTGCACTAGATTAACATTTTCTCAAGAGTGTTGTTAGAAACCCTAACTACAGGTCTACAAAGGTCTGGGACATTAATAGTTGTGCCTGGATTGAGTTGCTGTAGTTTCCCATGGACTTTTATCAGAAGGCATGGGCATTCTAAGATGTGGGAGGTTCTAGAATATAGAGGTATCCCAGGGGATCTCCTGTATTCTCGACATTCCTCCTTAACCCCTCTATCTAACAGTAACCTCAGTTTCCCCTTAATTGTCAGGCTCATTCACTCAAGCTAGTACAGTAATTCACCCCTTCTTTACCAATTGACACCCTGGCACCAGGAACCTAAAACAACAGGTAGCAGTCTCACCTTAAATTAAATCACTGTTGTGTCATCCAAAGGAAGCAGAGTAAGGAATTCCAGAAAAAGGTATAGACTTGGAATTTTCTATTTGACTATTAAGGATAGTTTTCAAAAGGATAAAATCGTGACTCTTAGGCACATAGAAAATTAGTACATGTCAAAAATTGCACTTAGGTTATAAATTAATGAAAAACAGTAAAACATTAAAATCAGTCCAAAAAGCATTTGGGAAGTTAGGATGTATAAGCAATGTTTGGGTAAGTTTCCCAGATTAAATACAAAACTGGCTGATATCCTATAGGGCCATAAACAGTAACCCCTTGAGGGTTTTATTTTTTTTTGACAGAAATTATTTACATTTCTACTGGACAAGAGTCTTCAAGTTCACCTCTGCCTCTGCAGAGCAGTAAAATAGCTGAGATGATAAATGTCAAGCCTAGCACTGTACTGAAAGAGCACCTATAATTTTTTTGCCTCATTCTGAGACTTTGATAATTTTTCTATAGTTGTACTCCATTTGTGTACAATGAACTAAAATTAAAATAAATAAATAAGTAAAACCAATTGCAATTCAAATGTAATATTTAACTATTATCTATTAATGTATACTTTTTGGTACTAGGAATTGAACCCAGGGCACTTTATCATTGAGCTACATCCTGAGCTCTTTTTATTTATTATTTTGAGATGGTCTCACAAGGCTGCTAAAGGCTGGCCTTGAACTTACAATCCTCCTACCTCAGCTTCCTGAGTCACTGGGATCACAGGTATGCATCACTGTGCCAGCTAATATACACTTTAAGGGGACCAAGACCCAGAAAGTTAAAGTCAGTTTCCCTCTATCACATAGCACGTTAATGTACTTTAGACTCAGAACCAAATTCCTCTAAATTCTATTCTTGTTCTGAACTACTCCTCTGAGCTATTTTCCCCCATATACACAGGTAGAGGAAGGTATACAGGGATTTTATCTCCCCTAATTTATTCCACCTCCATAGATTATTTGCCCATTCTTCTGGAGGACAGATGGCATGGTCATAAGGACATAGTTTGTGGAGTCACATCTGAGTTCAAATTTTCCTTCTGTCTCTTATTTGTAAAGTGTCCTTGGGTAATGCCTCAGGACTGAAGATAGCATAGAACACAATATCTACCTTATGCTATTGTAGGTGAAGATTAAACTGATTAGTGCCTCCCACTTAATGGGTACTGAATAAACATCAGTTCTTATTTCCCTTTCGACTCACCTTCAATTAACAATGTTTTATTTCACTAATGATATCATTTAGTACCTGTTACCTTTAAATGCACTCTTTATCTGTGTGGTCTACTGTAACTACCATAATTTTAAGTCATCATCTAAATATCAAAAAGACTGGTTGAAAGTGAAAATACCATGTCTGAAGACTATCCAAACAAACTTGTGTGGTAGCAGAGTTTTTTTCATACCCAGTAACACCTTATTAAAGAAGGAAGATCCCATCTTCCTGGTTCTTAGCTTATAACATTGAAAAGTTTTGAATTTAGAAAGCAGAATAGACACCAGCCAACAGTGTTCTAGTGACCTCTTTAGTGATGAGACCTTGTAACTCTACATCATGTACAACCCAAAGAATGAGGTTATACTCCATTTATGTATGACGTGTCAAAATGCATTCTACTGTCTGATTCATTCTACTGCCTTTTCTATCCTCATATCCCTCCCCTCCCTTCACTCCCTTCTGTTTAATCTAAAGTACCTCTATTCTCCCCATCCCCACTTATTGTGTTTTTTCCACATTTTTATTAGTGCACTATAGTTGTACATAATGGTGGGATTTGTTGTTACATATTCATACATGCACATAATATAGCAACATAATTTGACCAATATTACTCCCTAGCACTTCCCCCCACTATCCTGGTTGCAGAGTTTTTATTGTATCTCTTTGCCCTAATACAGACAGGAAAAATTTTACTGGTTTAAATGTTTAAAAGGCTTAAGTTGGTATAACCCCGGCCAGCAAGGAAAGTTACTAGGAGGATTTGGGCATATATAATTAATATTGCTATAGCATGAATACAGTTTACAAAATTGCTTTCACACAAATTCTGCCAAATCATCCTGTGAACACAGGAGTGACAGCCTTGGGCTAGTCTTTCTTGAAGCCTCAACTAATTCGCCTGTAAAATGCAGAAGAATAATGGTTTCCCATCACAGACCTTAGCAAAGATTAGGCCTTCAGTACATGATAACCACCATCATTATCACCATCAGCAACATCACCATCATCACCATCATAATTGTTGCTATTTCCATCATTTTGTGCATAAGGAAACTGAAACATAACACTGTTAGGGAGCTGGTCCACTGTCACAGAGGTGGGTCCTTCATTCGGTACTAGTTGTGTGACTACAGACAATGTCCATAATAGGGAGATGATGACATTTTCCCCTTTTCCCACATTTCAAGGATGCTGTGAGAAGTAATAAAATCACAAATGTCAAAAGCACCTAAAGACTATGCCATGGTTAAGTAAACTTGAACACAGGCAAGTTTAGTAACTTGCCAAGCACAGAGCTCATAAACATCACAGTCAAGACTCACACTCAGTCTTTCTGCAGAATTCATACTCTTAGTCACCACATTTTATTGCTTCTTCAGTAAAAGAAACTATCATGACAGAATAGATGTTATTACCTTCCTCTCTCCATCAGTTGCACACCTTAACACTTCTAAGTAATTTCTCTTGTAGATCTTATATCACTTTTAAGATTCATTTCCTTATCTATTTTCCCTACCATCCTATGAGATTTCACAGGCACTACACTAGTTTCCTAGGGTCATTAAACAAATTACCACAAACTGAATTGCTTAAAACAACATAAATTTACTCTCTCACAGTTCTGGAGCCTAGAAGTAAGAAATCGAGGTGTCAGAGTCATGCTTCCTCCACAGTCTCTAGGAAAGACTCCTTGTCTGCCTCTTCCTAGCTTCAGGTGGCATGCTGCTGGTCCTCCACATTCCTGGGCTTGTAGTTGCACCACTCTAACTTACACCTCTTTCTTCACATAGCCATCTTACCTCTTTGTGTATCACTTAAAATCTCCCTCTCCTTATAAGGACATCTTAGAGGGCCCATGTTAATCTAATGTGGCCTCATTTTAGCTTAATCACCATCTATAAAGACTCTTGTTTCCAAATAAGGTCACATTCTGAGGTTCTGAGTGAACCTGAATTTGGTAATGGGGGTGATATTCAACCCAATATAGGCACCAACTGTGTCTAATTTTTTATAGTATTCCTAGAACCTACCCCAGTATAAGATACATACAGATTCAGCCAGATACAGCTTAGTGGTTGAGCATGTAGGCACTGAATTGAGATTTTTAAGATCACATCTTTCTTCTGCTTTTAGCTGTGAGTCTTTGGGCAAAGGTTCTCAAAACTTCATGCTTCAGAATCCTAAAGTGTAAAATAGTACTTATTTCACAGTGTTCTAGTGAAATTTAAATTAGTTAATTCAGGCCAAATGTTTAGAACAATAAGCAGTCCATAACAATGTTCAACAAAGATCATTAACCTTACTTTTAGACAACAACAACAACAACAACAACAACAGTATTCATTAAACTAATAAGAGCAAGGGGTGCCAAAAAAAAAAACTAAAAACAGTCTGTATTCATGCTGTTAATATTGTAAAGTATTTTCATATCAGTTTTTTCTGTGTACATAATCTTTTTAGAGGATCAATGAGCATCCAGTTTATGAGGGAGAAGGATGATAGAAGCAAAGGAGGAAAAGAGGAAAGGCTTGCCTTCCTTACTCCCTTGGAGCAAAAAAAAATAATAATAAAAATAAAAGCCATGGAGAAGCAGCATTATTTCTAAGAGACTATGCCAGGAAAATGGAATGCTTTTCTGAAAGTAGAGAATTAAGATCTAGAGGGTCTAAAACCTAATTATGGTAGGGAACTCAGGAAAATCTTGAATGGACCCAGTTTTTGCTTGTGTGTTTGCTTGTTGGTCCTCTGGTATCATTAAAATGAACTCACAAGTCAGGGTCTGAAGACTTCAAAGTATCTGAACAGCACACATCAAAGCAGGCAAAAAGGTCCTGTTAATGGCTTCTAGAAGGTACCTCCCAAGGTAGCATTCAGAGTATGCCCACATGATTCCCTCTTTTCAGGCAGTTTTCCTAAAGGCTTTAAGAACTGATTGAACAGGCATTAATGAAGTGGCAAGGCAATGTAGATTGCACACCAACCAAAAAGTACTGTTCCATAGCTCCATCCATCCTTTGGGGCAGAAAGTCCCTAAACCTCAGTACTGAAAATGAATTAAAGGTGATTTTACATCTTTCTGGCCCCACTGAGGATATGACCCTGATTTTTTTAATTCCACCTACACCTCCTGTTAAAAGGTAAACTTGGGCACATTAAAGTTCTAAAGAATTCGAAGAGACAATGGTTTATGAATCAGGCCACATCAAACCCAAGTGGTTTGGGTTCCACAGAACAGGTGCAAAGATAAAATTTTTATAAGGTATTAATGGAAGCCAAGACAAAGAAAACGTCTGACAGGTTAAAGAGGAATAGTGGCCTTAGAATTCCTAGTTAGAGGTCAGTTGGTGGTTTCTGATTGGTTACACTTAAGTTTCATTTCCCAGGATATGACCATTTACTCTGAATTTGGTTTTAGAATATTCATGTAGGAATTTATGCTGAAGACACCTCAATCTAAGGGTGTCTCAATTAATTATCTTAACACTCTCATGGTTTTTTTTCCCTTTCAAATCAGGTCAAACTCCTGCACCCACCATCTTTCCCACTTAGTTTGGCAAATGCATGACCAAATGTTTTACCAGGAGGCTCTGGCTGCCTCCAAATCCAGTGAAAACTTTGAAACTAATGATGGGATTCTGGATTTTTAAGAAATGGCCTTAACAACTTATTGTGAATATATTAGGGGCCTTTTGGGATAGGTGGTGCAGGGTAAGTTGAAGAACATGCTTGAGGCCTTTGGGAACCTCTGAGTCTATGATTAGATTTTTACTAAATCATTCAGTCAAAACTCTTAGTAGTTCATGGCCTCCTTCAGAAAAATTTTGTCAACTATGGGTAGTTTCTAATATTGTTGTAACATGGTCCACTTTATGCTCTGGATAGTGCCCTTGCTGCTCTGCCACTGCAACTTATTTTTAAATCAAACATGTATCTTTCTCTTCCTCTCTCTTTCTCCCCCTCCCTATTCTGGGGGAAACAATATTACCTTTCTTCTCTATCTTAGGCAGAGTTATCTGTCCCTGAGCACAAACCCACCATAAGCAGGAAGTAATTCAAACTTTGGGGATGGCAACAGAAGATCTAAAAAATGACTATTTCCCAAATGAACAAGTGAATTACAACTCCCAAAAGAGAACCGGAGGAATGCAACCTTTGAAGAGCTTCTTTAAAAGCCCTCTGTTTTCCCTAATGGGAAGAATCATAGCCTTTGGGACAGGAGTCCCTTGTGTTTCTCCTTTGCTAGCAAAGCAATAAACCTTTTTTTCTTTTTCTCAAAATCATGTTCTTATTATTAGATTGGCATTGGGGACAAAGACAGAGCTTTTGGAAACATAGTCATTCCGGAATGGCAATGAGAAATGAGGAAAAAAGGCAGGGATGAAAATATGAAGCTGCATGCCTGTTTAAGGATCTTGGAATTATTTTGTAAATAATGGTATCCCATTACAAGATTTTAAGCAGGGTGGTGGACAAGATGGATTTCACTTTTCAGCACATAATTCTGGCTCTGGACCATAGAAGTCAGAAAGGGATGAAAGAGGGGTGATCTCTAAAATTTTGAAATTATATATTTCAGATGAAACCTGGCAAGATTGATTCATCTACTACTGAACATCAATCATTTTAGCAAAGGAGAACTTCCAGCCTGGATAAAGACAGAAACAAAATGGACACTTGAAACTCGGATAAAATTTTACCTGTTAAAATCTGTCAAAATTCACCATAAGAAGAGTTAGAAATTCCACAACAATGCACATTCAGTTTCAGCTGAGAGTTAAGAAGAGTATGCAAAACAGTAAAGCAGTATCATTCTGTAGTTAAAAGGACAAAGTTTGGCAAAAGACAATCATAGGTTCAAGTATCAAATGTGCCACTTTTTCTTCCTTTCTGTTCCTATTCCTCTAATATTTTGTTTAACTTCTCAAATTCACCATTTCCCCATCTGTAATGCCAAAAAGGATAGCAGCACCCAATTTGCAAGGCCACTATGAGATTCATGGATGTAAAGTGTTGGAACCTATAATGTATGGTTTATGGTGGGAGTCATGCCTCCTCAACTCAGTGATTTCTTAACATGTGGAGGCAGCTCACCAGGGTATTTCTCCTGGTCTCTCTCAGCCTCTCCCTAGAAAGAAAGACTAACTGAATCTGATTAGAGAGTTCGAAGTTGTTTTCCTCCCTTTTTTGGGAAATTCCTGCCCTCTGAAATGGTATGTTGTGCTCTGGTCTTGACATGTTTTCAACATAATGGCAATGTTTTCTATGGAGAAAAGAGAAAGCCTATAGTTCTCCAGCATGATCTATGATTCAACAGATAAGTCTGACTAATTCTAGAGTACGGAATTTTAAAGTTTGCTTACCCACAGATGGAAATTGCACTTTCTAATAGCAATGTTATTTATAATTAAAGTGACAAAGGTATACCACACAGAATGTATCCTTGGTTAATGCTTTCTCAAGAGAATGCCTCTTTGTTTTTAATATCCAAACTTCACCTAAGTACTTTTTAGTGGAATGAGGGTTGTACTAAAATATTACATTTATTCCTTAAAAAATCCAAGTAGGTGTTTTTAAATAAGAGTGTATGGGAAACACCTCAAGCTTCATTCCAAATACAACAGGCATTTAGAATGAATCAGGTTTAGATAGATCAGAGGTACACATAGATATCAACAGAGGGCATTCGTGGCTGGTATGTTGCTGGGGCTAAGAAAGATATCACTGCTTGCTAACAACTATATTGTTTAGTGTCAAGGAAGCAATGTTTTAAGCATTTTCCCGCTAATATGACAGTTTGTTCTTTAGATATCTGCATTTTAATGAATTAGTTGGTGGTTTGGGATTGTTTTGTAATGCATAGTATGTTTTTTCATTTAAAATCATTGAAAAAGGGCTCCTTTAGCAGTTTCATGCAGTACAACTGATTTGATTAACAGAAAACCAATGCTAAGCAAGAGATGCCTGCATTTTGAGCTTCTCATCTATCTGCCTTACCTATTTGTCTGTTATCAATTTATCTGACTTACATATTTTTCAATTGGTTCACAGCTCAATGGAAAAAGCAGATTTGTTGTCCCCCTACCCCAATAAAATGAACTTGGCAAAAGTGAAAGGATATCACTTCCAAGATTAAATTACAAAAGACTGACTTCTGTCTTCCTTTCTAGCCCTTTTGGTTCACTTAGAAGAGGCAAGCTGCCATGGTATGAATTACCCTACGGAGAGGCCTTTGTGACAAAGAACTTAGGGAGCCTTCCAGTCAACATGCAACAAGGAACTGAGACCCTAAGTCCAATAGCCTATGAGAAACTGAATCCTGCCAACAACCCTTTTATCCACCAGTCAAGCCTTGAGTTGACTGTAGACCTGATCAACACTTTGATTTCAGCCTTGTGAAAGACTCTGAGCTAGGGAATTCAACTAAGCCACACACACATTCCTAATCCACAGACACTATATGCAATAATAAATGTTTGTTGTATTAAGCTGTTAAGTCTAAGATGATTTGTTTTGCAACAACAGACAGCACACTCAGTAAGTATATGCTGATGAGAAAATTAAATTCATAACTTCATTATTCCCCCCAAATCTCACATGATTTGGATCCTTAGTTACTTACTTCCAGGAAATAGACCAAGACCTTCTTTCTCAATATGCTCTAGGGTTTGTGGATAGAAATAGAGAAGACATTGACATTATACATGAAGGCCAAAATGACAGGAAGAAGAGTAATGGTAATATACCTTGTGTGACAAGTATCAAGAATCAAAATCTCCATGATTTGGTAATCTCAAAGTTCATATAAAAGTTCATATGGGTGAATACTTGGAAATAAATGGTATCTACAAGAAGAAGAGATCAGCAGAGGAAAGGGGATAGATCTTGGCAGACAGACAAACCAAGGAAGAAACATTTACATAAGATTTTATGGCAGGCATTCAGAATGAATCTGGAAATAAGATAAAAAGGTTTGCAGGAAGAGATGACAGGCATTGAATTTAGGAAACTTGCTACTTTTCACAGTTGCTACAGTTTTGATCTGAAATGTGTCCCCAAAGACTTATGTGTTAAAGGCTTGGTTCGAGCTTGATGCTACTGGGAGGTGGTAGAATTTGTGAAACATGGGTCCTAGTGGGAGGTTTTTCTTTCATTGGGACTGTGCCCTTGAAGGTGACTATGGGACCCCTGTCCCTTCCTGTCTCTATTTCATACACATTCATGAGGTAAGGAGGCCTCTTTTACTGCACACTACCATCACAATGTACTACAATGTACTGTGCCACCACTGACCCAAAGCAATCAGTCATAGACTAAAAGCTCTAAAACTGTAAGCCAAAACAATCTTCCCTCCACTTAAATTAGGAAATCTCTAGTAATTGTTATAGTAATGAAAATCTGACTAACACAACAGTCTTAAAATAGAAGAAAAAAGGAAAGCCTTATACTATTGACATAGGACTTAGACCTGTGTTTAGAATGTACTGAAACCCTTACATGAATTTAGTGCATTTAGATCCTCCATTAATATGATGATATGGACTTCCAGATTTATGTAGGTTCATTCCACACGTCTACACATCACAGTTCTGTGATAGGGATTTGGGAACTAATATGTAAAATTAGTCCACAAAAAGCCCACTTTAAGAACATCATTGAGAAATTACTTATTTCTTTAAATTACAGGTCTATTAGACCCCAAATAAGAATTCCCAATATAGTAGTCTGTAGTAATTAGTTTGGTGGAATCCGTGAGAATTCCCTGACTCCTGACACAGACACTGGTATCTCAGAGAGAAGCAAAAAAATTGCTGGAGCCACAAGTCTGGATTCTAGTTCAGCATGACTTAACCTCTGTATACTTCATTTGCTTCAACTGCCCAGTGGAGATAATAATAGCTGCCTTCCCTATGTCATGAAGCTTCTGTGAGGGATGAAGTTTGAAAAGTATAAAAGGGCTGTATGAATACGTGGCTGCACATAAAAAAGGTTCCACAAAGTATTCTATCATAGCCATGAAAAGGCCCTCTTTTATTCTGTAATGGCTTCCTTCACAAAGAACAAAGAGATTCAAAGGCTAAATTACATAAAATTGTATCACATTGTCACAGCACATGCAATAAATAATGGAGCTGAGGATGATTCACAAAGATGATCAGATCAAGGCCCTGCAAAGCAAAGCATTTCTTATGATCCTGGCTAGTAACAAGAGGCAAGGAGGTAATTCTTTAAGGTTTCTGCTGTGGTGAAAGTGCTAGAATCCCAGTGATGAAGGCAGGGTGAAATGATGGTATGAGTATGGAGTGGTGTGTAAGTTAAGGTAATATTAGCTACTGAAACAGATAACTCCCCCAATTCAGAGGCTTAACATAATAGAAATTTGTTGTTCCTTCAGAATACCAGATTGGCAGGTAGCTCTCCTTACTTCAGAGCAGCAATTTGAGACTCAGGCTCTCTCAATGGTCCCACCATTACCATGGGCTCAGACAGTACTGTTGAATCCTCTGCATCTGACAGGTGCACAGGAAACAGAGAAAAGAAGGAACACCTGCTTGGAGATGATCCATATCACTTTCACTCACATTCTTATCATAAGAACTTATTAAACATCCCTCTAGCTACAAGGGGAATATAAAATGTAATTCCTGGTTTTCCAGCAACCAATCAACTCTATGAAAGGAAAACCAGGTCTTTAGAGGACAGAGAACCAATTCTGCCTTACCTAGCAACAGAGAGAACATAGATCTCTACCTTTTAGCATTCTTTCCCTTTGCTAGCCTTTCTAGGCAATACACACATCAAAGGTTTTCATAACTAGAAACCTTACCAATAAAACAGACCACATTGCTTGGAAAACCACTGACATCTGTCCTTAAATCATAAGGAAATAGTCCTGTATGCTTCTAAATTAGAGCTTAGAAGTTAGCAGAAAGGCATTAGGCCAAGTTTGGTTCTAATCCCTGCTCCAGCCCAAATAATGAGGGACCATGCAACATTTATTTAACCTTCAAACCTCAGTGCCTTCATCAGTAGCATAAGCTCAACAATACAATCACTGTGATGAAATGGCAAATGTTTGACTCATAAAAGGTACTTGGAAAATAATATCCTGGTGGCAAGTAATGAAGTTGGGCACATACATCTATGGCTCAGCAACTCCATCCCCAGATATACTCCCAACACACACACACACACACATTTTGCCAAAGTACCAGAATGTTCATAGTTGCACTGTTCATAATGGCAAAAAGGCAGGATCTATACCCATGCCCACCAAGAATAGAATGGATAAATAGATTATGGTATATCTTACACATAATACTATACAGCAATGAAAATGAACAAACTACATCTATAAGCACCAACATGGATGAATCTCACAAGCACATACTGAGAAAAAGATACAATAGAATAATTACTCTATGGTTCCATTTCTATATAAAGTTCCAAACAGACAAAATTAATTTGTGCTGTTAGAAGTCAGAATGATTATTACCCTTGGAAGGAACTACTGAATGGAAATAGACATAAGAATGGCTGTGGTATGCAGGAAATGTTCTCTTTGTGGATGAGAGTACTGGTTACATGATATATTCAGCCTCTGAAAATACTTATGCTCAAATTGTACATCAATAAAATTTTTTTAAATAGTGCCCTTCCCCTGAGAGATCCCCCAAAGTGCTTAAATATTTCTCACAAGTCCACCAGACTTTCAAAGGGGGAAAACAGGGTAGAAAGGGAGAAATGTGAAAATATGCCATAAAGAGGGAAGAGATGATAAGAACACAGAATAAGGCTGTAGGGTACCAAAGCCAGAGATATCTACCACTTTTCTAAATCATGCCTCTATTATATGCCCCCAATCTCTGACAATTACAAAAGGGTCCAGGACACTTTTTCACAATTATTTTGGAATTATTTGGGATAAGTTTCAATGCTGCTGAAAATACAGGTCTTCTCTATAGGCAATCTACTATATGTCTTCCATATTACAATGTATCTCCCTGTTCCATATGCCACCCTGTCATTTCTGTCATTTTGATTCTTCTTTCTTTTTTTTATTTTATTTTTTTATTTTTATTTTTTGCGGTGCTGGGGATTGAACCCAGGGCCTTGTGCTTGTGAGGCAAACACTCTACCAACTGAGCTATATCCCCAGCCCCAGATTCTTCTTTCTTTTGTTTCTTTTTATTATGCTGGGGGAGGTAAGGTCTGTGTATGTTGTGTGTGCTTGTGTGTGTGCGTGTGTTTGTGTGTTGGAGGGGTTGAGCCTTGTTAGCCCCAATTCTCATAATTTATATCACTTACCCTGATCACCAATGAGGCCCCCAACATTATGGTTGTGGAAAATTCATTCTTTACTAATATCACCTCCACACAGGCAGCTTCCACAGATGCAACGACATAGTAACTTCAGCCTATACCCAATGTAGTTCTACATATTAAAGGAGGCACCCACAAATACATGGCAGGTGTAGTTTCCAAAAAATTGCGAAGGGTCACAATTACAACACCAGAAGTCATTGATCAATATATTCAATTTCATTTGATAAGTGATTTTATAAATGTTAACATCAATAGGAACCTTAAGAGATTATCTTCTTGGAAAAATAAGGCCAAGAGAGTTGAATAAAGATAATGTAAAAATAGTTGTGATAGAAACAAGACAGATGTTTTGCTACCAACATCCTTTTCACTATGTTAGACCTTTAAAGGGCTTCAGTTTCTTTTCACATGCAGTCAGCATGATATGAACATGATTCTAGCATTCTCCACTTCCCATTTCAATCGTAAGCCTCCAGGTATGATGTCTACATAAATATATTGGCTTCTGCCTAAAAAATGTATTGAGATAATATTGTTAGGCAATTCCTGTAGGAATCTGTATCAGTTAATTTATTTCCTCAATTGTCAAATTTCTTTTTTATTTTGAAATATTTTAAATTTAAAAGATACAAGAATAATTACTCTATGGTTCCATTTCTATATAAAGAAATAAGTCCCATATAGCTTTACACAGACTGATGAATTTTTAACATTTTATCAGTTGCTTTATAAATCTTTCTTCATCCCTACTTTTCTCTCATGCACATGCATGCACAAACACACAAAATTAATTTTATCAGTTGAGAGTAGATTGTTTATCACTTGACTTTATAATTCTTGTGGGTATTTCCTAAGAACAGGGTGTCTTCTCATATAACCACAATATAGTGATCAAATTCATAAAATTAATACTAACACAATATGTTTTATCTGTTCCATAATTCACATTTTAATTTTGTCAATTGTTCCAATAATGTCCTTTGGAGAATTTCTCTAACACAATCGAAGATTTGATCCAGTATCATGTTTTCCATTTGATTTTCATGCTTCCTTACTCTTTTCCAACAGGAAATAGCTCTTTATTCTTTCGTTTCATGACATTTTTGAAAAACAAAAGCCATTTTATTATAATAGAATGTTCTTTAATTTCAATTTTATCAATTAGCTTTTGCTACATAATAAGTCACTCCTAAAGTTAGTGAGTTAAAATAAAATTTATTACACTAAAAATTTCTCAATTCTTACTGCTCAGTAAGTCATCTAGATGGCCATGTTGGTTTGGGCCAGACTGGCTAGGACTGGAGATCTAGAATGACCTCGCTCACATATCTGGCAGTTGGTTGAATATCAACTGAGATGCTCAAGATAAATTAGCATGTATCTCCCATCACCTAGCAAGTTTACTCAGGCTCATTCAGGTAGGGATAATTTCAGAATTTCCAAACTCAACAAGAGAGCAAGCCCCAATGCTCCAAGTCTTTGCTTGCATCATGTTTTCAATGTCCCAGCAGTCATAGAAATTCACAACAACAATCCAGAGTCAGTGTAGAAAAGCACTTACATGAACCATAGAGAGAAGGGATAGAATGATCTATTTGCATTTTTACGATCTATGTTAGCAGTTAAAAGCCAGGGATAAAATATTTTCTCAAGGGACAAAGAATATGCTATTAGTGGAAGAAATGAGGAGAAAAGACAAAAACCTTCCCAAAAGTGAGGTATGAACACTCAAATTTATAGCCTAGAAAGAATCTGAAATCAAGATATCACACCAGTGAGGGGAAAAAGGCTTATCACAAAAACTGAGTAGTAAAGGGTTTGTCACCCTGCTATTTTTTATTGGGAAAAAGGGGTCAAATTTAAGAGCACATAAGTGAACTCCAGAGTTCACTCTGTACTACAATCCAATTAACACAAACAACTAAATGACAGAGAATTGTGTGCAGAGTAATAGGTCCCTATTATAAGAAAAATGACAAGGAAAGTGATGATAAAGGGAAATTGACTGTCTCCCTATTGGGGCAATGATAGGAAATTCTGAGACTGTGGTAATGAAAAAACCCTACACTCTCTTTAAAGAAAGCAGAAAAAGCTCTTTCCTTACTGCCCAGTGCTGCTATGCAGTAATGAAGACCCCAGATTTGAAGATTATCATTTTATCTACAAAATATGGACTCTAGACTTAAATGTGAAATTTTCAGGTATCTAAATGTTGGTTTTAAGTATTTTTAAGAGGGCATTCAGAAGTTGAAGGGGGCATAAGAGCCATGACTTTGAAATTTTAAAAAGAAAAATCAAACCATAAGAACAGAAAGAATTGAAAATTTTGAATAAATGAAATGTTCACCCAATTCTCCTAGGGACATCATACCTATTCTAACCTGAGACTACCTAAAATATACCTTCATTTCTGCCCAACAACTATTAAATTTAGCATTATATATTACGTATATGATTGAACTTTGCACTATAGGCATAAACAAAGAAGTAATGGAAAACTAATGAACTATAAGAACATTATGCCTTGCATACCTATGCATGTACCCTACCACTGAGTTATACCCCCAACCCAACATCACACAATTTCTAAAGTCAGAATAAACAGTCAGGCAGTCTCAAAGCAAAGCAAACTGCAGATGTGGGGGTGGATATGTCTTAGAGTCAAGTTTGTGATAATAGTCAGTCACTGTGTTTCAGAGAGGGATCAGTAATGGATTGGACAGCTTTAGATCCTGGTTAGGGATTTGATTGTTACCATGGCTATAGAATGGGCTAACTTTCCCTAGGAGTATAGGGCCTTTTTATGAATTACCTGGACTCTAGAACTAATGGCAGTCACTGAAAAAGTTACAGCGCCATGGCTTCACATGGGCAGTTACTATTTCACAATGAGCTATGAGTTTACTTATACCTGGGGTCAGGGTGTGGCTCCTCTATGACATCATGGTTGCCCAAGTATAATGTCAGAGTTGTTCCTCATCTCAAGTTAAATAAAAGCCCTGTCAACATAGACTGGTGGATCTTTGTCCCCTAAAAGGCAATATTTCATCCCTTGTGAATTACATCAACTGTAAGTCCCCAAAATGGCATGTCATCAAAAGCATAGTCTGCATGGTTGCCCTAGTTCTAGGGTGAAAGGGGAGAATAAGAGAAGGCAAGGTATACTGAAAAAGAACAAAAGACAAAAGAAAAAAAGAAACCAAGGTAAAGGGAGTCTTATGTTTTATTACAACTGTGTTTGGAATCAGAGAATAAATTAAAATTCAAATAGCTAGATACATTTTTGATACCATCCCATTTATTGATTCTTGATTTTATTTTTTGTATTTTAGGAGTCTTGTTGAGGAAGTCAGTTGCTAAGCCAACATGATAGAGAGTTTGGCCTACTTTTTCTTCTAGTTTGTGTAGGGTCTCTGGTCTAATACCTAGGTCCTTGATCCACTTTGAGTTGAGTTTTGTGCAGGGTGAGAGATAGAGGTTCAAGCTTCTTCACAGCAAAACAAAGAATCAAGAATGTGAAGAGAGAACCTATAGAATGGGAGAAAATTTTTGCCATCTACACCTCAGATGGCACAATCGTCTCCAGGATATATGAAGAACTCAAAAAACACCCCCCAAAAATAAGCCAATCAATAAATGGACAAAGGAACTGAACAGGCAGTACACAGAAGAAGAAATATGAATGGTCAACAAATATATAAAAAAGTTCATTCAACATCTCTAACAAGTAGAGAAATGCAAATGAAAACTACACCGAGATTGCATCTCATTCCAGTCAGAATAGCAATTATCAAGAATACAAATAACAATAAATGTTGGCGAGGGTGTGGGAAAAAAGGTACACTCATACATTGTTGGTGGGATTGCAAATTGGTGCAACAGCTCTGGAAAGCAGTATGGAGATTCCTCAAAAAACTTGGAATGGAACTACCAATTGTCCCAATTATCCCACTCCTTGGCGTGCACCCAAAGAACTTAAAATCAGCATACTATAGTTATGCAACCACATCAATGTTCATAGCCGCTGAATTCAAATAGCTAAGCTATGGAACCAACCTAGGTGCCCTTCAACAGGTGAATGGATAAAGAAAATGTGGTATAACACACAATGGAATATTACTCAGTCATAAAGAACAATGAAATTATGGCATGTGCTGGTAAATGGATGGATCTGGAGACTATCATGCTAAGTGAAATAAGCCAATCCCAAAAAACCAAAAGCTAAATGTTTTCTCTGATATGTGGATACTAACAATAAGGAGAGGGGAGAAGGTAAGAATAGAAGTTCACTGGATTGAAAAAGGGGAATGAAGGGAAGGGAGGGGAGATAGGAATAGGAAAGATAGGAGAATGAATAGGACAGAAGTTTCCTATATTTATATATGAATTCACAACCAGTGAAACTCTACATCACGTACAACCACAAGAATAGGATCCTAATTAGAATAAGTTACACTCCATGTATGTATGTATGTCAAAATGCACTCTTCTATCATCTATATCTAAGAGAATTAAAAAACCAGGGTTAGATTAAACTACTATGCACAAGAACTTTTAAAAAAGATAAATCCATTTTTATATACTTCTATGAAAGAGATCCCAACTCCTATGAATATTTTTCCCCATTAAGAGCACATGCCTAACTTTAAATAAAATAGAACATGAAGTATCTCTCTAGAAATATGAAGTCCAAGTTAGATCTTGTATGAAATCCCCCTCTTCTGACTTCTTATGTAAAGAGAGTCATCAGTAACTTTAAGAGAGAATTGAAAGGTCTCCAAAAAGGGCTCACAGGAAGTGGTGAGATGAGAATATTGCTGGCTGTCCAATGCCAAATGACAATATTGTGTATTTCAATCAGTCTCACATTTATTTGACCCTTGAATTGGGAAATCTATCTACTCTTCCCACAAAACTATTCATCCAATGCAAGGAATAGCTTGTAAGCTTTCTGAAAAGAGAATGCATCGTTTCTCATAACTGTTCATTGACCCCTCAACTTCACAAATTCATTGGGCATTTACTAAAGGCATAGACTTCAGAGATAAATAAAATCTATCCCTGTGCTCAAAACATCACAATCTCAAAAGGAAAAAAACTAATATAAAATAAATTTACATACTAAGTGAGTGGAGATAGGATCTGTTCTGAGGGAAGGAGGCATCTGTAAAAGTAACCTCTCCATCTAGATTTTGAGAAGACTTAATGAGGTGATATTTGAATTGGATCAGGAAGGGAAAAGGTTTGTCAAGTAAAGGAAACTGCATATCTAGATAATCATTCACTGAGTAAACCATGAGATGAAGATTCATGGCAGGGAATGAAAATGTAAAAGTAAGTCTGGCCTTGTATTTGGCAATATAATCTTAGATATGACACAAAAAATCACAAGCAACAAAAGAAAAATGAACAATTTGGAATTCACAGAAATTTTAAAATTTTGTACACCAACAGATACAACTAAAAAAGTAAAAAAGACAACTTAGAATAAAGGAGAATTGAGGAAATACTTGCAAATCATTTATCCAAAAAGGGCCTCATAAACAGAATATATGAGGAACTTATATAATGCAACAACCAAAAAAGGAAACAATAGGCAAAAGACTTCAATAGACATTTCTCTAAGAGATATACACATGGGCAATAAGCACATGAAAAAATTCTCAACATCAGTTATTATTAGAGAAATGTAGTTAAAATTACAAGGAGATGCCACTTCACGTGCAGTAGGAAGGATGCAGTAGTAATCAAGAAGACAGAAAATTACAAGTGATGATAGGAATGTAGAAAAACTGGAACCCTCATACATTTCTGGTAGGAATGTAAATTAGCATTGCCCTGGTGGGGGAAAAATAGGGCAGTTCATCAAAAAGTTATAGAATTACCATATGGCTCAACAATTCCACTACCAGGGATATACCTGAAGGAATTGAAAACAGGTATTCAAATAAAAACTCATGCAGGAATATGCATAGCAGTACTATGCACAGTCACCAAAAGAAACAACCCAAATATTAATTTACTGATATATGGAAAAACAAAATGTCTGGTATATATACATAATGGAGTATTATTAAATAGTCATAGAAAGGAATGAAGTACCAATACATGCTACAAACTTGATGACATAAAATAGTATGCTAAGTGAAAGAAGCCAGACACTAAAGGTCACAGATCATAATATTCCACATACATGAAATATCTAGAATAAGTAAATCCATACAAACAGAAAATAGAGTTTTTTCTGTAAATAGGTTTTTTTCTGTTCCTCTCGAAGGAGAGGGGAATGGAAAGTGACTGCCTAATGAGTACAGAATTTACATTTGGGAAAATGAAAATGGTTTGGAAATAGTGGCAGTTGCACAACACTGTGAATGTACTAAATGCCACTGATTATTACATCTTGAAATGGCTGGACTTATGTGAATTTTACATCAGTAAAGTTAAAGATTAAAACCAAAATAATAGACCAAAAATGTAGGTCTGACCCTAGGAAGGAAAGATGAGATTTTATACTTTATAAATAATCTTAAAAGATTTTTAAGATTAACGTGACAGTTTAATATTTGATAAAGAGTCTGGATATTTTTTAAATAAACTGGAGAAGGGAGAATGGTGACAGGGAGTTCGGTTGCAAATTATGATAGAGGTAGCTGTGGTTTTAATTAAGGCAGGCAGAAGAGGTGGAGAGAAGAGGCCAGTATGAGACAGATTTTTGAAATACAATGAAAAGCAGTTCAGGATTGGGTATAGGGATATGAAATTACAAGGGACTGATAATTTTTAGTGCTGACAGAAGTAGATGGTAGTGCTGTCCAAACTGAGTATTATACCAATATCAGGTTTGAGGGAAGTCCTAATTATTGAACTAATCATAGGAGGAAGTGTAGATCATGGATTAGCAATGTGATTGTGACATCCAGGCAAAGATAGAGCATATAAAATGCTAAGAAACAATTGGTTTCTTTCACCAGTTCCCAGGAAAGAGGGTCCATTTGACCCATGAGTTTCATCACTTTTCAAAATAGTTCTCCAAAGTTTAATAGAAAGGGCAGCAATAGCCTCAGAATTTGAGAGTAAGCTCTGATTATGGCTGTAAGTGGAAAGAAAGTGACAAAAAGACATTTTTTGAATGTACAAAAAATTGAACTACAGTATGGAGAATGGACAAGGATGCCAGCTGGGGTTTGTCTTGGTCTATTTGTGCTGCTATAAGAAAATACCGCATACTAAGAAATTTATTTAAAAAACAGGAATTTATTTTCTCATGCTTCTGGAGTCTGATCAAGGTGATGGCAAGGTTTGGTGTCTGGTGAGGGCCCGTTCCCTGCTTCCAGATGGCACCTAGTAGCTGCATCCTCATATGGTGGAACGTGGAAGGGATGAACACTGCTTTCACATGGCAGAAGAGATGGAAGGGAATGAATCACCTCAATCTCTTTTATAAAGACTTTAATCCCATCTGAAAGGGTTCTGCCATTATGATATAATCACCTCTTACAGACCCTACCTCTTGCTATCCCATTGGTGACTGCATTTCAACATAGGAATCTAGGGGGACACAGTCAGACTATAGCAGGCTCATTCTGTTAGTGTAATTCAAGAGATGCAGAAGACCTAAAGTGTATGGGTAGAAAGTAAGCATTAACTGTAGAAAGGAAATAATGAACATGAGAGAGTTTCTCAGAGAGAAGAGTCAGAATTAGTGGATGGATATCGATGGATAAGAAGATTATCACAGGCTGGTAAAAATGAGTGGAGAATGGAGGATGTGTGATGGATTCATGTAGAAAGACAAGAAATAGGTTCCAGGTAAATCCTTGCTGGAGGAAGCAAGCACCTACAATTGACCTTCCATATCCACAGGTTCCATATTTGCATATTCAACCAACTACAGATCAAAAATATCTGAAAAAAAAACACCACTGCTCTGAACACATACAGACATTCTTCTCTTGTCATTATTCCCTAAACAATATAGCATAACAAATATTTACATAGTATTTACATTGTATTAGGTATCATAAGTAATCTACACATAACTTAATATATAAGGGAGGATGTACATAGTTTCTACATAAACACTAAGACATTTTATTCAAGGGATTTGAGAATCTGTGGATTTTGGTATCAACATGGAGTCCTGAAACCACTCCACTGTGGATCAACAAGTGTACCATATAGATAGATAGATTTCTATAAAGAGAGTGAGGAAGGGGGTATTATGAAGTTATGTATGGTCTAGACATGGTAGTTAAGCCTGGGTTGGGATGAATAAAGAGAACATAATGAAACAGCTTGGAAGCAGGTGTGAGTGGAAAAAGGCATAGACAGAACATGGGGGAGAGGGCCATTATGGTTGAAAACATCTTGGTGTATGGGTGAGGGTGTGCTAACTGTACATGTCTAACCAAGGATGTCTTTTTTGCTCAAGTATGCATCTGTATTCCCATTTCTAAAGTGTTGACATCAAGTTTCTTTCCATACGTAACCACACTACTGTGGTCTCAGGCCCCCAATTCAGACAGTAGCCCTCATGCTTTCCTTATTTTCTTCACAGTGGTATTTGTAGAGGGCACAACTATTATAGGGATGAATGACAGACAACAAAAGAAAACCAAGAAGTCCTTCGATCCTCACAAGTCTTCTGTGAAAATGGCAGCTAAGTCCTCTGACTGATCCTGAAATAGACAACAATTGAATGCAAGATCCCTAACTTCAGAAAACAACATCAATCACCAGAGTCAATAAATCTTTAAAAGATCAAATTTTTTTTATCTTTTCAAGAGTTCAAATCTTTAATTCCTTTAATAGTAATCAATTTGTATCCCTGTACCAGGCTTGCTTCCTTTCAGTTCATTTTCCAAAATGTAACTTGGAAGATAAATTTTAAATAAATGTTGATCTTTCATTTCATTTACTTTAACCCTTTACTGGTCCCTCAGGATAAAGTCTAAATGCTGATATGGCTTGCAGAGAAATAGTCAGACTAGCACCAACCTTTCTGACTTTTTGTTATGGTTTAGTTATTAGGTTCCCCTAAAAGCTCATGTGTAAAACAAAGCAAGTTTAGTGATGAAATAATTGGGTTATTAGAATATTAAATTAATCAGTATATTAATCCCAGTAGGGATTAACTGGGTAGTAACTATAGGTGGGTAGGGTGTGGCTAGAGGAGCTGGTTGATGGGGGTGTGCTTTGGTGGTATATATTTTGTCCTCGTTGAGTGGTTTGTTCTCTCTTTCTATCCCCTGCTCCTTCCTGTACCATGTCCCCAGCTGCTTTCCTCCACCACACACTTCTGTCATGTCAGACCCTGAGTAATGAAATCAGCCACCTATGGACTGAGACCTCTGAAACTGTGAGTCCCCAAATAAACTTTTCTGTCTCCAATTGTTTTTGTCAGGTCTTTTGGTCACAGCAGAGAAAAAGCTGAATAAAACACTTCTATTTATTCCACAATCTCCTCTTAACATTTATACTTCACAGAGTGGTCTAAATTGTGCTTAGAAAGGTAGGCCAATATTATATTGCTTGGTTCTCAATAACCTATGTTAGATTACCCCTTCCCTGATTTCACAAATTGAATGCCTTTATCCTATGGTCCAATTCTACTCCTAAGCATCTATTCAATGTATATTGCTATATTGCTAATGTATAATCCTGCACAAGGATGTTAACAGCAGCACTATATATAATAGTCCCAAATGAGAAACAATCCAAACCATCCACAATAACATGAATAAATTTGGTATCTTCTTAAAATGGAATATTATATACAGTCATGAGACCAAAGCGACTACAGCTATATGCAACAAGATGAATAAATCTCACAAAGATGACATTGGGGGGGGGGAAAGCCACATACAGAAGAACACATAGTATATGATTCCAAGTATAGGAAGAACAAAGATAATTAAAACTAAACTACGCTGCTACAAATCAAATCAGAACAGGCTTATCCTTGCAGAGACAGAGGGTATGCTACTATGAAAAGTGACACAAGGAGGCTTCGAAGAGGCAGCTAATACTGTTTCTTTTTTTAAACTGTTTCTTGATCTGAGTATGTTTGCATGGGTGTCTGCTTTGTGAAAATTCATCAAGCTGCACACTTTAGGATTTATACACTTTTCTGTATGTCACAACACAATAGTTTACACTTTTTAAAAATTCTCTGCATTCATACTCCACAATCACACTTTTGCCTAGTTCTTGTTCTTCCAATTTTCAACACCACTTCCTCCAAAAGCCCTTTCCTAAATTCTTAGACCATTTTAGCTCATCATATTGTGTGATCAAAGTCCCCTGTTGTTCTCCTATCTTAACAACTCTCAGCATTTTATTACAACTGTTTGTTGAATCAAGTTTTGTAAACTGCTTTTGTGTACCTTTCCAGGCATATTGTAAAAGTGTAGAAATTTCACAATGTGAAAGGAAAAAGACTTAATAATGCTCTCCCAGGATAGAATACCAGCCCCAATATATTGCAGCATGAAAGACAGAAGGCCGAACTAGTTATCTATTGCTGTGTAACAAATTACCACAAGAGAAGCAGCTTAACACAATACCCGTTTATTCTCTCAGTTTCTCTGCATCAGAAGTCCCAGCAGGCACACATCAGTTGGATCCTTTGTTTCAGGGTCTCCCAAGGCAGGAACCAAGGTGTCACTTGGACTACATTTCTTTCAGGAGTCTCAGAATTATCTCTCAAGCTAGCACAGTTGTACATATTGGTCAAAGTTGGTTCCTTACCATTGTCAGACTGAAATCCCTGCTTTCCTGCTGCTTGTCGACTGAGGGCATCCTATGCTCTTCAAGTCTACCCACATTCCTTATTGCAGGCCCTTGCATAAACCTCTTGACATGACAGCTTTTTCAAGACCATAAAGGAAGAGCCTCTTGCCCTAGTGAGCTAAGAAAGACTCTTATATAATTTAAAAGATTATGAAAATGACATCTTATCACTTTTTCTATATAACATAGCCAAGTCAAACCCCATGTTAAGCCTACACAAAAGGGGAAGGTATTATGTAATGGTATAACTCATCTGCAGTTATCTTAGAATTCTGCCTATCACAAAAGGGTAATATTTGGAGACTGAGAAAAAAAATTTCCAGAAACCCTGAAGCCCTACATCACAGGTGTGGGAGCAAGCCTCCAAGATGGTTCACAATGATTATACCTTTGTGTAATCTCCTCACTCTAAGTATAAGGGTTGTTCTGTGTGACCAATTGTGGTAGTCACCTTTGCACTGCTGTCATCAAAATACTCAAAAACAAGTTAGAGGAGGAAAAGTTCATTTTGGGGTCATAGTTTCCAAAGTTTCAGTCTATGATCAGCTGGTGCCATTGCTGTGGTCTTGAGGTGAGGCAGAACATCAAAGGCAGAAGGGCACAATAAAAAAAGCTTCTCAGTTCATGGCACTAGGAAGGAGAGAATGTGAAAGAGCAGGGAATCAGGGACAGATATAGTCCAGGGCATGTCCCCAGTGACTTGCTTCCTCCAGCCATGCCCCATCTGCCTATAGTCACTACCCAATGGTCCATTCAAAGTATCAATCCATCAAATAGATTAATCCACTGAAGAGATCACAGCTCTTGTAATCTAATCATTTCACCTCTGAACATAGGCATGTTCATTGCCTAACACATGAGCTTTTCAGAGGACACTAAAGATTTCGACCATAACACCAATAGAATGTGGCATAAATTGTGACAAATTACTTCTGATGGTAGATCCTAAAAAGTTACACAGTTTCTATCCATCTATCACTAGTTCCCAGGGAAGATAGTGATCATGCCATGAGGATGCTCAAATAGCCCTCTGGAGAGGCCCATTTGGCAAGGAACTCAAAGATCTGTGGCCAATAAGGTTACCAGAATTTTAAAAAAAAAGAATTCTAGCTCAATCTGAATTTCAGAAAAAAATGAGAGCTTGATACAAGTATGTCCCAAATACTGAATGGGAAAATTTATGCTATAAAATTATTCATTATCTGAAATTCAAATATAACTAGGCATCTGGAGTTTTGTTTTTGCATGTGTTTTTGGAAATCCAGGAACCCTACCTGCCCAAAACCACAAGAGTGACCCAAATTCTCCAGCTCCGTTTTAGTCAAATCACATGACTACAGGTACAGCTGACATCTTAACTGCAACTTCATGAGAGACCCTAAACCACAACCTCCTGGAAAAACTGCTCCCAAATACCTACCCCCCTCAAACTGAGATAACATAAGTTTTTTAAATGTAAAAGTGCTAAGTTTGGGCCACAGTTATTACTTGGTGGTAGCACACTTGCCTAGCATGTCTGAGGCACTGATTTCAATCCTAAGCACCAAAATAAATAAATAAATAAATAAATAAATAAATAAATAAATGTATTTTAAAAACTGCTAAGTTTAAGGAGTAGAGTAATCTGTTACATAGTAGGAAAGAACTAATACAACAGGTAACTGCCCATGATTTTGGCTGGTCGACCTGTTTCTTTTATGAAATGCAATCATCAAGAATGATCCCATCATTTAAGAAGCAAACACCCTTCTCTAGTTGAAGAGTAAGGAGATAACTCATCATTTACTAATGAAACACCTCAGTATCCATTTGAATTAAATCTGTCAAACAGGACTTCCTGCTATAGAAGTCCAAAGGCATTTTTTTTGTTTTTATTGTTTACAAAAGTTGGCAACAGCAGCTTCAACATAACAAAACCTGACAGCTTGATTCAGCCTGAAAATGCTCATAACAGACAAGTGATATCTATTGTAAATAGAAGGTACTGCAGTTCCTTAAGCAAAGACAGAAATGGCAGATGCACATTACACAACTGAGAGATTGGGTAGTATCCATTCTGGTGCTGGAGGAATAGAAAGATGTTTAAAAATGATTTACACATTATTAAGCATATAGCTGGAGAGAACAAATGGGACTCAAAGGATCTTGAGAGCAATAGTTCTTAACTGGGGGCTATTTTGCTTTGCCATCCCAAGACATCTGAGAATATCTAGACATTTTTGGTTGTCACAAGTGGGGGTGGGTGCAACTGGCCTCTTTTGAGTCTATACCAGTGATGCTCTTAAACATTCTCCAATGCATTGGTCAGCCCCATATCAAATATTGAGTTTCCCAAAATGGTATAATTACCAGGGTTGTAAAACTTTCCACAAGAGATATTAAAAAATGAATAATTTGTTGTACTGGCAAATCAGATTGCTGTATTCAGAAAAATTCTTATTTGAAATCATTTAGTTCATTGATCTATTCTTCACTCTTTAATTTATTCTTTCTATATTCATTCATATATTCATACATTCATTTGTTCACTTCAACAAGATTTTATTGAGTGTTACTGAGTGTTTCAATGTGCCAGGTGTTTTGGGAAAAACTAATGTGTAAAAGAAATTCATTCAGTTATGAAGTAAATTAGTAAGCACTGGAAGTGGTATGGGGGATGAAACAAATGTGTATTCTTCCCTCAAAAAACAGAATTATGACATGATAATAAATGCACACAGAAAAAAAGAAAAATGAAGCAAAACTCTTAACACTTAAGTTTAACAATCAAAACTTTGTATAATCCTAATAATGGGCAATTGTCTTAAGGCATTGAAAAACAGTTGTCACAACACTGTGGACTAACCAAAGGATGCATCATTGGACCAATGTGTGAAAGTAGCTGGTCATCTGTGTTTTCATTGATTCACTTTCATTTTACTTCTATGAAGTAGAGCATATAGTAATTTGTGAAGAGTTTGAAAAAGGGTATTTGTAGAAAACAGAAATCAAATGAAAGATAAAATTTTAGTGATGATTGAAGATCTGGTTATAGGATACATGTATGTCGTGCACAAAAATGAGGCTAGGAAGAAAGCCTGAACAAACATTTCAAGTGAGCAATGACAAGGAACTTTAAGATTGAACTTGTGAATGATGAGGTGTCATGATAGTGCCATAGGAATTAGAAAATGGGGAGAGTCTGGAGTTTTAGAGAGGTTTCAAAGTCAGGCAAGGCAAATGTGCAGTCATAAAGCAGTCAGGCTGACATGCAGGGTGCTAAAAGGAGAAGGAGAGAGAGAGATTAGAAAGCATGACTGCAGGCTGGGAGTGTACTTCAGTGTAGAGCACTTGGGTTCAATCCTCAACACCAAAAAAATAAATCAAAAAAATAAAGGCCATTATCACAATGCTCAATCAGATTCTCACAACTAAACAAAGGCAAGGAGTACTGTTCAGTACTCTTTCAATTAAAAGTACTTATAGCAAAATATGATTGCTTGGCTCTCACAGCCAGCAAGAGTGGGATTCTACTTAGTGATACCTATGTGCCACAGGGCACCCTGTAGATAGATGTCGGCTTTCTTCATTCCTGCCACATCCTCCATGAAGTGAAACCGCACTTATTTAAAACTCTGGTCTCATGACCTTACACCTCTACTACACTCAGTGAGTTTCACAATTCAGAGATCTAGGGGGAAGAGTTGAACCAACTACCAGAATGTGATTATGTTCTGTATTTCATAGGCCCCACCCAAATCATATAATCATTCAAAAGAAAAGGGGCAAATAAAGATCTGACAAAACAATACATGCCTATAATTTAAATGTCTGAAATTAGAGCAGTGGTTACATAAGTTAAGGTATATCCATATGAAATGATATCAAGCAGCCATTAAAAATTTAAATTATGCTTTATAAATTTAACAAGATCCCAATAACTGCCAATATTTTTGTCTAAATCTAGGCAAGTTAATTATAAAGTTAAATTAGAAAACAGACAAGAAAACCAGGCAAAAGCCTGAAAAATAATAAAAGTAATGAAGAATAATCTCCTACTATATATTGAAATGTACTTAAAATGGTATAACAATATGAAAATATGGAACTGGTGCACAACTAAAAATACAAATGTAGTCCATAAATATGGTATAGAAATGCATGTGGATATTTAGGATAAAAGGGCATCTCAAACCTAATGGGTAAATCTGGGCTTTTTCATAAATGGTATAGGGACAACTGGATAGTCCTCTATAAAAAGACAAGTTGGCTTGGTATTTCCCAATATACACCAAAATTAACTCCAAATGGATCAATGATATAAAGATAAACTTAAACTAAACTTTGAAATTTTAAAAGTACTAGAGGGCCAGGTCTGCTAGTGTGTAATGCCAGCTACTCAGGAGGCTAGAGGTGGGAGGATTGCCAGTTTGAGTACAACCTGAGCAACTGAAGGAGACCGCCACCTAAAAAATGTAGTAGAGAAAGAAAAAAAGGATTAAATGTCTTTATTACCTGAGAGCAAGGGAAACTTTCTTATGATTTATGGGAGGAAAAGTACAAATATTCTAATATATCTTTTCTCATGTAGCTAAGGGTCAAATTCTAAAAGTCTTGAACACATCTCCTCATTGTTTGAAAATGAGACCATTTCCTTTTGAGACTCCCTTCTAATTCCACTTTGCTACTTTCATTTCTCTAAGTATTTTTATTTTGGTGCCATAATTCTGACATTTTATCTATCTAATGTTTGCAGAGAATACTTCCCTTTAATTTCATAACACCCTTCCTCTCTTTTCTAAATAATATTCCCTTTGTTATCTGCAGTCTCTCTTTCCACAGTTTCAATTACATGTGGACAATCAAGCTTCAAAAACATTAAATATAAAAATCCAGAAACAAATTCATTCAGAGCAGTGTTATGAAATCTCCCAGTGTCCCACTCCATCTGACCCAGGACATGGATTACCTTTTGTCCAACATATCTACACTGTATAGCTTACCCGCCCATTAGTCACTGGTTACCTTCTCAGTTATCAGATCAACTGTTGACTGTTGAGTTATCATGGTACTTCTGTTCAAGTAATGCTTCTTTTTTTATAATGGCTCATAAGTATTAGGGTAGTGATGCTGGAAATTTTGATATATCAAATAGAAGCTATAAAGTGCTTCCATTAAGTGATAAAGAAAAAAATCTTGACTTAATAAGGAAAGAAAAAAGTATAAGCTGAGGTTGCTAAGACCTATGGTAAAAATGAATCTTCTATCCACAAAATTATGAAGAAGAATGAGGAAATTGGTATTAGTTTTGCTGCCACACCTCCAACTGCAAAAGGTACAGTCATAGTTTTCTTAATAAGTGCTTTGTCAAGATGGAGATGGCATTACATTTTTATTAAGTATATATAGAAAAAAATATAAATAGGGTTCAGTACTATCCACAGTTTCAGGCGTCCATTGGGGATGTTGGAACATATTCCCCACAAAAAAGGAAGACTACTCTACTTGCAGATTTTCTTACTACCAAACCATCTCTTGCCCTCCTGACAAAATCTTTCAATTCAAGAAATGCTAACCAGGTAGTATGGGGCAGGGGATCTCACAAGAACTAGCTGAGTTAGGAAAGAGTCTTATAAGAACAGATGGAATTCTTGGTACTGTTGAGAAGTGGCAAGGAAAGAAGGACTGCAATTCCAGACTAGCTCAGGTAGACTAGAAAAGGGTCCAAGCTATGGGAATCACTTTCCATGGCATAGTATAGACTCAGTTTGAGCTTTCCTTGGATCACCAAGGAAAAATGAGACTGTATGGGCATGTTTGTGGGTCCAGTGGGTTGGGTCACACAGTAATCCCTTTTTGTTTGATTGGGTAATTAAGGTATCAACTGAGACAAGACAAAACAAAACAAAAAATCCTACATGACAACCTTGATTTGGTTACCCAGTTATAGAGATCAGCAGATTGGGATTATTTTGAGTACTGCCTAGAGTCAGTTATTAAAAAAGTTCTCTCCCTATCTGGATTCCATTGGACCAGTGCCTGTGTCTTATGGAGGGCCTCTGGTAACAATCATAGAAGGGCTATTAGGCATTGGATAGCAAGTAGCTACTATGCGGAGGATGATGGAGAAAAAAACGTTCTCCATTCACTCCATACTGGATCCACAAGCAAGAACAGCAGTGCCCAATGGACACATCACCAGTGCTAACAAACTCACTGGGAGACATCAGAGCCTGAGGCCAGCATGTCCAATGAGGATTATCATCAAAAGAGAAATAAAATTGGTGATTTGTTTGTAGTTAGATTTTATATACCTTGGTAGCTCTCTTGGTATGGGGGGGGGTTATGGATGAGGAGGGCCCTGCAACTACAGGAATGGTATATGTGAAGAAGAGGGAGACATGAAAAAAAGAAGAGGGAAGTTTCTACTAGGAAACTACATATCGCATTGAATGAGGTACTATTTTCAGAGTGCTTTTCAGTTCATCAGCAATGATAAATCAAGTAGTTCAGACTGATTTGGACACTAGGGAAACTGCCTACCTGCTTCAGGTTATCAAAAGTACCTGCTAGACATCTGGCCAGGATTGTTTAGAGAGCTGTTGGAGAAAGAGCACTGAACCAGCTTAAATCTTGGCTCTTTCAGAAATGAGCAATGAGACTTGAAACTTGTGCCTGAATCTATCTGGACCTCCACCCCCTGTTTATAAAATAAGGAGGTTGTACTAAATCAGTAATTTTCAAATATAATAGTCCCCTTTTACCCATGGGAGATGCCTTTCAAGACCCCCCAGTGGATACTTGAAACTGTATTACAGAACCCTATATATACTATTTTTCCTATGCATACATACTTATGATAAATTTTAATATATAAATCAGACACAATAAGGGATTAATAATGATTATGGATAACAAAATTGAACAATAATAACCATAAACCATAATAAAAGTCATGTGAAATGGTCTCTCTCTCAAAATATCTTATTACACTGTAGCTCTTAGCAACCTCAGCATACAACTTTTCTTCTTCCCTTATTAAGTGGAGAACATTAGCCTTTTCATTTAAAGGAAACACTTTTAGCTTCTCTTTGGCAAATCTGAATTACCATCATCACTACTCTTGCACTTTGGAGCCATTATTAAGTAAAATACAGGTTACTTGAACACAATCATTGAAATATCATGGTCAATCTAATAACCAAAATAGATAGTAAGTGACTAACAGACAAGTAACATATATAGCATGGATATATTTGACAAAGGAATGATTCACATCCCTGGTGGGACAGTGCTAGATTTCATCACACTGCTCAGAATGGCATGCAATTTGAAAACTTATGATTAGTCCAATTTTGGGCTTTTTCATTTAATATTTTTGGACCATGGTTGACACTCTGGGAAGGGAAACCACAAATAAGGGAGGGCTCCTGTAGTAATCAATGGAGCACTCCACATAGAAGGAAGCTATGAAGACAGACTGAGATGACCCTAGGCCCCCAGTCCCACTTCCCCCAGAGCAACAGCATGAATGTCTGTTTCACATATTGGGGATACTTATTTGTTTTATTTAAAGGGAAAACTTGAATGCTAAAATAAATTGAATGACCACTTAAACAAACTAAAATGGTAATTCCCAAGAGAACATCAGAGTAAAGCTGTGAGTACAGATTGATGTTACTAAGAGAGAGGGGTGTTTATCTTCTACTTGTGCCACTCTGAAATGTATAAGGATTCAGATGAAAATGGGATTCACTTATGTAAGAAATGTAGACTTATTATCTAGGCCCTGTTGGGTTGGCTTGTGGGGCAATCAGTGGGTGAAATTAGGAAGATACTTTGGAAGAGAAGGTAGAAAGAGGGACCAAGGGAGAACTACTGGGTACTGTGTGAAGTGCACTCAGAGTAACTGGAAGGTGCCCAAAGAGGAATAGTGGGGTAACCTTGGTCCCATCTTCAGTTCTCTACAGGAATTCTTGCTTTACCACAGGTAATGGGTTGTTTCTGGAGCCTCACCAGGCATTGCTGGGTCTAAAAGTAGGTTACAAAAATAAAACTAATCATTACAATGCTGAAATACTTAGAGGTTTACAAATTCAACCCCTGAAGATTCAAAAGCCTTTCCTAAATGAAGGTCTGCTGGTAGTGTAAATAAGCTGATTTTTTCCCAGGGTTCTACCTATTAGGGCATCTGCTGAGAGCTGTCTCTCAGCTGGCAGTTACCTATCATCACTCCAGGAGAGCTTGAAAGTGGCAAATTATTTTTCTAGGACAGGAAAGTAAGGTCTTTCTATCAGTTCAAATTCCTAAGACTACAATTTGCATTATTCAATATTCTTTCAATTCTATCTGCTCCTAATAGAGATAAAAATATTCAGCATTGAAAACTGAATTCAGAGGATAATTACTGGATTAGTATAAAGTTGCAATTATAGTAATTTGATAATTTCAATTACTCAGGCTTTCTCTTTGACAAGGATGACTGAAATAAATAGAAATTGGAACCAATAGGTCATATAAAGGTAAAATTATTGGACAGAATTTTGAATGGAAATAGTCTTAAATGTGCCTCATCAGATTCACAGTCACAAAACACTGTTAATCTTTCCTTATGAAAAGGAGATTAGCAGATCCTGTCTTACCCAATAACATTCATTCTGTTCCTCCCATTTCCAACAAAATTTTATGTAGGAAACAGTCAACCATTACCCAATGTGATAATCTTTCAATGGCTGCTTCCCAAACATTGGATCAAGCAAGGCAATCTGAATTCAGATCCTGGCTCCTTTGAAGACTCAGGGTAAGATATATGTAAGTTCTCTGGGTCTCCAAGAACTTGTTGCTTGCAGTATGGTCTTCCTCAAATTCATGTGTTTAGAATATGTGAGGTTCCTCTCTTCCACCTCTTTCCAATGTCGAAAACAAAATAACAGTATCTCCCCCCCAAAAAAAGGGAAAAAAATTAAAACCCACATGCTTGAAAAATTCTATAATTTAAAGAGGGAAGAGGAAAGATATTCCCAGCATTTAAGGGTGCTGCTGTTCACTGACCTACATGGTTTTCAAGATTGAAATAAACTCTGCACAGTTCCTGGAAATTTTTTTAATCCAGTTGTTCTCGACCAGGAGTTATTTTGCTTCTTACAGGACATTTTTGGTTGTTACAACTTGGAGTACCACTAGGATGTAGTGGGCAGAGGCTAGGATGTTGCTAAACATATGAGAGTGCACAGGATGGCCATCCATGACAAAGAATGATTCAGTCTAAAATGTTACTAGTGCTGATATTTGAGAAGCCTTGCCTAATCCAGTAAGGGCATGATGTATCATTTGTTGATGATATTTAACTATAGTAAACAGACCAACTTGTAATTCATTCCATCTTGTCATTAAATAAACAAATACTAGATTATGGCCAAAAGAGTAAGAGGTTGCCAGAGACTGGCAGAGTGGGGCAATTTCAAACTTCACATATGTGAAAGGATTATTGTGTACTACCTTCCCAAGCAATTTCTTTAATTTGCTGAACACCTCTGAGGGAGGTAGAACTAAGCTCATTTAAAGTACTATATGAGACTATGAGAAATTTAATCATATAATCAAGGTGTCTTAGGTGATAGAAAGACAAGTTTCACTCCCAGAGCTCTCTTCTTCTACCTATATTGGAAGTCGTGACACACGGCAAGCACACACTAGAGGAGATGACATGATAGGAACTGAGATTCCTCTTACTACTTCTGTGTGCCCTTTCCTGGTTTGAGTATGCTTCTACTTATAATGGCCTGTATCCTATGTCTTTGTTTAGAAGATGCTTTGAAGCACCTACAGTTACTTTGTCCTCATACAGGAAAAGTACATAATGCCTGGGATTCTACTTGAACCTGAGCATCCCTTAGCCAATAACTGAAGGTTTCAAGGGAATACTGTTCTTCAAGGCAAAGAAGTAACTTACATTCCAAAGCTCCCATTTAGGATCAGATTGAAGGACCACTATAGGACTTCAATTGAAATCATAACTTCCTGTTACTACTTCCCCTACTCCTTCATCATTTTCTACTGAGAGCACTTCATTTTATTCATAGGGCAGCTGCAGATGAAACCCAGGTCCTCAAGCATGCCAGACAAGTGTTCTGGCACTGAGCAGCATCCCCAAAACTCAGGAGCACTTCCTTAAGAAATTACTTGTGCACCAATCCTTGCATCTGGGTCTACTTCTGGAGAATACAACCAAATACATAAGAAGAGATGACTTGAAGACCAGGAATATTGGGTTGCTTCTCTAAATAAAAGGATATTTAACTGGGCTTTGGTGGGTGCAATGGTTTAAATATGCCCCCTCCAATATTGATGTGTGAATAATGTGATCGTATTAAGAGATAAGGCCTTTACAAATAATTAGGCCATGAGGGTTCCTTTCTTGTTACTGGGATTAAGGCCCTTATAAAAGAAACTTCAAAAATGTTATATATATATATATAAATGTTATATATATATCCAGAAGAGAGTTGCTTACAACATTAAATCTTAGTCTAATGGAAGTCAAGTAGAAATTATGTTAAACTTTTTATATGCCTAAAGCATTCTGAAAGAAATTATTTTGATGTGACTAACACAGAAGGCTGAAATTCAATCCATATTTGATAGATAATATTATAATTAAATTTTAACACTTTTGGTCAGCAAACTTTTATAGTAGAAAGCCATAAAATAATTATTGTAGGCCTTGAGGGCCAGATGGATAATGTTGCAATTACTCAACCCTGGATTGTAATGCAAAAGCAGCCATTGATAACACATAAACTAATGGGTGTGACTATATATCAATAAAATTTTATGGACACTAAATTTGAAGTTTTGTATGATTCTCATGTGTCATAAAAATATTCTTATTCTTTTTTAATCACATAAGAGTGTAAAAATAAAACATTCTTAGTTTACAAGTTGTCCATATAAAAATAGTTAGTGGGTAAGATTTTTTCCAAGAATCTAGTATCCAAATTTGAGTTACCCCAAAATGGAGCTGAGGCAAAGCCTTGGATACAGATAGTTTATTTGGGAAATAGTCCCAGGAAGGAGGAGTACAGGAGCAACATAGAGAGGAAGAGGGAGAGAGGTCATGGAAGAAGACAATAAAAGGTGTTACAAGTTGGTTACTGAAGGTAGCCAGTCTCTATCCTACTGTAGTCCCTCTGAGAAAGTAGTAGACTATGCCTCAGAAATGTTCCTCTGAAGGATGGGAGGCTAGGATCACCCTTCACTTCAGGTTGCCTTACCCATAGGTCATCGAAACTTGCTCACTTTTGATAAATAGCACTGAGAATGCTATTGATGGGATGCTATGGCCAGCCTGGGAACTTTCCAACAGACCAGTGTCTTTCGTCACAGGTGGGCTGAGAAGATGCAGTATAGGGAACAAAAAAATGGCCACAGATGGTAATAACCTTTATTTCTGTGACATTCCATTTCTCTGGGAGTCTAAAATCATAAATATGAGGTAATTGATGTTCTAAAAACTAGGTTACTCACAGGCTGGAAAGTTAAATATCCAGAACACCAAAATCCTAGGGGCCTTACCCAATTTGTCACATACCAAGAAAAGAGTGTTGTTTATGGATTGGAAAGCAAGTCTCTAAAATCAAAATTTGCAACCACAGATCTAAGTGGACCAATATTGATGCTCCTGAAAAGTTCCTAAGTATAGGTAGGTGAGTCTAGCTTTTTACATGAGGTCCCCAGTGGTGTAGAGGCCATTCTCCATACAATAAAGGATGCATCTCAACAACTCTTGATGTGTGAAAAGGACATAAGATAGTGTCATTCTACAACCCTAGTGCTTCACTCAGAGGAGAACAAGATGAGATAAAACTATCTGAAATTAAGTTGGACAGGGGGACATTCAAAGATGGTGCAAAGCCTTCCAGGAAAGAGAACTCACTCTCAGTGGGAGCTTCCACAAAAACCCAATGGGAAATGCATAATTAAAAGTGATGTTTTGACTGCCCAACTCTCTGGTAAAACAATACTCATCAGGCCCTCAGACATCCTCTTGGGACATCCCATTGGACTAATCTTGAACAATGTTCATTGGTTGTTTCTAAGTGGACCTCACCCCTTGTTATATAACATTGGAGACTCTGACTATGGTCAGTGTATCTCATTCCTTTGGTCACCAATTGGTTCAGGAATAACGTGTGATTTAGTTAGAACTACAAGACATTTAGCACTTTTCTAGGACTTTAAAGAGAAAGGACAGTGATGTTTCTCCCTAGGATGAAATCTGAAAGGATATAGAGCACATTGAGACTAGGGCTAGCACTTAAAATCTCAAATTTAAAGCCACAGGGAAGAAAACAGAACCGGGAGATAGTGAGAAACTTAACTTGGCCATGTTTACCTGGCCAAGGGAGTATGGCATATGTTTCTCAGACATGAATGTTCATACAGATCACCTGGGGGTCTTGTTAAAATGCAGATTCTGATTCAGATGATCTAGACCAGAGCCTGAGATGCTATATTTCTAACAAGCTCCTAGGAGATTCCACACCACTAGTTTACAGATCATACTGAGTAGCAAGGAAAGAAAATGCACTGAGCCTTATGACTACAATCAGATATAGAAACCCAACAGCTGAAATTGGATAGGGCTGAAAAAGCTAATTAAGTTGGATGGCTGCTCTGGATGGCAGTGCAAACTTAAGTGTGGAGAACAAAAACCTCATATGACCAAGTTTTTACCTCAAGGCACAGATTAAAATCAAACATTTTCTATAACCATGCTTTTAAAAAATACCTTATCTCTTATAGCAGCAGGAACGAAATATCCAAAAATCTAACTCAGACTTTGAGACTGATCAAATCTGAGTTTGCTTGCTTAATTGCAGTATCAGTTGAATTCATAGCCCTTCCTAGTCTTTGATGTGAGCAAAGGCAGTGACCTGGAAAGAATACAATTCCAGCAGTTTGAATGGTAATATCTGGAGCACTCTTAGGAGACCTCTAAATCTCCAATCCTCTATGTACTTTCAACTGAGGCCCCTGGGCCTGCAGAATAGTTTTGTCTTTGCTTAAATAAACTATTACTTCCTGGCTTGAGTGTGCTCCCTTGCATAAACAAGTCAGTAATTTGTACCCCACCAGTTATTGTCACTAAGTCAATAGTCATTAATGGATTCTAGCATACCGTGGATGGGCATCAAGAATGGACTCAAACTAGGGAAGAAAATGTGTTTACAACAGAAGATCTGTCAGAATTTGTTAAACTATGAGAGCAAAAATCTGGGGGATATTTGTAGGGATAGATGCTGAGGATGTTGAATCCAAAGGGGAAGACCATATAAAGGAAGTATTAAAAAGAATATAACTCATAGTAAAACCTCATGTATTTCAAAATGAAGAAAAGCTTGGGCAAGATGACAGGTAAAGATATTCTGGACTGGCAGGATACTTGCCCTTATTACCATGAATTCAACACTTATAATACCAAGGGATGCAGAAATATTGTGTTAGCAGTATATGTCTTTCTTAGTATTAGTTTGTTACTGCTGCTATAACAAATTACTACAAACTGCAGTGACTTTTTAAAGCATGTGAATGTGTGCTTCTACATTTTTGGAGGTCAGAAGTCTAAACAGGGTCTTACTGGGCTGAAATCACAGTGTGAGCAGGGCTGCAGTCCTTCCTGAGGGCTCTTACCAAGAATTCATTCCTTTCCCTTTTCTAGAATCCAGAAGCCAACTGTATTCTTCAGCTCGTGTCCCTTTCCCATCTTCAAAGTCAGCAGTCATATTTCTCTAATCTCTGCCTCTGTCCTAATATCTTCTCGGACTCTTCCACTCATTAAGATTCTTGTGATGATAGTGGGCCAACCCAGATAATCCAGGGTAATCTCTCCATCTCAAAATCCTTAATTCAATCACATCTTCAAAGTCCCTTCTGCATGTAAAGCAACATAATCACGGGTTCTGGGTATTAGAAATATAATTAGCTGTTGGATTTTCTAGTCTTAAACAGTTTGTCCAGTCTAGATTTACCCATTTCACTAAAACATTTGACCCCTTCTTACACCATCTGCTAGGGAAATTCTGCCACTTTTACTGTACTTGGTGCAGGCCATTGCATTCTTCAAGCTTTCAAGAGACATTCTACTTCTGGGTTAGAAATGGTGTCCTTCCATTCTTGCCAAGGTATTAAATCCTGCATCATCTAAAAGTCATCCTAAATTAATATATTCCCTTTGATCCAAACTTTTATTCTCTCCCCGCTGAACCAGCACCCTCAAAATCCAGAGGTATAGTCCTACTCTGGATCCTAACATATATTGACTAGATCTGGCAGCGACTTCGAAGTATGATCTTTCTCCCTTGGAAGACCAACACTTCTTAGCTGGCTTATTTTATGATGTGACCCTACTTATTTCCCAGTTAGCTTCAATGTCGCATCAGTTTGAAAAATTGCAGGACTACAATATGCCAGTGGCTCTCCAATCTTCATCTCTACCTAGTGATGAGGTCCTAATTGCCAAAGAAATGTTAGGTGATCCATTGTAAAGTGTGTTTCTCCAGACCAGTCCTGATATCAAATCTATCAGGTGTATGAGTACTGTTGGGAACACATGTAAGAGACTTAAGAGAGCAGGTTTGTGCACAAAGAGAAGTTTATTCTAACAATGATCTCAGTTGAGCCTATGTGGAGAGCTCCAAAGCTCACATGGTCCTTTAAATTGTCCTGCCTTAAGGTAAGGGGGCTGGGCTTTCATATACCACATCAAGTAGTTAAGGAATGTGGCTGTTCCTGGGGAAGCAGTGTGATATGTTAAGTCAGCCAAGGGCATTTCCAAGGGAAGAACTCTGCTAAGCTATAAGTCACCAGCATCCAGAAGATGGGAAGATGAGTTCTTCAGTCCCCAAGAGAAAGCTAGATAATGCATAACAGCATCTATTGCAAGGGTGATGTTAAAAAATTTAAAAACATCCTTGCCTTAGCATCTTAGATATGCTGAAAAGACATTTCCTGATTCCCAAGTGGGGGCTCTGACATCTTGGACCCATTATCTAAATGTGGTGAGATCTGACCCTTCTCCTTATCATCTGTTGCCAAGAATGGAAACTGACAAAAGAACTTCCCACAAAGGAAATAAACTATTTTTAAACCCCTATTTGTATAAATGCCTATACTGTCCAGTTTCTCTTTTGCCTTTGTGACAGGGAAGGAAGCTAAGGAAGAGGCCTCCTGAAGGGAACTTTCCATGTCCTTGGTGAGAAAAGTGAGTAGAAAGAGACTCAGAGCTTCATAGTTAGTAGGCAGAAAGGATAATGGGGTAAAATTCTCCAAGAGGTAGCAAGACAAATCTAACCAGCCTCCATCAGTAATGAGAAATTAATTTCCACCTGAGAACACCATTGGGTCAGCTTTGCCCTGACTGCCACCTCCCTAGTGCCAAGTTCTCCAGAGCTATGATGTGACACCAGAAAGATTTATTGAGAATCCAATGATAATGTATTTCAGAGATCACAAGTTAAATGGTGTAAGCTGTTAGCACACAAAACTATTCCAGTGAAGGAAAATGGGTCAAAGGCAAAAATGGAGATTTTGACTTTGAGGAAAGTTAACTTTCATATGGCTTCAGTCAGTACATGGTGAATTTTTTTGGAGAGTAAGCCTTACTTGGGCTGGTGGATGCATTAGGGAGAGCCAGAGAAGTAGATGTAGGAAGGAAAAGCTAGTAAAACCTCCATTTTTCTCAGTGTTTAAAACCATTTCTCCTCCGTGCTATTTGGGATTTATTCAGTTGTTGCCATCTTTGTGAAAAGAAGTCATTTGAAACATTGACACAAAGAAAGCAAAGAAGAAGCAAATATAAATGGAATAAGCTAGGCAAAGAAAGACAAATACCATTGGATTTCACTCAACATGGGAAATTTAAATAAATCAAACTCATAGAAACAGATAATTGTGGCTATTGGGAGGGCAGGAAATGAGGAAAGGGAAGACACTGCTCAAAGGGTACAAAGTTTCACACAGAAGGAATAACATTTAGTGATGTACTGTATAGCATGATAACCACTGTTAATGTATGGCATATTTCAAAAGTGCTAAAACATTGGATTTTAAACATTCTTACCACAAAAAGATAAGTAGGTGAGGTGTTGGATATTAACTAGTTCGACTTAATCTTTTTACAATGTATACACTGATCAAAACATCACATTGTACCCCATAAATGTATATAATTATTGTCAATTAAGATAAAGGAAAAAAGAAAAAGAAGAAAATGAACCTAAATCTATGAATTTAAAATAAAGGAAAGTGAATTTGTTAATTTTCAAATTATTTAATGAGCCCAGTATAAATAAATGAAACAGATGAGAATTTGAATAAGGAACCAAGGGGCTGAAGAATAGCTTAGTGGTACAGCACTTGTCTAGCATGCATGAGGACTTGGGTTTGAACTCTAATGCCTAAAGAAAAAAAAGAAGAAACCAAAACTAGCAGAACACCAAACCATAAGACATTACTATTTTTATAGTTATAATAATTAAAAACCCCATTTAAAGAAAAATGGAAAATTAATATAAAATTATGAAACTAAGATCCAGTGTAAAAGTAATAGAAGCAGAAGAGAAGTTGGGAGTCTAAAAGTTTTTGTTAAAATGTGTGGTTAAGAATTGGCAGAAAGAAAAGGTGACATCTGGCTAGAGTGTCAGAAGGAAATCCTGGGTGAAGTCATGGAGTTCAAACTGCATTCTATGCTAGAAGCAGGAATGTACTCCACAAGCATTTAGATTCCAAGAAGCCAGGATTAGGGTCCAGGCAGAAAAACAAACACCATATGAGGAGTTTTAACAGAAAAGATCTATTATAGAGAAGTGATTGAACTATTTATTGTCAATGATCTGAAAAGATAAACAGAGGAAACTGAAGCAGCAACCCACCAGTATCTAAGAGGACAGTTACTGAAACGCAAAAGATTAGAGGAGGAACCCCATGGAAATGGGACCCAGACCTCTGAGTAAGGGGCACTGCCCAGGTGATCCTCGTATCTCTGATTACAATGAAGCTAGTTCTGGGAAAGTGTCAATTACTAAAGTCAACTGCCACTGTCAGAGTGAAGAACTACTGCTGCAGTAACAATGATTGCTAGGAACAGAGGCTAACAGAAAGGAACAAGTTTCTACTCTTCTGAACTTTACATCTCCCTCTAGGCCCCTACTGGCAGACCCTAACAGGTCATCAGCTGGCAAAGGTTTGCAAAGTCTGAGCCTCAGCATGAGAAAACATGGTGCTTTCCACTCTGGTTGCCACTAGCTACAAGTAATTAAGTTTCAATTTAAACACATGAAAATTAAATAAAATTAATTTTTCAGTCCTTCATATGCACTAGCCATGTTTGGATCACTTGAGAGCCACAATTGGTTGGTGGCTACCATATTGGACAGCACACATGTAAGGGACAATATGACTCTAAGTTACCTACAAAGGAACATAGGTCATATTGGCAAGCTTCACCTTCTACATTCTATCTGAAGATCTAAGAAAACTATCTCTACCACAGCAAAGGTGATCTTTCTTCAGAGAGAGCAGTATCTTATAATTACAAAGAACTTTTCTTCAATATGATGATGATGGCAGTAGTGGCAGTTACAATATTTTGAGTAAGTAAGTTAGAGTCAGCTATTGTGCAAAGCATTGTTTATTCCATTTAATATCACAATATTATGAGCTAAGTACTTTTTTGATTCCATCTTTCAGATGTAGAACCTGGATTTTAGAATGGGTAAGGAAATTTTAAAAGCCACTTGGTAGATTCCAGAGCCCTTGACTTAACCTCTAGAATATACTGTCTCAGGCTATCAAAGGGAGCCCACGTTTTCACAAGGAGATCTTATTTGTTTGCAGTAGAATGTTAGTATGTCCGTAGAATATTATTTTCCCAGAAAGAATAAACTGGACAAAGAAAGTCAACAATTAATAGTGGCACTTAATAATATAAGTTATTATGACAATGAAAGTAATTTCAGTTTAATAAAACTCACTCACTATAGATGTGATATCTCAACAGGGAGTAATAAAGGTTGTCTTTAAGGTTTTATGATCAGTTATCACACTCAATGTTTGGAAATAACTTGGTTTGAGTCCTTCATCTTTTAGTTTATGATATTTGCAAGATGATTGCTTACTGTATCACGGATGATCAGAGCTCCTTACACTCTTGTTTCCTATAATAATGACCTGCAAGTTATCTGTGTTATACTAATCAGAGGCAACATGTTGAAGACGTGGTTGGGTCAATAATTAGCTTTGCAATAGTTAATAAATTCCTTTAGGCCTCGGTTTTCTTAAAAATATGAGCTCTGGGGCTGAGGTTGTGGCTCAGTGGTAGAGTGCTCGCCTAGCACATGTGAGGCACTGGGTTCGATCCTCAGCACCACATAAAAATAAATAATTAAATAAAGGTGTCCATCTGCAACTAAAAAGATTTTTTTAAAAAAGAATCTGAGCTCTATACAACACAGCTGCACACAAGGCACTACACAGCTCTGACTGAATTTACAAGTGGACAAGGGAGGCGACAGGTACTAAAGATGTCTGCTGCAAAGTCCATGGAAGGTGGACATGCTGGAGCTGAGAGATTAGCCTGCTGTTTCTCAGCAACTCCCCAAGAAAGAGCAAGAAAGCTACACCTGCAATGACAGGTGTATTATAACATAAATTGTCATAAGGTCTGTACTTTGTGCTCATTATATTTTAAGTGATGTTAAACCCTCCTGTTCCCCTCTCAATTGTTAATATGCCTTTTCTACATAAAGCACCCACTGAGATTCGAAGTCCTTTTTTATATGAACCAATTACATTTGTTAACACATTTGGAAAGGGGACATTTTAACAGCCTGATTTCCTTCATTCCTTCTAGGGTGAAAATGACAAAAACAAAAAGATGCCTGACAACTGTGTCATACCTAGAAATCTTCATTTATATTCATAATCTTTTATATTGGAAAGGCTTTATAAGTATAAAGAAGTCACTAAAAATGTATCATAGAACTGCCAAGGAAATTGGGATCATGGGGTTTTTTTTGGGGGGGGTGCCTGAAATATGAGATTCTTAAACTAGGTCAGGAATCTCTTACTAAAAGCACTGCTCTCAGACACTGTCATTTTGTACTTTCCTTCCAGAAGCACCAATCTCAAAAGACATATGTGCACAAATTAGTGAGACAATTTTTTTCAAGACACTGAATAAGTGTGATATGAAGAAAGAGCAAGGCTCTTCATAGAAGCCCTTCCCATGTCCTACTTTGATTAGAACCTGACTCTTCCCTCCCCACTTGGCTATCTTGTCCCTCCCCAGAGTGAGGCAATTTTCTGGAATTAATATAGAGATTGAACCCTGTTGATGAGCTGAAAGCAGGGGATGGGTTTTAAAATCAATGTACCTTTTTAAAAAATTCAATATATTCAATTCAAAAAATTAAATATATTGTCTCCCTTTAAAAGGAGTTGTAATTTTCAAGAGTTTGAAACATAGAAAGTAGTTTGGAAGTAAACCAGACATTTTGTCACAAATAATATTTCCATTTATAATACTATATATTTCCATTTATAATACTATATATAATACTATATATAATACTATATATTCCTTTAAAAAGGAAATGTGCCACTTGGGTTTTATGTTGTTGCATGTGGAAAGAAAAGTGTACTTTTTCTAATATACATTCTCATTACTAAATATATTCTAAAATATATTTCTATATATACCCTATGGTAACAGGTTTTGGGTTTCATTCCAGTCAATGAAAATGTTCTAAAATTGGTGGTAGCAATGGCTGTACAACCCTGTGAATATACTAAAACTCATTGAATTGCACACTCTAAGTGGGTAAAGTATATGGTATGTGAATTATATCTCAATAAAACAGTTACCAAACAGAGGAAATTTTAAAGAGACTTGCAAACTTATTTTCCACTTCACTAAGAAATTTCGTTAAACCCAAATTCTGTAATATTTGAAGCAATTCATTCAATATGCTGAAATCAAATGCTGTATTAACATGAGAGGTGAGGGTACAAAAGTAAAAATGAAAATTCTGGCCTTGAGTTGAACACAGGAGGAAGGTGAGGTGAGGTGTGATATTTCTTTTTTCTAAGAGAGCTATATAAAATGTACTCTGCAATTACAGAGGGAGAAATGGTGACTTGTGTTTGAGGAAGTTAAGAGTCAAAAAGGGCTTTGTGGAAGAAGCGATACTTGGAAAGAAGGAGGAGATGTACTGGGAAATATGAAAGGACAGGAGATGAGAAAAGAGCAGTTAGTTATGGGAAATAAAGTTGAAAAGCTGGTTGGAAGCCAGAATGCAAAAGATTTCCTATGCCCCAAGAAATTTTAGTTTTCCTCCTAAGCCCTAGAACACTATTACAAATGTGTCTTGTATGTAAACCAATGAGTGACATGCTTCTCTTTACAGAAAGCCAAGCAATGGCCCAGTTGAAAAGTCAGGAAAGTCACAGCATGGAAAAAGAGGTTAGATTTTTAAAGCATTTTTGAAGCAGAATTAACAGAGTCTGTTGATAGACAGATCCTAGGGATGAAGAATGAAAGCAAGATGAAAGATAGAAGATGATGCAAGTTTTTAGACTGGGTGACTATGTGATGCTGCTGTTAATTAAACTAGAGAACACCAGATGAGAATGGATGAAAGAGAAGATAATAAGTAGAGTCACAGTGTTGAAAATTAGATGCTTTTTAGATATGCAGTTGAAATCCTGAGTTGGGATCTAAGTAGAAAAGTGGAGTACATATATTTGGAAGTCACCTGTGAATATTGTAAGCAATGCAACTGCCACCATGATTGTTTTTCAAAATTATCTCGTTCAATGTACATGACAACTTTGAGTTGCACACCATTTTTGTTGATGAGGACACTGAGTGTGAAAGATCCAGTACTTCCCCAAAGCTCCACAATGAGTAAGCTGAGCTAGGATCTAACTTTCATTAAATGCCTATTCCACTCTTTTTTTCTCTTTCTTGCTGACTATTTCTAAGTCATATAGTCATGGCAGTGGTTGGGCTTGTCTGGGAAAAGCCTGTAGAGTGAGGAGAGAATAGGTACAATGTTGGGTGTGATAGTTTGTTTGTAGTTTACATTCCAAAAGGAGAATGTAATAAAGGGTGTGATTGAGAGGAACAGTAGCCACCCAACTACAGTGATTCTCTGTATGGCTGTTAGTTGGCTTCCTAGGTAAATTTTCATTAGGCTCTTTGAGTGAATGTGCCTTTCTGACTTTACAAAGTAAACAGACAGAAGCCAAGAATACTTGTATAGCAATATGAGAAAGGGTGTCTTAAATCTCTAGCTTCCCAATTTCAATATGATGCTTTAAGTGCTATAGAGTAGCCCTTTGGTAGTCAAAGTATTAGTTGATCACCAGTCAGATACATTTTTTATTTTAACAAACATACTTTCTTCTTCTACTATATTTGTGGGTAAAAGGCTTTATCTCAATTTTCCTTTTCAACAAAATGCAATTGAAATTTGGGGGTAGACACTGGAAGAGTAACTCTATACTCCATTAAATGTTGGAGACTCAAACGAAGTTTGAGAAGCTTTGCAGAAAAAAAAATCATAGATTGTCTTAAAGAGAAGGCTGGTAGAAATATGGATGTTAAAGGTGACTCTGATGAGGGCTCAGATGGAAGTAAGGAGCACAGTAGAGAAAGGTTTTTATCAATATGAAGAGAGTATTAGCAGAATTATGGAAGTTAAATGTGCTTCTGGTGAGGCCTCAGACAGAAATTAGGAAAATGTTATTGGTCACTAAAGGAAAAGTGGTCCTGATTACAAGTGGCAGAGAACTTGACTGAATTGTGTGCTAGTGTTTTGTGGAAAGTGGACTTTATAAGTTATTAAATTGGATATCTAGATAAGCATATTTCCAAGCAAAGTTAGGAAGACATGGCTTGGTTTCTCCTTGATGCTTATAGTAAAATGCTAAAGGAAAAAAAGGGCTGGGGATATTGCTCAGTGGTTAGGCACTCTGGGTTCAATCCCTAGCACCAAAAAAAAATGCTAGAGGAAAGAGATAAATTGAAGAAAGAATTGTTATGTAAAAAGATAACAGTACTTTATTTTTTTTAATTGTAGGTGGACACAATACCTTTATTTTCATGTGGTGCTGAAGATGGAACCCAGGGTTTCACACATGCTAGGCAAGTGTGCTAATACTGAGCCACAACCCCAGCCTCCAGCACTTTATCATTTAGAAAATTCTCAACCTATTTAGAGAACAGATGAGATACTATGCTCTGAAGAGAATACCAAGGATGTGCCTGGACAACTGTTTGTTAAAGACATTGGGCATGAGGCTTATAATCCAATCAATCATCATAGAAGCAGCTAGAAATAGCCATGGGGTTACCTATGAAAGATCTGTGGAGAACCCCCATGTCTAATGGCTTGAATCCCCATGAATTTCATGGCAGAATGATAAATTATTGGGAATTTGATACCATCAGAAACACTATCAACCTGAACTGGAAAGGATATAGAGAACACCACATAGGATAGACACACAGAGAAAATGCCACATGAAGAAGACAAAAGAGATTGGACCAATTTATTTACTGGTCAAGGAAAGTGAAGGACTGCCATCAAGGACAAGTTAGGAAGAGACAGGAAAGATTCTTACCTAGAGTTTACAGAGGGTACAATCTTAACAATAACTTAATTTCAGACTTTCAGCTTCCAAAAACATAAGAAAACGAATTTCTATTGTTTTAAGGCACGCAGTTTGTACTACTTTACCTATAGCAGTCCTAGGAAACAAATACAGGATGTATTAAAAAGTTATTGAATAGCTGAAATTTCCTCTTGAATCTCAAACCTATACATATATTCTGTATCTGCCTGGGGAAGAGCAGATAAACATTTCAATTTAATAAATATTAGATTGAATTAATTAGGTAGTTTAATTTCTTTGAAAACTTGGCTTAACACATATTTGAAAACTACAATACTTATTATTTTTATCTATTTACATCATCCTTAATGTCTAATTTCCTCACTTCCCCTCTCACCCACCTGAAAAATCCCATACATTTTTCCATGTGAAATCCAATACAATAAACAATAGTGTTCTTTTGACAAACATCACTGTTCATTAGTAAGGGATTTAAATTCTGCATGGGCTTTGTTTACAAGCTGAGCTGCTAATTGTCAGTCATTTTGCTATGCACAGGGAATGACCACAGTGGTGGAAAATGCCAAAGCAGAGACATGACCTTGATTAGAATGACCAAGATGTGATGCTGGAAATGTTCTCTGATAGTGCAGGTATAGCCCAGGCTTCTAAATCCCTGTGACCTAAGTATCTGGGACCAAATTGTCTTCAGCAGTTCCAGTCTCTGAGTTCATGCTCTGTTAACCAAGCAACTTTTTGTAGCTCTTGGAAGAATCAGGATTTGGGTATAGTGCAGACTTCTTCCAGGTCTTTAAAATGCAAGGAATTCTATTCATCACTTTGATATTGGTCCTACTGACCCTGATTCATTCCCTCCCACAAACAGTTGTCTTCTGTTAAGGCCTCTGGAAATGTGGCCTATCTTCAGCCACATATAACAATGTACCTGAGTGAAAGAGGGGCACCTTAGGAAACAGGATTCCTCAACTATGAGCCATCACCCATTGGTGAGTTGTGAAATCATTTGATAGATCACAATCAAACTTTTTAAAAATAAAATAGAACAGGATAGATTAAATAGATTAGGAAATACCATGATGCCTGCCATGTAGTAAAGTATCTCATGAGCCTTGTTTTTTGTATTTTTTCACATCTGTCTGTGTATGTACTGTATATTCATCTGGTGACCATGCTACAAAAACTTTTGAATCCCCATGATTCACAACTCTTGAAATGCCCATAACTCCAGGGAAAGATCATGATATCCAAATTCCTTCAGTTTAAAAATGACCATTGATCATTTGCATAGTTAATGAGTATATCCTTCCACTTCTTTTTATTAATACCATGTCCCCAAACTAACGGCTCTAGTGTCTACTAGAAACAAATGAATTCCAAAGACTCCAGTAGCCAGAAAACACACACACAAAGGGAAAGTGGACAATGAAATAAGAGCTGTGTGGCTTAGTCTCTTTTAATAGACTGGTGATTTTCTTGAGACCCAGGTCTGTGTCCACATAACTTATTGTCTTCCCTTTGTTATGGTAAGTTTAGGTGCTAGGGAATCAAAGATTATTGGATCATTGTCCCACCTTAAGGCACTCCCAGACTGATAACAAAGACATTTAAGATAATATCATTCAAGGCAATGTTGTAAGTGCTTTGGTGAGGGTGGGGTTAGGTCACTACCAAAGATAAGATGTTCTTAAAAGATAAGAAGGAGTCTGCCAGTCAGGCAGGGAGAGGAGGCACTCCAGGCAGAGAGAAGGGACTAATAAGCAGGGTATATGACATGAACATCCAGTCTATGAAATTGTGTACGTTATAGGATAGCATGACATCATAAGATGTAGCTGAAATATTGGGTCAAACACAGAATGGTGGATCATGGACAAGGAGGGACAGCAAAGACTAGATCATATAGGGAAAACTTTGGAGGATATAATAAAGGGTTCAGACATTATCCTGTAGTTGTGGGAAACCACAGGGGTCTCAAGTTGTAATAAAGTAATTACAGTTGCAACATGGAAGAGTCATTTTGTAAGGAGAGCCAAATCAATTGCTAGGAGTATGGGTAGTAAATTGAAGGCAGGAGGTTTCAGTAGGATTCCACTACCATAGATCAGGTTAGACATGGTGGCACCTTATTTGAAGTGGTAGGACAGCAGAGGAAGAAATGGAAATAGATTTTGAAAAGATAAAGATAAAAAGTATGGAAATGGATGAAGAATCAGAAGTCTTGGATAACTTACAAGCTTCCTGATTATGTAGTTATATGGGTGGGTAGACAGGAATATAGGAAAAGAGTATGGTTTGCATCAAATTGAACTGATGTGCCCCTAGAACATCAAGGTGAATTAGGATGCTAAACAATTGGATCTGGCATCCCTTCTTCTCTTCTAAGCCAAATTGCAATCAAACAACCCAAGAAATGAACAGGCCTTCATTCAATCAATACTTTCCTTTAAAGTCATCAGGCAATGGTTTCTACCATGTTCCCTTTGTTTAAGTTGTAGATGGACACAATACCTTTGTTTTATTTATTTGTTTTTATGCAGTGCTAAGGACTGAACCCAGTGCCTCACATGGGCTGGGCAAGCACTCTTCCACTGAGCTACAACCCTACTCCTACCATGTTCCTTTAAGATGTATTTTAGGAGATAAGTGTCAGTATGCACCTATTTCAAGAAATTGTTGGAAAATTATGGTACAGATGTTGCTATTTTCAGATCATAGGGATTGCTGAGACTTTAATAAATTCTCATCATGACAATACATGGACAACCAAGCTTGATTTTTAAAGCCAAGATGTTTGCATGGATGGAGAAGAGTCAGCCACATCACATTGTGTCCTGATCTCATAAATTTGACTTTGACTCTAAGAAATCAACCATCTGTATTCATAAAAAGAACCTAGTTATGAATACTTCATATTCTAGCTCTCCAGAAAGGAGCAATTTTTATCCCAGAGATAAGATACACAGATCACTCATGAATTTCAGGACCTGCCCGTCAATTATCCATAGGCATGTTCAGTGCTGGGACAAAGCAGAGATGCTACTTGGGTTTCAGCTATAAACTTGGCATCAGCAAATGTTACTACAGAACAGGTAACTACTTTATTGTCTTTAAAAAAATTCATGAATTCCTTTTGTCACTCAACATTTTTAAATGATCACTATGTGTTTCTTCACCAATGAAGAAATTACAAATAATAATTCTGGGTACATATGTATATATATGTATGCCTTTATGTTTGCAGGGGAGTTTAGGGAATAGAAGAAACCCCACTCAAGTTTCCTTTTTTGTTTGTTTTTAGTAGGTGGTGCATGATGTAGATATCAAAAAGTTTAAATAAAGAAGATTAAAGTTTCAGAAGTGAAATTTAGCACATATTCTGGCTTCAAATACCATGCCTGTTTTCCACCCATAGCATGCAGAGATCTCAAAGATATAAATGTGCTGAAGTGTATTAGATTTCTCTTTTCCAAGTTCATTACTTACTTTAATCTCCTTACATATTGATAAAGACCTACCTGTTTCTGCCAGTTTTGATGAGGTAGAACAAATTCCAAACGCTGGGGCTCACTTCTCAGTTCCACACAAATTAACAGAGCTAAGAAATCAAAGGCTGGAGTTAAGCAAACGGAACCATACTTATATTTACATAATCTATACATCCAGTTCTGTTGACACCCACACCCCAATTCTGATTTTCAGTGGCTTTTGAATATGTCCCCTGAGCATCATTCTCTCCCCTTGAACTCCACATTCTTAAATTGTATTTATCATCTCCTCTTCCCCCTATTTGCCACTGTCACTTCTCCCTTTTGTCCCTGTGCCCAGTGTCTTGATTTTTCTGATCCCCCTAAAGGTATATGTATAAGTCTCACTCATATTCTACATAACTCCCTTCTAAGCAACAATTTTGTACCTTTTGAGTCATGTTCACAATTAAGTAATATCATGGTCCTCAAGAACATTCAAAACCAAGTGTGTTAAATCTATACATGCCAGGATCTGAAGCTCTGTAGCTACTTACTGAACATCTTTCTGAGGGTGTCTCACTGGAACCTTAAACAAACCAGGGGCATTAAATGAATCCATGATCTCCTTTACCCTTACACCTCAAACTGCTTCTGCTTCCTTGTTGCCTTATCTCAGAAAATATATCACACTCTTAAATTGTTTAAGCTGACTTCATCCTCACAGTGACTCATCTGCTCATCCACCTGCCAAACGCCATCCAAACCACCTTAATAGCTTTTAAATTCATCACCCCTGTTCTGCCTTCAGCATAGGCATTTCACATTACCTTTTGGACTAAAAGTCTTATAACTATTCTCTCTGACTCAACTCTGTTCCTCTGACTGTGGTTAGAGTGACCTATCTAGAATGCTGTTTTGAGAATGATATTGTGCTTCTTTGCAACTTTCCACAGCTTCCTTTCTTTTGCCCACAGGATACTTCCCAAGATTCTCCATTACATGGCCCATTCTGACTACTCCAATCCTATTGGCTACAACTCAACAACATTCCTGCACTCTCACATGCTATTCCTGATTATAAACTGTCTACTTCCTCTTATCCTTCTTGAATACTTTGATACTTTATATTGCTTCTCACTTGTTCTAAAAAACGATGAGTGGGAGTCCCATGTCTAACAATGTGACCATATTAAATAAAAAGCTAATCTGAAGGCATATGTTTCTAAAGGGTATCTAATCAGAGTGGAGGGCCTGTGTTTGACAGAATGCCTCACTAAAGTTCATAAAATAAAAAGGTAGGACCAGGGTTGAGTTCAAGATTGGGTTAGGCAAATTATAATACATAATAGAAAAGGGGCAAGTATGAGATTCTAAGGAAAGGGATAAAGCGAGTTTGATAAAGAGGGAACGAGGGCTCTGAAAAAGAAGAAAGAGGGCATGTGAAGAAAGTGTGAAAATAAGAGTTCAGTTCCATGCTAAGACATTGGGGCTTGAGACAGAAGACTGCCACTGAGAAATTCCCAGTGATGAGAACAGCAAGAGATTTTGGAGAAATATAGTGTCTGTAATTCAACTCTAAATGGCTTGTCTTTAATACTTGGAGTTTTGAACCCCTTTATGACCCATAATCCTTCTTTTAAGAATCTGGAAAATGGCACTTTGTGTTGGTACAGACAGTGTTCCAAGCCAGAGGTGATGCAGTATATGGAGAGAACACAGCAGCTTTCAATAACCGAGGGGTTACAGTGAAGCAAGGCACAGTGTGGACTAACCACAAGAAAAGTCAGAGGTAAAAAGCTAACCAGATGTCTTGGCCAGCATGTTAGATTTACCACCCAAGGGATTGTGTCTCCAGGAAGTTTATTTGGCATGAGAGAAAAATGAAACTCAACTCTTAGAAGGCTGAAAGAATTAGGAATTTTCAGGTAGCAAACCCATAGCTTACAACTACATTTCTCTCATATAAGAACATTGTAAAACTGGCATGAAGTAAATAGTTTTAAAAGAATACATATAAGAAATATGCAAAATCTAAATTAAAATAGACACACTTGGGCTGGGGTTGTGGCTCAGTGGTAGAGTGCTTGCCTAGCATGCGTGAGGCATTGGGTTCAATCCTCAGCAGCACATATAAATAAGTGAACAACATAAAGGAATTGTGTCCATCTACAACTAAAAATATTTTTTTTAATTATAAAAATAAAATAGACATAGAAAGGAATTGTTATAATCACATTAAAGATAAAATGAGATGGATCCTCAGCTCAGTTCTACCTGATGTTAAAAAAGAAATAATACCAACCCTCTCAAATCACTCTATGAATTGCAAAGGGAGGGAACAGTTCCAAATTTATTCTGTAAAGCAAGTATTGTCCTGATGTCAAAAACAGATAAAGATACCTCAAAAAAAGAAAGCAACAGACCAATATCTCCAATGAACAAAGATGCAAAAATCTTTAATAAATTAGCAATCTGAATTCAACAACACATTAAGATTGCACATGATGATCCATCTAATTTCATCCCAGGGATGCAAGGTTGGTTCAACATAAGCAAATCAATAAATGCAATTCATCACATTAGAATTAAATCAAAAATCACATGGATCATCTCAGTAAATGAAGAAAAAGCCTTCAACAAAATCAACACTGACGAAACTAAGGACAGAAGGATAGAAGGAACTTACCGTAACATCACAAAGGCTATATAACACAAACCCAAAGCCAACATCATACTGAATGGGGAAATAATCTGAAAGCATTTCCTCCAAAATCTAGAACAAGACAAGGAAGTCCATTCTCACCACTCCTATTCAGTACAGTTCTTGAGACTCTAGCCAGAGCAGTAAGACAAGAGAAGGAAATTAAAGGGATACAAATGGAGAAAGAAGAGCTCAAATTATTTGTTTACTAATGACATGATCCTATACCTAGAAGACCCAAAATACCCCAGAAGACTTCTGAAGCTGATAAAAAATTCAGCAAAGTAGCAGGATACAAGATCAATATTCACAAATAAATAGCTTTTCTACACTCCAATAGTGATTATGCTGAGAAAGAAATAAGGAAAACTATCCCATTCACAGTAACATAAAAAATAAAATACTTGGTAGTTAAACTAACCAAAGGGGTGAAGAAACTGTACAATGAAAACTATAGAACACTGAAGGAAGAAATTGAAGAAGACTTTAGAAGATGAAAAGACCCTCATGTTCTTGAATAGGCAGAATTAACATTATCAAAATGGCCATATTACCAAAAGTGATCAAAAGATTCAATACAATCTTCATCAAAATACCATTCCTCACGGAACTAGAAAAAAATGTCCTTTCATACGGGAAGAAGGAAAGACCTAGAATTACCAAAGCAATTCTGAATAATAAAAGAGGATTGAAGACCTAGGAATTAGACCAGAAACACTGTAACTGCTAGAAGAAAACAAGACCCACACTTCAACATATTGGCACACAGAGCAATTTCCTTAATAAGACTCCTAAAGCTCTGTGGTTTAATTTGAGATCAGGTATTGTGATGCCTACAGCTAATAACAAAAAGGGCTGGAGTTGTGGCTCAGTGGTAGAGCTCTTGCCTCGCACAAGTGAGGCACTGGGTTCGATCCTCAGCACCACATAAAAGCAAATAAATAAAATGAAGGTTGAATTCTTTACAAAAGAATTAACAGTAAGAATCAATAAGTAGGATATCATCAAATTAAAAAGCTTCTGCACAGCAAAGTTAACAATTGAGCATTAAAAGAGAGCCTATAGAATGGGAGAAAATTTTGCCAGCTACTCTTCTGACAAGGGATTACTATTCAGAATATATAAAGGGCTCAAAAAACTTAACACCATAAAAACAAATAACCCAATCAATAAATGGGCAAAAGATCTAAACAGAAATTTCTCAAAAGAAGAAATACAAATGGTTATCAAATATGTGAAAAAATGTTCAACATTCTTAGCTATCAGGCAAATGCAAATAAAATCTACACTGAGATTTTATCTCACTCAAGTCAGAATGGCAATCATCAAGAATACAAAAACAATAATTGTTGGTGAGGATGTGGGGGAAAGGTACACTCATACATTGTTGGTGGGACTGTGAAGTGGTACAATCACTTTGGAAAATAATATGGAGATTCCTTAGAAGTCTAGGAAAAAACTACCATCTGATTCAGTTATCCCACTCCTTGGTATTTGTCCAAAAGAACTAAAATCAACATACCATATTGATACAGGCACATCAATGTTTATAGCAGTGCAATTCACAAATAGCCACATATGAAATCAGCATAGGTGCCCAGCAACAAATGAATGGATAAAGAAGATGTGGCACATTTACACAATGTAGTTTTATTAATCCATAAAGAAAAATAAAATTATGCCATTTGCTTGTAAATGGATGAAACTGGGGAACATGATGATAAGGGAAATAAGCCAGACTCCAAAAGTGAAAGGTCAAATATTTTCTCTCATATGTGGAAGTTAGAGAGGAAGAGGAAAAACATGGAATTTAAAAATAGGGATCTCATTAAAATAAAAGGGAGACCAATAGAGCAGAGGAAGGGGTTTCAGAAGGGAGGACTTGGGGAAGTAATGGGAAATTAAATCTACCAAATTATGCTATGTTCAAGTATGAATTCACTGCAATGAATGCTGCTTATATATAATTACAACGCACTAATTACAATAATATCAATAATAATAATAATAGAAGGGAAATCAGGAGAGTAGAACAAGCAGATTGAAAAAGGGAGGAGAGGGAAAGGGAAGATACTGGAGAATGACATTATCAAATTATGTTATGTGCATGTACAAATATGATATAATGAATCCCACTACTAGGTATAATTATAATTCACCAATAAGAATATTAAAAAAGAAAATTGTAGAAAACACTGCTCTTTATTCTCTGGCTCCTTAATTTACAAAAAAGATACTGCTTTCAATGAGTCAGAGAAATAAGGAGATGATTTTGATTCAAATTAGAGTGAAAGAACAAAAGAAGTGTGGGGAAGAAAAGAGAAAGGTTGATTATAATTGTCCTAGAATTTCCACAATTTCTAATCCAGAAATTCAGGAAACTGAATCAAATTTCCATTATATCTTACATAATAGAAATTATATAATAGGCAGGTGAATGTTGTCAAGTCTGAAATGTCACAATTCAAGATCTATTTTAATGACAACAGAAATCATTTCGGACATAAATTTTATTTCCAAAGCCCCCAAAATATTTCTGTACACATAGCCCCAACAATTATATGTGAGAACTTAGTACTTAGCTGCAGTCACCAGAGTTTTATGGAGCCCAGCAAGTCTCTAGGATTTCTATGCTAATCAGAACTGGATAAAGCAGCATGAATGAATATGTATATAAAATAATATATCCTGATTCCCAAAGCAGAAACAATGTCTCAGAAATTTGGGAATTTGAGGACTCCAGAGTAGTTGCTCATTAATTTTTATGTATTGGTCAGAATAAGTCATGATGTGCTACAGTAAGAACCCCAAAGTTCTTTGTGGTGTAGCGCAACATTATTTCTTACTCATACACCATTTCAACACACACTCCCACAAGCACAATCTAGTTTTTAAATATATTCATCTGCAAAATACTTTGAAGTCATACACCTAACTTCAAGAAAATTCATTTTCAGTTGATTTTCAAATGGGGTGTGAGATAAGTGTCCAAATTCATTTTTCTGCTTATGGATATCCAGTTTTCACAACACCATTTATTAAATAGACAGTCCTTTCTCAATTGTGGGCTCTTGACACCTGTGTACCCTATATGTTTCAAAATTGCTTGAAGAGTAGTATATTAATCAGGATTCTCCAAAGAAACAGAATAGGATTTATTAGGGGATTGGCTCACATGACCACAGAGGCTAAAATGTCCCATGATAGGCCATCTTCCAGCTGCTTCTGAGAAACCTGCAGCAAGAGTCAGAGAAGCTGATAGCATGGGTAATTACCAGAAGGGACAAGGCTCAGAACCAAGGAAGCAGATAGTACATACCCTAGACTGAGGCCAAAGGGCTGAGAGCCCCCCAAAATGTCACTATTGCAAGTCTCAGAGTCCAAAGGCCAAAGAATCTGGGTATGATGTCCAAGGGCAGCAGCTAGAAAAATATACCCTGCTCTGGAAGAAGAGTCAGAGAGCCAATTCCTCCCTTCTGCTTTCCTATCCCATCCTGGGCTCCCAGCTCATTAGATGGTACCCATCCACACTGAAGAAGAATCATTCCACTCAGTTTGCTGACACAAATGCTAATCTTCTCTGGACACACCCAGAAATAATGCTTTATTAGTTCCCTAGGCATCCCTCAATTCAGTCAAGTTAGCATCCCAAATTAACCATTACAAGTAAATTTTAAATGCTTTTACCACAAAGAAATGATAAATGAGTGATATGATATATTTGTTAATCAGCCTGATTTAATCATTTCACATTATAAACATGTATCAAAACATCATATTGAACCCATAAATATATACAATTATTATGTGTCAATTAAAAATAAAAATTTAGCTGGGCATAGTAGCATATGACTATAATACCAGCAGTTAGGAAGGCAGGAACGTTGCAAGTTCAAAGCCAGCCTCAGCAATGTAGTGAGGCCCTAAGCAACATAATGAGACACTGTCTCAAAAACAATTTTGCAAAAATGGGCTGGGGATGTGGCTCAATGGGTTCAAAGCATCACTGGGTTCAATCCCTTCTACCAAAAATAAATAAAATAAATAAAAATTTAAAAATACTGAACAAATAAAATGTTCAAATACAAAAAGTAATAATTATTTTTATTTTTTGGAAGAATTGATGTTTATATTTTGGTGTATACATGTATACCAATGTTTCTTTTATTCATTCATTTTTTAATTGGTAAAATTCATATCATTTATGGTGGGCAACATGATATTTTGATATATGTATACATAGTAGAATGATTAAATCAAGCTAATTAACATATACTACCTTCCACACATTTTTCCATGTGTTATGAGAACACTTAAGATCTATTCTCATAAATATTCAAGTACACAATAATTATTATTAATTATACTCATATTATGCAGATCTCCTGAACTTATTCCTCCTAACTATAATTTTGTGTCATTTATACCCAACTTTAAAAAATATACTGTTTAAAAAAATACACAGTATTTTGTAAATTACTTTTTTTATTCATTTAATTTTGATCCATTGAACACAAATGGAGTACAGCTATTCTTTCTCTGGTTGTACAAAAAGTACAGTCATACCATCTGTGCATTCATACATGTGCACAGGGCAATGATGTCTGTCTCATTCTGTTATTATTCTTACCCCCCCACACCGAGCCCACCCCTCACTTCCCTCTGTGCAATCTATCCTTCCTCTATTCTTGCCTCCCTTCCACCCCGCATTATGCATCATCATTCACTTATCAGAGAGATCATTCAGCCTTTGGATTTTGGGGATTGGCTAATCTCACTTAGCATGAGAGTCTCCAACATCATCCATTTAGCTACAAATGCCATAATTGTATTCCTCTTTATGGCTGAGTAATATTCCACTGTGTATATATACCACAGTTTCTTTATCCATTCATCTATTCAAGGGCATCTAGGTTGGTTCCACAATCTAGCTATTGTGAATTGAGCAGCTATGAACATTGATGTGGCTGCATCACTGTAGTAATCTGATTTTAAGTCCTTTGGGTATAGGCCAAGGAGTGGGATAGCTGGGTCAAATGGTGGATCCATTCCAAGTTTTCTAAGGAATCTCCATACCACTTTCCAGAGTGGCTGCAACAACCTGCAATCCCACCAGCAATGTATGAGTGTAACCTTTTCCCCACATAGTAACAAAAACAGCATGGTATTGGCACCAAAATAGACAGGTAGATCAAAGGTACAGAATAGAGGACACAGAGACAAACCCACATAAATACAGGAATCTCATACTTTTTTTTTTTTTTTGGAACCAGGGATTGAACTCAGGGACACTCAGCCACTGAGCCACATCTCCAGCCCTATTTTGTATTTTATTTAGAGACAGGGTCTCACTGAGTTGCTAAGGGCCTCCCTAAGTTGCTGAGGCTGGCTTTGAACTCGCGATCCTCCTGACTCAGCCTCCCAAGTTGCCTGGATTACAGGCGTGCGCCACCACACCCAGCAGTATCTCATACTTGACCAAGGAGCCAAAAACATACAATGAAGAAAAGATAGCCTCTTCAACAAATGGTGCTGGGAAAACTGGAAATCCATATGCAGCAAAATGAAACTAAACCCATATCTCTCACCCTGCACAAAACTCAACTCAAAATGGATCAAGGACCTAGGAATTAGACCAGAGACCCTGCACATAATAGAAGAGAAAATAGGTCCAAATCTTCATCATGTTGGCCTAGGACCAGATTTCCTTAACATGACTCCCAAAGTGCAAGAAATAAAAGCAGGAATCAATGATTGGGATAGAGTCAAACTAAAAAGCTTTTTCTCAGCAAAGGAAACAATCAGCAATGTGAAGAGAGAGTCTTCAGAGTGGGAGAAAATCTTTGCTACACACACTTCAGATAGAGCACTAATCTCCAGAATCTACAAAGTACTCAAAAATCTTTACACCAAGAATACTAATAACTCAATGAATAAATGGGCCAAGGAAATGAACAGATACTTTACAGAGGAAGATCTACAAGCAATCAACAGATAAATGAAAAAAATGTTCAACATCCCTAGTAATAAGAGAAATGCAAATCAAAACCACCTTAAGATTTCATTTTACCCCAAATAGAATGTCTTTTATTAAGAGTAATTTTTAAAAGGAATCATAAATATTGGTAAGGAAGGTATATTGGCATGCATCTGTAGTCCCAGCTACTTGGGAGGCTGAGGAAGGAGAATTGATTGGACCCAGGAGTTTGAGTCTGGGCAATATAATGAGACTCCAACTCAAAAATATGCCAGAAGTAAGGCTTAATTTAAAAAGAAGAAGAAATGTTAAGTATCAGTAATGTTGTAACAGATACATAGCCAATTTTTCAGATTTTGTTTATATTCCTATAGGTAAAATACAATTTAAATGTTTCCAGGTATTTTCAAACATCAGAAAGTATTGTCTACCTTCCTCCCACTTATTCCTTACTTCACTCTGGTGTAAGCAGGGAAAAAAGGAATAAAAAGTAGACTTCAAATACATTATTTATTTTAACCCAATGCATGTTACCAGAAAGGAACTAAGTAAAGGCTTCTATCTAACATATCTCAATATCAGCATTATTGACATTTGGTGTTGGAACATTCCTGGACACTATCCTGTGAATTAGAGGATGTGATAGCAGTGTCTCTGATCTCTACTCACCACATGCCAGTAGCACTGCCTACTCCAAAATTGTCTCCAGGCATTGTCAAATGCTCCTAGAAGAGTTAGGGGGTTTATTCCTGGTTGAGAACCACTTTTCTATTTGTTTTCTTTGACCACTAGAGGAATTGTGGAAGGGTTAAAATGATCTAAAACATGAAATGACCCAGTATTGAAGTCAGGTAGAGATGAATGAAACACTTTCTTCCAGACCTACAATTTACTTCCTCTGTGACTTTGAGCACATATCTGAATTCTCTTTGCCTTATCTATAAAGTGGGAAGAACAATGTTAACTAGCTCACAAGTTTATTGAAAGAATTAAATGAGACACTAAATAACCGATTTTTTTTTTCTGTTTTGGAGAACTACTGCTATTATAGACTCAGTACCTGAATATACAGAAGTCTACTTCTCGACTTTCTGTTGTTTTACTTGTCTCTTTGCATATGTCTGTGAAAGTTCTTCAACCAGTTGCTTAGCCATTACCTATATTAAGCCCTCTATTTTTTGTGTATTATAGTTATACATAATAGGATACATTATACCATATACATATATGCATATAACAATTTGCTCAATATCATTCCCCAGTACCTCCCCTTTCCCCTTCATCCTCCCTTCTCAGATCTGCTTGCTCTAGTTTACTGATTTCCAAATAGTGTGTATATATATATATATATATATATATATATAAACATACACTATATGTGTGTATATATATGTATATATATATACACACACACATATATATATCAGAATTAATTGCTGTATATTTATACATCGGCATAGCATATTTCAGTAGATTTCATTTCCCAGTACTTCTCACCTTTTCCCTCCTTCTCAATCCCATTCCTTTAATCCCTCTATTATCCATAGGTGACTTATCTGAAAAAATCAGCCATCAGGAAAGGTTGGAAACTGAGAAGTGAAGAAAAAGACCTTGTAGAAGTTCTACACTAAAGTTTGGATATGTTTCTCACATATAGCTTCCCAAAATTATTAAGATGGTTTACAAATTATTCCTTCCTCAGACCATGCACCATCCTGTGCCTTGTACACAGAAATAGGCACCCAACAAATCTTAGCTGAGGAATTAATTTATCAAATTCAGATATAAGTTAAATAAGCCTACAAGTCTCAAATTAGGTAGGACAGGAAAAAGGAAGGTATTGGCAGGAGTGATGTCATCAGTAAGAAGCAACAGCTAATAGTCTGACATTAAGAGGAAATTAAGGAGCAGATCTTAATCTTAAAGAAATACATGGAGAGTAAGCTGCTATGCACATCACAATAACCCCTTAGCTGCATTACCATGTCAGTGCATAATAATTGACATTACTAATAATATCTCTGACATTTTTAAAAATGTGAATTCTGTTCAGCATGTTCCAGTTTTTAAAATTCAGGGTAGTGTATAAGGGATTTGAGGAAGATTTTCATCATAGACTTATAAAATATAATATGTGATTTTGAAATTTATCTTAGGCATTATCTATTCTGTCTTCTAGATGAAGAAAGTCTAAGAAAGGTGAAGAGCACATTCCTCAGGTCAGACACCAGAGATAAAGAATTGGAATAAAAGTTTTAGTTTGCTGACTTCATAACAATTGCTTTTTCCACTACTGTACATTTTCACAAATGTACATAAATATATACTTTAAATTGATTGACAAATTAGGGACTCGATGGGGCATACCTCGACTATTTCGAATTTTCCCTCAGTGAGCTATTATTAATCAGCTACTCTTTATTAAGTCTTTGTGCTCCTCAAAGAAAAAAAATATTTGATGGGTGTGTTAAAGGAGGGAGAAAGCATGATCATTGATTCTGTGACTCAAGTGACTTAAATTTCTGGAAAGGAGAGGAAGATTCACATGTAAGAAGCCAGAGTAACACAAAGCAATACAAGCAATGAGTCTGAGTTCCTGGCAACTCACTGTATGTGTTCTGGGAATGAAGAGATAGGAAATAGCAACCTACTGGAGATAGGAAATAGCAACCTACTGCAAGTAGTCAAGGAAGGCATAGAAATGGAAAGGAAGGTCACCTGAATTGAACCCACAAACATATGTAGGCTTTGTAAAAGAAAACAAGGAGAGTCCAGATGCAAAGTACGTTAGAAAACACTAGGAATGTGACTGGGGATGTAGCTTAGCAGTAGAGTGCTTGCCTTACATGTATGAGGCCTGAGGCCCTGGGTGAGGCCCTCAGAACTGTAAAAACCAACAAACAAAAACATAAAACATGAGGAGTGGATAGAAACTTGGATCATATTTTCTAATACATTCATTCAAATGTAATAATGAATAAGTATGAGATTTTTATGAAAATTTAGGCATATGCAGGAAATATTCAAAATTGAATCTTCCCTAGAAAATCTAACTTGAAGGGATGAGGGAATAAGGAAAATGGCCCAACAGCCCTAGAATATCATGGTGTTATAGAAACATAGTACATGCCACCCATGTAATTTAAAATTTAGTAGTAGCCCCATTAAAAACACTAAAAATTTCCCATGATCTATAACCCTGGGGTCACCATTACCATTGCTAGAAGCCTCTGCCACCACTGGTGCTCCCCCCTATGGATTCTGGATATACGTCCCTGCTCTCCACACCCCAGTACTACCAGACATATACATTAACTGCAAAGCTTGCTCCAGTAATGACTGAGAAAATATCCATCATGCTCCACATCACAGTACCACCACTTCGTGATCTGAGCAGTCACACAGTGGCTGCCCCACCCCTACTTCTGTGTGCAACATATCTGCCTGGGACACTAGTATGCCCCCACCCCCAAGTAGCCTTCAGGGACAGTGAGCTCTCCTACCCCACCAACACAAGCACTGTGCCCAAAATCATCCATTATACCAGAAGAAGTTATAAGAAGATGACGGTATGGTACCCAACTGGAACAAAGTCAGTAATAGCCTACCAAACCAACACATACTAAGATACATCTATAGGAGAAAGCCTTTTGCTATGATTGCTATGAAAAAATACCTTATAAAATTGGTACAGAGACAACTGATCTGGCAGATGCACATACATATAGGGAGATAAAAAGTACTATACAGTAAGGTACTATGATGCATCCAAAGAACACAAGTGAACTCTCCAGCAACAAACCTCAGAGAAAAGGATATCAGCAAAATGCCTAATAACAGAAAATAAAGATGAAATATTCAATGAAATTAGGAAGACTTTAATTCATGATATGAATGAAAAATTCATCAAAGAGATAAGAGATCATGCAAAAGAACCAAAGAGAATATTTGGGACTGAAGAACTCAGTAAGTTATATAAAACATACAGTAGGGAGCCTCAACAACACACTAGTTCAAGTAGAAGAAAGAATTTCTGAACTTGAAGACAAGTCTTTTGAAATATCCCAGTGAAACACGACAAAAAGAAAAAAAACAACACACAAAGCCTCTGAGACTCATGGGACAACCATAAAAAATAAATATTCAAGTTATAGGAGTTCTAGAAGGTAAAGAGAATGAAAAGCCATAAAAACATATTCAATGAAATAATAGCTGAAAATGACCCTGAAATTGGAAAAAATATAAAGGCATCCAGATCCACAATGCCCAAAGGACTCCAAAATATATTTTATCAAAATAAAAACGTCCTCACTGTGGCATATTATAATCAAACAGGCCAAGGTTCAAGACAAAGACAGAATTCTAAGAACAGTAAAAGAAAGCTCCATGTCACATTTAAGGGAACCCTGCCTAGACTAACCAGACTTCTCAGCAGAAACCTTACAGAACAGGAGAGAATGGGATGATATATTCAAAGTTTTGAAATAAAAAAACATTGGCAACCAAGAATATTATAAACATCAAAGCTATTGTTCAGACTGGGCATAATAGTGTACAACTGTAACCTGTTATTTGGTAGGTTAAGGCTAGAGAATTCCATGTTTGAGGCAGCCTGGGCAACTTAGAGAGATTCTGCATCAAAATAATTTTTTATCCAAATTAACTTTATTTTTAACCTATCAACTTCAAAAACACATCATTCTCACATATTGGCAGTATTTGTTTTGCTGAATAATTAGCCACTGAATAACCAAGTAACATCTGTTGCCTTAGTGAAATGGCTTCAGCTTCCAGCAGTATGGGAGGATCTCAAAAGAGGAAATACCCCAAAATGCCTGGAAAAAAACATTTAGTAGGGTACCGAATACCTTAGGAAAGTTAACTTTTGGGTTCCAGAATTGTTTTAAAAAATTTTTCTCCTTCTAATTATACATCAAATATGTTTGAAATAATTTTGCATTAGAACAAATGAAAATAAAATTGAAACATTCTTATCACTTGGGGTCAACCAATATTAACATTTTGGTTATATCTTCCACCATATTTTTAAATAAAATAACTTCAATTTTTCTTTAACATTATAATAATTTTATATTAATAATATATACCTAAAACAGCCTTTTAAAAATTGCACTAATATTTTAGCCTTCCATTATAACATAATTTATTGATTTCCTTATCATTGAACATTTGTTCTAAAGGGTTTAAAAATCAATGTTCTTATTCTTTTTTTAATTGGTTCTTTTTAGTTATTTGTGACAATATAATTCATTTTGATGTAATTATAAAAGCATGGAATACAATTTACTATAATTCAGCCCCCAGTACTTCCCCTTCTCCTGTACTCCCATCCCTGTTCCCTTTCCTCTACTACACTGATCTTTCTGCTATTTAATTTTTTTGAAAAGTAGGTTGTTTATTGTCTTGTGGATGGATGTACATGATGGTGAAATTCAATGTGATATATTCATATGTACAACAGGAATGTTAGGTCAGATTCATTCTACTCTTTCTCTATCCCATTCCTCATCCCTTTCCTTCATTCACCTTGGTCTACTCCACTCATCTTTCTTCTATTCTTTTTTATCCCCACTCCTAATTTTGAATTAGCTTCCATGTATCAGAAAAAAAAACATTGGATTTTTGACTTTTGGTGACTGGTTTATTTCACTTAGTCTCTACTTCCATCCATTTACTGGCAAATGCCATAAAGTCATGCTTCTTTATGATTAATACTCCATTGTTTCTTGTGTGTGTGTGTGTGTCTGTGTGTGCGTGTGTGTGTGTGTGTATAATATTTCTTTATGTATTCATCTGTTGAAGGGCACCTAGATTGGCTCCATAGTTTGGCTATTGTGAACTGTACTGTTAAAAACACTGATGTGGCTGCTTCACTGTAGTATGCTCATTTTAAATCCTTTGGATATATACTGAGGAGTGGGATAACTGGGTCATATGGTGGTTCCATTCAAAGTTTTGTGAAGAAACTCCATACTGCTTTTCAGAGTGGTTGCACTAATTTGCAGTCCCACCAGCAATGTATGAGTGTACCCTTATCAACGTTTATTATTACTTGTATTCTTGATAATTGCTATTCAGACCGGAGGTGGCATCTCAGTGTTGTTTTAATTTGTATTTCTCTAATTGCTAGAGATATTGAACATTTTTTCATATATTTGTTGACTATTTGTATTTGTTTGAGAAGTGTTCAGTTCTTTTCCCCTTTTATTGAATAGGTTATTTGCTTGATTGTTTTGGTGTACAGTTTTTTGAGTTTTTGTATATCCTGAATATTAATGCCCTGGGGAGAAGGTGACAAAGATTTTCTTCCATTCCGTAGGTTCTCTTTCCATTCCTGATTGTTTCCTTTGCTGTAAATAAGCTTTTCAGTTTGGTGCCATCACATTTATTGATTTTTTTATTTTACTTTTTGTGCTTTAGGACTCTTGTTAAGGAATTCAGTTCTTGAGCCCATGTGTTGCAGGGTTGGGTCTACATTTTCTTCTAGCAGGTACAGGGTTTCTAGTCTAATTCCTAGGTCATTGATACACTTTGAGTTTTGTGCAGCATTAGAGATAGGAATCAAATTTCATTCTACTACATACAGTTTTCCAAGCAACATTTGTTAAAAAGACTATCTTTTTCCAAGGTATATTTTTGGCAACTTTGTCTAGTATCAGCTAACTGTATTTATGTTAGTTTGTCTCTGTGCCTTTTATTCTATTCTATTGATCTTCATGCCTATTCAAAACAATTTTTAAAAGGCAGGCTGGGGTTGTGGCTCAGTAGTAGAGTGCTTGCCTAGCATGTGTGAGGCACTGGGTTTGATCCTCAGCATCACATAAAAATAAATAAATAAAATAAAAGGCATTGTGTCCATCTATAACTAAACAATATAAATTTAAAATTTTTTGTAAAGGGTTAGAGATGTAATTCAGCAGCCGAGCACTTGCCTGGTATAAATGAGTCCCTGGATTCCATCCCCGGTACTTTCCAAAAAAAAGGAAAAAAGATATCCTCCATAAATGAACGGAAAATAAAGACAATCAACGACAAACAAAAACTGGGAGAATCCATCATACTAAACCAACCACAGGAGACTTCCAGGTCTGGGAGGCAGGCACAAGACAGACATCAGGCTCAGCCCAGCACAGAGACCTGAGGCCTCTGCACCTGGTACGTCGGCCCTGAGTGCTCCTGTGGGATTTCCACATGGGGGACAGCTGACACAGCCCAGAAGAGTGGGAGGCTTCTGCGTGTGGTAAGCAGGCACAGTGGACACTTGAGTTTCCACTTGGGGAGGCTCAGCTCAGAGGTTTGGGTTCCACCAAGCCAGGTACAATGAGACATCCAGGTCTCAGAGGCAGATACAGAGACAGACATCAGGCTCAGCCCAGTGCAGAGGCCTGAGACCTCTGCACCTGGTATGTCAGCCCTAAGTGCTCCCATGGGATTTTCGCACAGGAGCAGCTGCCAGGAGGACCAGTCCAGAGGCCCAGACATACCCTAGACTGCCCCAGCCTGTGATCTAACGTTACTGAAGACTAGTTTGGTGAGGTATTGGAAACCTGGAGGAACACCACAAGTCTCCAGGGGGGAAGCCACAATATCTCGGATTCTCACAGATAGAGAGGAAGACACATGAGCAACATGAGAAAACAGGGGAAGAAAGTGTCTCAAATAAACCTAGATGCTACATCACCAGAATCCAATGATATCAGGGAAGAAGAAATGTGAAAAAGGGAGTTCAGAGTGTATATAATCAAAATGATCTGAGAGGCAAATGATGTGATGAGAGAGCAAATGGAGGCAACGAATGATTGCACCAATCAAGAGTTAAAAGAACAGTTACAGGAAGCTAAAGATCATTTCAATAAAGAGATAGAGATTCTGAAAAAAAAAAAAAACAGAACTCCTGGAAATGAAGGAAACAATAAACCAAATGAAAAACCCAATAGACAGCATAACCAACTGGCTACATCACCTGGAAGACAGAAACTCAGACACTGAAGACAAAATATTTAATCTTGAAAACAAATTCAATCAAACACAGAAGATGGTAAGAAGTCACAAACAAAGCCAACAAGAATTATGGGATATCATGAAAAGACCAAATTTGAGAGTTACTGGGATTGAGGAAGGCACAGAGATACAAACCAAGTAAATGAATAATCTGTTCAATGAAAGAATATTACAAAATTTCCCACATCTGAAGAATAAAATGGAAAATCAAATACAAGAGGCTTATAGGACACCAAACGTACAAAACTACAATAGATCAACACCAAGGCACATTATAATGAAAGTACCTAACATACAAAATAAAGATAGAACATTAAAGGCTATGAAAGAAAAAAATCAGATTACATTCAGGGGGAAACCAATACGGTTATCAGCAGATTTCTCAACACAGACCCTAAAAGCAAGAAGGGCATGGAACAACATATTCCAAGCCCTGAAAGAAAATGGATGCCAACCAAGAATCTTCTACACAGCAAAACTCACCTTCAGATTTGAAGATGAAATAAAATCCTTCCATGATAAACAAAAGCTAAAAGAATTTACAATTAGAAAGCCAGCACTATACAACATTTTCAACAAAATATTCCATGAGGATGAAACAAACAAAAAAAAAAAATGCAAGTAAGCATAGGGAGGAACTACCGTAAAGGAATAGACAAAGGAGAAACCAAGTCAAGTTAAAAAACAAAAATAAGCCACAATGACTGGGAATTCAAATCATATCTCAATAATAACCCTGAATGATAATGGCCTGAACTCATCAATCAAAAGACATAGACTGGAAGATTGGATTAAAAAGAAAGATCCAACAATATGCTGCCTCCAAGAAATGCATCTCATAGAAAAAGATACCCACAGACTAAAGGTGAAAGGATGGGAAAAAACATATCATGCACATGGACTCAGTAAAAACGCAGGGGTATCCATCCTTATATCAGATAAAGCGGACTTCAAGACAAAATTAGTTAGAAGGGATAAAGAAGGTCATTTCATACTGCTTAAGAGAAGCATAAATCAGCAAGACATAACAATCATAAATATATATGCCTCAAACAACGGTGCATCCATGGACATCAATCAAACCCTTCTTAATTCCAGGAACCAAATAGACCAAAATACAATAATACTGGGGGACTTTAACACTCCTCTCCCACCACTGGACAGATCTTCCAAGCAGAAATTGAACAAAGAAACCATAGAACTCAATAACACAATCGCTAATTTAGACTTAACAGACATATACAGAATATTCCATCCATCAATAAGCGAATACACTTTCTTCTCAGCAACTCATGGATTCCTCTCTAAAATTGACCATATGTTATGCCACAAAGCTACTCTTAGCAAATACAAAAACATAGAGATACTACCTTGTATTCTATCAGACCATAAGGGAATGAAATTAGAAATCAATGATAAAATAAAAAACAGAAACTATACCAACACCTGGGGATTAAATAATATGCTACTGAGTGATGCATGGAGAACAGAAGAGATTGGGGGGGAAATAAAAAAATTCTTATAGATCAACGAGAACAAAGATACAACATATCAAAATCTCTGGGATACAATGAAAGCAGTGCTAAGAGGAAAATTTATTGCATGGAGCGCATGAATAAAAGAATGAAAAGTGAAGAAATCAATGACCTCACATTACAGCTCAAATCCCTAGAAAAAGAGGAACAGATCATCACTAAAAGTAGTAGAAGACAGGAAATAATTAAAATTAGAGCGGAAATCAATGAAACTGAAACAAAAGAGACAATTCATAGAATTGACAAAACAAAAAGTTGGTTCTTTGAAAAAATAAAAAAACTGATAAATCCTTAGCCACACTAACAAAGAGAAGGAGAGAGAAAACTCAAATTACTAAAATTTGTGATGAAAATGGAAATATCACAACAGACACTATTGAAATACAAACATAATTAGAAGCTATTTTGAAAATTTATACTCCAACAAAATAGAAAATCTCAAAGACATCATCAACAGGTTCCTAGAGACATATGAGCCACCCAAACTGAATCTAGAGGATATACACAATTTAAATACATCAATTTCAACCAATGAAATACAAGAAGTCATCAAAAGCCTACCAACAAAGAAAAGTCCAGGACCAGATGGATACACAGCCTAGTTCTACAAGACCTTCAAAGAAGAGCTCATTCCAATACTCCTCAAAGTATTCCATGAAATAGAGGAGGAGGGAACCCTTCCAAACTCATTCTATGAAGCCAATATCACCCTGATACCAAAACCAGAAAAGGACACATCGAGGAAAGAAAATTTCACACCAATGTCCCTAATGAACATAGATGCAAAAATTCTTAACAAAATTTTAGCAAATCGCATACAAAAGCATTTTAAAAAGATAGTGCACCATGATCAAGTGGGTTTCATCCTGGGGATGCAAGGTTGGTTCAGCATCCAGAAATCAAAAAATGTAATTCACCACATCAACAGACTTAAAGTTAAGAATCACATGATCATTTCAAGAGATGCAGAAAAAGCATTTGATAAAATACAGCACCCCTTCATGCTCAAAACACTATAAAAAATAGGGATAGTGGGGACATTCCTTAACATTGTAAAGGCTATCTATGCTAAGCCCACAGCTAACATCATTCTAAATGGAGAAAAATGGAAAGCATTCCCCCTGAGAACTGGAACAAGGCAGGGATGCCCTCTTTACCACTTCTGTTCAACATGGTCTTTGAAACTCTAGCCAGAGCAATTAGACCAAAGAAATCAAAGGGATACAAATAGGAAAAGAAGAGCTCGAACTATCGATTTTTGCTGATAACATGATTCTATATTTAGAGGAGCCTAAAAATTCCATCAGAAAACTTCTGGAACTCATAAATGAATTCAGTAAAGTAGCAGGATATAAAATTAATGCTCATAAATCTAATTCATTTTTATTCATAAGTGATGGATCCTCTCAGGGAGAAATTAGGAAAACTATACCATTCACAATAGTCTCAAGAAAATAAAATACTTGGGAATCAATCTAAGAAAAGAGGAGAAAGACCTCTACAATGAGAACTCCAGAACATTAAAGAAAGAAATTAAAGAAAATCTTAGAAGATGGAAAGATCTCCCATGTTGTTGGATTGGCAGAATTAATATCATCAAAATGGCCATACTACCAAAAGCACTATACAAATTCAATGCAATTCCAATTAAAATCCCAATAATGGACCTCGTAGAAACAGAGCAAGCAATCATGAAATTCATTTGGAGGACTAAGAGACCCAGAATAGCTAAAGCAATCCATAGCAAGAAGAGCGAAGCAGGGGATATCACAATACCAGACCTTCAACTATACTACAGAGCAATAGTAACGAAAACAGCTTGGTATTGGCACCAAAATAGACAGGTAGATCAATGGTACAGAATAGAGGACACAGAGACAAACCCACATGAAAACAGTTTTCTCATACTAGACAAAGACACCAAAAATATACAATGGAGAACAGATAACCTCTTCAACAAATGGTGTTGGGGAAACTGGAAATCCATATGCAGCAAAATGAAACTAAACCCCTATCTCTCACCTTGCACATAACTCAACTCAAAATGCATCAAGGGCCTAGGAATTAGACCAGAGACACTGCACCTAATAGAAGAAAAAGTAGGTCCAAATCTTCATCATATGAGCCGAGGACCAGACTTCCTTAACACAACTCCCAAAGCACAAGAAATAAAAGCAGGAATCAATAATTGGGATAGATTCAAACTAAAAAGCTTTTTCCTAGCAAAGGAAACAACTAGCATTGTGAAGAGAGACCCTACAGAGTGGGAGAAAATCTTTGTCACATACACTTCAGATAGAGCACTAATCTCCACAATATATAAAGAACTCAAAAAACTTTACACCAAGAATACAAATAACCCAATCAATAAATGGGCTAAGGAAATGAGCAGACACTTCACAGAAGAGGGTCTACAAGCAATCAACAGGTATACGAAAAAATGTTCCACATCCCTAGTTATAAGAGAAATGCAAATCAAAACCACCTTAAGATTTCATCTCACCCCAATGTCTTTTATTAAGAATACAGGCAACATCAGGTGTTGGCGAGGATGTGGGGAAAAAGGTACACTCATACATTGCTGGTAGGGTTGCAAATTGGTGCAGCCACTCTGGAAAGCAGTATGGAGATTTCTTTGAAAACTTGGAATGGATCTACCATTTGACCCAGCTATCCCACTCCTTGGCCTATACCCAAAGGACTTAAAATCAGCATACTACAGTGATGCAGCCACATCAATGTTTATAGCAGCTCAATTCACTATAGTTAGATTGTGGAACCAACCTAGATGCCCTTCAATAGATGAATGGATAAAGAAACTGTGGTATATACACAATGGAATATTATTCAGTCGTAAAGAATAATAAAATTATGACATTTGCAGGTAAATGGATGGAATTGGAGAAGATCATATTAAGTGAAATAAGCCAATCCCAAAAACCCAAAGGCCAAATGATTTCTCTTATAAGTGGTTGATGACACATAGCGGGGGTGGGGAGAGACATGGGAAGAATTGAGAAAGGATGGGTTGTATAGAGGAAAATGAGGGGTAAGTAGGGGGCAGGGAAGGAAAGAGAATGAGACAAACATCTATACCCTATATATATGTATAAATATGCAAATCGTATGATTCTACTTTGCATACAACCAGAAAAATGATAGTTGTACTCCAGTTGTGTACAATGAACTAAAGTAAAAAAAAATAATAAATAAACCAAACACATAAGAAAGGTGAGGAGTCCGACATATGGAAACAAAAATTTATACCTTCTATGTAGATTAGATGAGGTGTCACCACAAAGCTCCTGCATTCATGCAGGAGGTGACTTTTAGATTATGAGATCCTATATCCTAATCAGTGGTTTAATTCATTTGTTGGATTAATAATTTGAAGGGATTAATGAGTGACAACTGTTGCAGGTGGGATGTGGATAGAGGAAGTGGTCACTGGGGGCTTGCCTTGGGGAATACAGATTTTGTTTCTGACTCCTCCCATGGCCTCTGTGCTTCCTTGCTACCACTATTCTTCCACCATGCCCTTTTGCCATGATGCTCTGCCTTATCTTGGTCCCAGAACTATAGATTCAGCCAACAATGAACTGAATCTCGGACACTGTTGAGTCCACAATAATCATTTCCTCCTCCAAGTTGTTCTTTTTAGGTATTTTGGTTATGACAAAGAAAACTCAAACAACTACTATCATAAAAACATACAAAGGAATAAAACTCACTAGTAAAGCTGATATACAAATAAAAGAGAGAAAAGAATCAAACTCTATCAGTACAGAAAACTACCAAACTACAAAAATAAACAATAAGAGATACATAAAGAAACAAAGAATACTGAAAACAATCAGAAAATAATCAACAACATGGCAGGAGTACATTCTTACCAATAATAACCTTGAATGTAAAAGAATTAAATTCCACAAATTATATTAAGTGGTTGAATGGATAAAAATAAGACACAATTATACTGCCTACAAAAATTCACTTTATAAGTAAAGAAACAATTTAGCCAGGTGCAGTGGCGCATCCCTATAAACCCAGCAGCTTGGGAGGCTGAGGCAGGAGGATCTCAAGATTGAAGCTATCAATCTTGATAGCAACTTAGTGAAGCCCTAGGCAACTTGGTGAAATCCTTTCTCAAAATAAAACATAAAATGGGATAGGGATGTGGCTAAGTGGTTAAGCACCACTGGGTTCAATTCCTTGTACCAAAAAAAAAAAAAAAAGAAAGAAAGAGAAGAAAAGATGAGAACGAAAAGCTAAGTAAAGAAAAGAAACACAAATTAAAAGTGAAGGTTTGGAAAGATATTCTATGCAAGTCGGAACTAAAATCAAGCAGGAGCAGCCATGTTTACATCACATAAAATAGACTTTAAGTTGAAAACTAAAAGGAAGCAAGGCAACTACATAATTAAAAGGTATCAATACAATAAGAGCAAGTAACAATTATAAGCATATAAACACCCTATCCTGGAGTCCCCAATTTTGTATGCAAACACTATCAGATCTAAAGAGAGAGACTCTAATAAAATAAAATAACAGTTTGGGACTTCAACACCCTATTGTCACAAATGGAAAGATAATCCAGACCAAAAAAAAATCAAAGAACCATTGGCATTAAACTGTACTACAGACCAAATGGACCTGATAAAAACACTTATAGACCATTTCATGCAACAGCTGGAAGATTCACATTGTTTTCATCAGCACGGGAACATTCTCAAGGATAGATCATATATTAGGCCACAAAACAAGCTACAACAAAAAAAGGTTTCCAAATCACATCATGTATCTTCTCTGACCACAATGCAATAAATATAAAAAACAGTAAGATGAACTTTCAAAGTTATAGAAATACATGGCAATCAAACACAAGTTGTTGAATTAAAATGGGTCAATGAGGGGTTTGGGTTGTGGTTTAGTAATAGAGCTCTTGCCTAGCAATGTATGAGGCACTGGGTTTGATTCTCAGCACTGCATATAAACAAATGAATAAAAAATAAAGGTCTATCAATGTCTAAAAAATATTTATAAAAATGGGTCAATGAAGAAATCAAAAGGCAAATCAAAAAAATCTTGACACCAATGAAAATGTAAATACAACATATCAAAATCTATGGGATACAGCAAATGCAGTACTAAAAGGAAGTTTAGAGCAATAAGTGCCTATAGGAAAAAGAAAGAAATGATTTCAAATAAATCACCTAATAATGCAATTCAAGGAACTTAGAAAAAGCCAGAACAAACCAAACCCCAAATTTTTAGAGGGAGAAGAATAATAAAATCAGAGTATAAATAAATTAAATGGAGACTAAAATATGAATGCTCAATGAAATAAAGAGTTGGGTTTTAGAAATACAAACAAAATTGACAAAACATTAGCCAGGCTAACCAAGAAAAAAAAGAAAGAAAGAAGAACCAAATAAAGTCAGAAGTGAAAAAGGAGATATTACAGCTAATATTACAGAAATACAAAAGACCTCTAAGCACTGTTATAAACAACTATATGCCAAAATATTGGAAAATGCAGAAGAAATGGAAAAATTTCCAGAAACAAAAATCATACCAAAATTGAACCATAATGACATAGACAACCTGAATAGACCAATAACTATGAGACTGAATCAGTAATAAAGTCTTCCAATAACAAAACAAAACCCATGAATTAATGGCTTCATTGTCAAATTCTATAGCTTGTTTAAAACAGAACTAAGTTCTTCTTTAGAAAAATGACCAACTCTTCATACAATTCTAAAAAAATTGAAAAGGAAGGAACTCTGCCAAGCTCATTCTATGAGGCCAGCAGTACCAAAACATCAAAACCAAAGAAAAAATAAGAAAACAAAATAAAAAAAGAAAAAATTTTAAAAAAATTAAAAAAGAATAAAAAGAAAAAAGAAAAAAAGAAAATATTTTTTTTAAGAAAAAAAATTAGAAAACAAAACCTGTAGTTTTAATATCCCTGGTGAACATAGATGTAAAAATTGTGAACTATTCAATAATAAACTGAATTCAGCAGCACATCAAAACAACTATACACAACAATCAATTAGGATCTATCCCAAGGATGTAAGGATGCTCCGACATATGCAATCAGTTACATAATATGCACATCAACACATTGGAGGCCAAAAAATATGAATATCTCAATGTATGCAGGAAAATCTCTTTATAAAATTCAACACTGCTCTATGATTTTAAAAAAACTCAAAAATTAGGTATAGGAAAACTTACCTCAATCCAGTGAAGGTTATATATGATAAACTCACATCATGGTAAATGTTCTTGAACAAGACAAGGATATCCACATACACTACTCCCATTCAACATAATAATACTGAGTCTTAGCCAGAGCAATTAAGTAAAAAAAGGAAATAAAGGGCCTCCAAAATAGAAAAGAGGAAGACAGACTATTTCTGTTTACAGATAACACTATGTTAAAAAAAAACAACCTAAAGACTCCACCAAAAAAAAATGTTTGAACTGATAAATACATTCAGGAAAGCTGTAGGACACAAAATCAAAATAAAAAAAGACAGTAGCATTTTTATACACTAATAACAAACTGGCTGAAAAAAAGAAAAAGTCAATCTCACAATGTCCACATGGAAATAAAATGCCTAGAAATAAATTTAACCACAGAAGTGAAAGATCTCTACAATGAAAATTCTAAGACCCTGATGAAAGAAATTATACAGGACACAAAAAATGGGAAGACATTTCATGCTCATGCATTAAAAGAATTAATATTGCTAAAATGTCCACACTATCCCTAAGCAAGCTAGATTAAATGCAATCACCATCAAAATACCAATGACATTCTTCAAGAACTAGGAAAAAACAGTTTCAACATTCAGAAGACCCAAAGAACACAACGTTATTAAGGCCACATCTTTCACCCAGATTATTGCAGCAGCTTTTCAAAGTTACTGCTTGGCATTACTCCACTTCAATCCACTCCAAACTCCCTGGTATTCTTTCTAAATACAATTCATGATACTACGAACTCCCTGGTATTTTTTTCTAAATACAAATCCGAATGTAACCTCCTGCTTAAAACAATTCAGAGGCTTGTATACAGGAACTCTCTGTATAATTTTTACAACTCTTCTGAAGCAAACCTAAAATAGTCTCAAATATAAGATTAAAATAATTTTTTGTATTCACCCTCTCCTTCTCTACTACATAGTCCCCTTTAAGAAAGAATCTTCACAAAAATGTCAAGTCAAAAGAAATGAAAGTCTGAAAACTTCCAAAACAAATGTTAAGTATTTCAGATACAGAGTAACTAAAATACTCTCTTTGTTGTATTACCAAATACGTCACAATGAGTTTGGTCTACTACAACTTTATTTTGCTATGAAGATAAAAGATATAGAAAATTAAGATTTTTGACCATAAACAGCTTTGATTTTGAAAATTCCATAATGTTTATAATATTACTTTTAGTTTAAAAAGCACCAAACCAATTTAGTTGAAATAGAGTTGTATCAAAGTTCAGTAACAGGTTACATGTCTCAACTATAGAGAATCCTTAAGACAGAAAAATCTATATGAAAAGTATAGCCCACTGCTAAAGGTATAAATTTGATTAAAACCAGGTAAGTAGGGAAAAAATATCTAATTTTATGTTTTAATTATATTTAATTATATTTTGAAATATCTAATCAGAAAAATGCTGCCAACAAATTAACCTTTAGTCATACAGCTGATAAATAGTCATGACATATGACATAGAACTTAACAGAATAAAACACAAGATTTTATATAATTTTGACATATATAATCTAATTATTTAAACAGATGATTGATTATTCTGGTTCTTTTTTGGTTTGCTATGAATTCATATAGGACTTTTTGCATCTCCTGGAGAATTCTGTTAAGTCCTCAAAGCTGAGACCAATAGGCATCAAGTTTCTAGTTATTCTAAAGACAGGTGCTGATTTAATAAGAAGTGGATAAACTAGTTCAGTGACTACCACCTACCTTGAACTTATTTAGGAGAAACACAGAGAAATGTGTTAAAAAATTAGAACAGATGTGATTTTTCAAAGTTTTATAAGAGGGCACATTGGTATTTTGTTTTCTTCCTCCTAAGGGCATTATCTCCTTCCTCAAGTCAGGTCAATTAAACAGTAAGCAAATCAGTTTTGCTTAAATTTGTTTTACCAGTTCCTTTCAATTTCTCAGAAGAGGAAGGCATCTCACTCTGCAATTGATGCTTGCTGAGCTGGACATATTCACAAGTTTTCCCCATACCGCCAGAGTAGAATACAAAAGGATTTTTGGAAAATCTCACAACAACCCCTAGATCTCTAAGGCGCACCAAGACTAGTGCCAAACTGTCCTTCCAAGGGATCTGAAAGTTGCCCCCCAACAATGGAAGAGAAGGAAGCAGTGGGAACAACTGTTTTTCAAGATTAGTGGGCACAAGGGTGGCATGTTTCTCTGAAGGCCTAGTAGATTCTGTGGAAGGTAGCCAATAGAGCCATTTTGAAATGATCTTGCCTAAAAGGGTTGCCAGCCAAAGAAAGGAGCAATCCCAGAGATGTAATAACAAAGAGTAGAAGTTAAAGGAGAGTCATGAAATCATCACTGATGCTGTGAAGGCCTTCACAAAGATCTCTGAGAAGGTCAAAAAAGGCATGGCACAAAGAGCCTACAGTTGTGCATCTGTTGCTATGACAGAGATATCAACAGCTAGACTGTGGGGCAGCCAATCAAGAGGTATTGCTGTTTGCCCCTAATCTCTCCCTGAGGAGCCAGCCAAGAGTAGCAGAGGGAGTGAAGGTCCAGAATGCAATCTGGTTCCCTTCCCCATTTCTGGTCTGCAGAAACTAGGAGCAGTCCTGAGCTAAGAAGAAGAGCAAAATTTTGATTAGTATAAGAACTTAATTTACAGCATGGTACGGGCACCAAAATAGACAGGTAGATCAATGGTACAGAATAGAGGACACAGAGACAAACCCACATAAATACAGGTATCTCATACTTGACAAAGGAGCCAAGAACATACAATGGAGAAAAGATAGCCTCTTCAACAAATGATGCTGGGAAAACTGGAAATCCATATGCAGCAAAATGAAATTAAACCCATATCTCTCACCCTGTACAAAACTCAACTCAAAATGGATCAAGGACCTAGGAATTAAACCAGAGACCCTGCACATAACAGAAGAGAAAATAAGTCCAAATCTTCATCATGTTGGCCTAGGTCCAGATTTCCTTAACATGACTCCCAAAGCACAAGAAATAAAAGCAGGAATCAATAATTGGGATAGAGTCAAACTAAAAAGCTTCTTCTCAGCAAAGGAAACAATCAGCAATGTGAAGAGAGAGCCTACAGAGTGAGAGAAAATCTTTGCCACATACACTTCAGAGAGAGCACTAAGCTCCAGAATCTACAAAGTACTCAAAAATCTTTACACCAAGAATACTAACAACCCAATCAAGAAATGGGCCAAGGAAATGAACAGACACTTTACAGAAGATCTACAAGTAATCAACAGATATATGAAAAAATGTTCAACATCCCTAGTAATAAGAGAAATGCAAATCAAAACCACCTTAAGATTTCATCTTACCCCAATTAGAATGTCTTTTATTAAGAATACAGGCAACAACAGGTGTTGGCGAGGATGTGGGGAAAAGGGTACACTCCTACATTGCTGGTGGGATTGCAAGTTGGTGCAGCCACTCTGGAAAGCAGTGTGGAGATTCCTTAGAAAACTTGGAATGGATCCACCATTTGACCCAGCTATCCCACTCCTTGCCCTATACCCAAAGGACTTAAAATCAGATTACTACAGTGATGCAGCCACATCAATGTTCATAGCTGCTCAATTCACAATAGCTAGATTGTGGAACCAACCTACATACCCTTCAATAGATGAATGGATAAAGAAACTGTGGTATACATACACAATGGAATATTACTCAGCCATAGAGAAGAATTAAATCATGGCATTTGCAGGTAAATGCACGATGTTGGAGACTGTCATGCTAAGTGAGATTAGCCAATCCCCAAAATACAAAGGCCAAATGATCTCTCTGATAAATGAATAATGATGCATAATGGGTGGTGGAAGGGAGATAAGAATGGAGGAAGGATAGATTGCATAGAGGGAAGGGAGGGGTGGGGTCGGGGTGGGGTCGGGGTGAGGGGGGGGGGAAGAATAATAACAGAATGAGACAGACATCATTGCCCTGTGTACATGTATGAATGCACAGATGGTGTGACTCTACTTTGTGTACAACCAGAGAAACAACAGCTGTATTCCATTTGTGGACAATGAATCAAAACAAATAAATTTCAAGAAAAAATTATTTTTTATAGTTTAAATTGTAAAATATACTTATCATGCCCAAAAACTAAACAGTAAAAAAATAAAAGATCACCAGTGAAAAGTCTTGCTCCAACCTGGATTATAGGTATTCATTTCTCTATTAGTTTCCTATTGATGCTTAAACAAATCAATACAAATGAGGGGGTTTAAGACAATAGAAATTTATTTTCTCAAATTTCTGGAGGCCAGAAGTGTTAATTCAATCACTGAGTGGAAACCAAGGGGCCAGCAGGGCCATGCTTGCTCCAGAGGTTCTAAGATAACTCTGTCCCTTGCCTTTTCTATCTTCTAGTGGCTGCTGTCAATCCTTGACTCATAACTTCATCACTTTGTTCTCTGCCTCCTTGGTCACACTGCCTCCTTGTCCTCTATGTGTTTCACTCTGTCTCTTAAAAAGGACACATGTGATGGCATTTAAAGTCCACTCCCATAATCCAGGATAATCTCCTAATCACATCTTTTACCATATAAGGTAATATTTACAGGTTCCCAAGATTAGGAATTGGATCAATCTTAGGGGGCCATTATTTAGCATACCGAATTCTTATGCATATCTCCAAAATATAAGAAAACGCAAGCAGATAGAAAAATATATTCCCTTTTCACTTTCTTACACAAAAAGTAATTGTACATTTTTCTGTGCCTTGCTTTACTGATTTAGCAATATGTGTTGAGACCTTTCTATATCAATGCATATAGAGCATCCTCAATTTTTACAAGGATGTAGAATACCGATGAATGGACATTTAAAATTTATTTAACCAGTTCCTTTCAGTTTCCATTTTTTGCCATTACAAACAATGACAAAGTAAACAATTTTGTATGTGTGCATACACATATACATACATGTTTACAAATATCTTAGGATAATTTCCCAGAAGCAAAATTTATTATCAAAGAGCATATGCATTTGTAATTATGTAAAGATATTGCCAAATTGCTTAGCTAAGGGATATATAAATTTATACTCCCAAGAGTACAGTATGAGAGTGCCAGTTTTTCCATGTCCTTGACAGCAGAACATTATTGTCAAAGAACATTTAGATTTATGCCAATTTTACAAATGAAAAATGTTACCATGGTGAATTGCTTGTGTATATGTGTACATTATTTTTAAGAATTGTGGAATATTCCATCATATGAATAACAAAATTCTAAAGCCATTTTACTATAGTCACACATTTCATTTTATTATTTGAAATAGTGCAGTGATAATCTCTGAGCACATATCTTTTCCCATATACTGGACTGCTTCCTTAAATACATTTCTAGCAGTGCATGAACTCAAGGAGTTTGAGTATCTAAGATCCTTAAATACATATTACAAAATAGGTTTATAGAAAAGTTTAACCTGCTTTATTTTCACCAGTAGCATATGAGGGTTAGACATTAAAATTTGGATCGCAATTATTTATAATTTAGAATACTAGTAAAGGGTTTTAGCTCAGGAATATATAAGAAGCTTAGTATGTTACTAGGTATTTTCCTAACCTTTTATATGCATTATCTCATTTATGAATCCTATTTTACATTTGCAGAAACTGAGACATCCACCTCCTAGCCAAAAGCCTATCTGTGAAAGACCTCTACAATGAGAACTACAGAATACTAAAGAAAGAAGTTAAAGAGAATCTGAGAAGATGGAAAGTTCTCCCATGTTCTTGGATAGGCAGAATTAATATTGC
>JAJEJO010005771.1:304308-338603 GCA_020662805.1 Glaucomys volans | reverse complement strand
TTCAGTGAATCAAGAAGCAAATAAAAAAAAAGGATAAAACAAAAGCCTATCTGTGTGTGAGTTTTCAAGCTCAACCACAGGGATTACAAAGACTTTGCCTGGGAGGCTCTACAGGGGAAAGGGAACCTGCCCTTCCCATGTAGATGACTTCATGTAGGGCCTTCAGCAGACTTCTTTATTGGGGAAAATGGAACCCTGAAAAAATTTTCACCTACTCTGAATCAGTAAATTTCCACTCCTAGCCCTCTTCCTTCTCATACTGCTAGGTTATGAGTCTATAAAACTGCAGGAATCTTTTGGTTTAGGACTTCCTCAGCAGTAAAACACCCCCAACACTGTGCTGATTGACCTGCCCCTCCATGTGTGTACTGTTCCATGTGGATCTACACTCTAGAAAATTCTCATTAACTGTATTTCTAGATTTGCTTCCCTCTAAACACCCTGAAAAATGTTGCCTGCTCTTTTTATATGAAAAGAATTTTCTCACAAATCTGAACCATGATGCTCTTTTATTGTGAAATGGGGATCATATTATCACATTATATTTGGTGTTAACTTTATATCTGAGTATATTCAGTAGTTGTGAGATGAGATATAACCCAAAAAACAAATCTATTCTTAGTGTCTGCAGATTAATATCACTATGACAAGGCTAGGGGTGTAGCTCAGTGGCAGGGTACTTACCTAGCATATCAGAGACCCTGTTTTTAATCTACCCTATTACGTTATACCTCTCTGTATCTTACTATTTAAAGTGTGTCTCTTGTATTCTGCACAGAAAACTCTAAACTAAGGAAGATAAAAATAACACTATTTGTTTCTTTGACCTGGAGTGTTTACTCTCTTCACAGTTAATATGATTACTAATAAAGTTGGGTTTATATCTACTGTCTTATTTGTTTTCTATTTGGCCCATCTAGTTTATGTTCCCACTTTCTTTGCCTTTTTTGGGGGGTGGGGGTTACTGGGGATTGAACCAAGCGGTGCTTTTCCACCGAAAGACATCCCCACTCCTTTAATTTTTATTTTGAGAGAGTGTCTCACTAAATTCCTGAGGCTGGCTTCAAACTTGCAATCCTCCTGCCTGAGCCTCCCAATTCACTGGGATTACAGGCATGCACCACCATGCTGATTCTCTGCCTCCTTTCTGATCAATACCCTTTTTTTCTAGGTTTCCTTACATTGATGTTTTGTCAATGATTGAAGTAAATTTACATAAAATAAAATGCAGATTTTAAAGGTATGGTTTGATGATTTTTGACAAATGTATTCATTTAAGCAACCATCACCTTGATCAAGATATAGAACATTCTGGGCTGAAGTTGTGGTTCAGTGATAGAGTGTTTGCCTGGCATGCATGAGACACTGGGTTCAATTCTTCCCACCACAAAACAAATAAGTAAATAAATAAGAAAAAGGTACATCAACAACTATAAAATATCTTTTAAAAATAAAAACTTAAAAAAGATATAGAACATTCTATGATTCCGGTTTTCAGGTCCCTTTGCAGTTAATACCTCTCCTAATCATATACAGACTTTGTCTGTTTTAGGACTTCATATAAGTGGAATCAAAAGTATTTACTGTTTTGTGGCTTTTTTTCATAATGTTTGAGATTAATCCATGTCACTTTTTAGAAAATTTTAATAGTATTCCACAATACCACAATTGCTTTACATAGCCTACTATAGAAGAATATTTAGGTTGTTTTGTTCAGGTGTTATTATAAATGAACCTACTATGAGCATTGGCATGTAAGTATTTCTGTGGACACATCTTTTCATTTATTTTGGGTAAGTACCTAGCAGTACTAAGCCATGGAGATTTCTAGTAACTTTAATTTCTAGATCATGATATGCATTTTTGGCTTATTACATACTAATACAAAATGAGTTTTTTCATTCTCCTAACATTTAGAGAATCTAATAATTCTTGAAATTCATTTACCCTCGTTAATTATTTTGCATGTTGTTATGTATTTTACCTCTGCAAATAACAAAGTCAACACATGACGGTGTCTTGTACAGAAATTATTCATTTATATTTTTCATTACATATCTTTTTATATGTTCCTCCTCTTGCATTTCTGTTCCATCTCATTTTGTTCTTGCCTAAAGAAATTCTTTAAATTTTTTTAAAGCAGGTCTGTTAGAAAGGAGTATCCCTTAGTCTTTGTCTGAAAATGCTTTCACTTTACCTTCATTTTTGAAGTGTATTTTTGCTAGACTAGAATTCTAGGCCAGGTATAATGTGTAGAAGACCCACAGATGTTCCACATGATTTTTATCTCCCGCCAGACAGGATTTCCCTTTCACCTCATTAGGCAATATGGATGAGTGGCCAATCAATTCAATCCAATCAGAAAATGTGTTCGATCAAATATATATTAGTGAGATTCAATATCTCTCTGGTATGTTCCTGTTCCTAGATGCTGTAGGGCATATATCTCCTCAGCTTTGGAAGTTAAGACAAGCTGACCTTTACAAGTTTTCAGCTTTGCTCTTTAGCCTCCTACTTCATTCAACTTCAAAACCTGGCAAATGTCTTAAAGGGGAAACCAGCCATGTGCTGTAAAGCAGAATTCCTCTACAGATTTCAATCTGCCTTTTAGAAGTTTTTGGGCAACCTCCAATATTTCTTGTGTAGCCACAGAACTTTGAAAATATTCCAAGATGTCAATATAGCATGCAACTGCAAAAAAAGACTGCTGATTTCTCTGTCCCCAAGAGAAGTTCTTTGGCTGGACCAAGGCTGATCCATACTGTATAACCCTAAAAGAAACTGGCAACTTTCAGGTCACTTTGGAACAATTCTCTACTTTCTGTCATTTTAATTCATTTAGTCCTTATTTTTGTAGCTCTCTAATGTCTCTGAAATGTTGTTGCTGTTTTTGTTTTTTTTTCAGTTCTAGGGATTAACAGGTCCTCACACATCCTAAGCTCCCCCTCTACCTCTGAGTTATACCTCCAGCCTTATTAGGTAATAAGGATGAGTGTCTAATCAACACAATCCTATCAGAAAATGTTCTTTTGTAATGTATCCAATTTTATCTAGTGGGAGAGTAGGCCTGTGGCAGCCTACTTCACTGCATTCGTACATGAAAGTCATTTTTGCAGTACAATTTTAACTTGCATTTAAAATAAAACTCTGTATATATACCATATTTTCTTTATCCATTCATCCACCAGTGGACACCACTGGTTCAATAATATGGCTATTGTGAATTGTGTTGCTATAAACATGGGTACAGATGTATCACTACAGTATGCTGATTTCAATTCTTTAGGACTACTGAGAAGCAGTATGGCTGGGTCATATGGTGGTATCCTCCCTAGTCTTTTGAGGAACCTTCATACTTATTTCCATAGTGGCTGTACTAATTTACATTCCCACCAACAGTGAATAAAAGTTATTCCCCCACCCCCATCCTCACCAGCATTTAATACTATTTGTATTCTTGGTGCTTGCAATTCTAACCAGAGTAAGAGAATCTCAGTGTAGTTTTGATTTCCTTTGATTTCCCTGATGGGTAAAGATGTTGAGCTTTTTTTTCACACAGTTGTCAGCCATTTGTACTTCTTTTGAGAAATGTCTGCTCAGTTCATTTGCCCGTTTACTGACTGGGTTATTTGTTTTATAATGTTGAGTTTGTTGAACTCTTTATATATTCTGGATATTAGTTCTCTGTTGGAGGAGAAGGTAGTAAAGATTTTCTTCCAATCTTCCAGCTGTCTCTTCATTCTGTTGTTTCCTTTGCTGTGAAGCTTTTGATTTGATGTCATCCCATTTATAAACTCATTCTCCTATTTCCTGAACTATAGGAACCCTATTCAGAAAGTATTTGCCTGTACATTAAAGTGTTTCCTCTATTTTTAATTCTAGCAGGTGCAGATTCTGGTCTAATTCTTAGGTCTTTGATCCTTGATCCACTTTGAGTTGACTTTGTGCAGGGTGGGAGATAGGGGTCAAGTTTCATTCTTCTATATACAGTGCTAAGAGGGAAGTCTATACCTATGAATGTCTACTCTATTAAAAAAAAGAGAGTGATCTCAAACAACCTAATGATGTATCTTAAGGTCGTAGAAAAGCAAGACCAAATCAATCCTGAAACTAGTAGAAGAAATATTTAGTGATTTGAGCTAAAATTAATGAAACAGAAACAAATGAACACTTCAAAGGATCAATAAAAAAGAGTTGGTTCTTTGAAAAAATAAACAAGATTGATAAACCCCTATCCAAGTGAACCAAAAGAAAGAAGATCAAAATTAATAAAATAAGTGATGAAAATGGGGTTATTTCAACTGAAATCCAGAGGATGATTAGGGTATATATTTAACACTTATATGCCGATAAATGCGAAAATCTAAAAGAAATGGACAAATTTCTAGACACATAAGACTTAACAAAACTGAACCAAGAGATAGATAACCTAAACATCCCTATTATAAGCAATGAGATTAAAGTAGTAATAAGCTTCCCAATAAAGAAAAGTCCAGGACGTGTCAGAGTCACAGATAAATTTTCCCAGATTTTTAAAGAAGAATTAACATCTTCTCAAATTATTCCATGAAATTAAAATGGAGGGAATGCTTCCAAACTCATTCTGGGAAGTCTGTATCACCCTGATACCAAGACCACATAAAGATGCTTCAAAGAAAGAAAACTACAGACCTATATCACTGGTGAGCACAAATGTAAAATCTTCAGCAAAATATTAACAAACAGAATTCAACCACATATTAAAAAGATAATACAGCATGATCATGTTGGTTTCATCCCAGGGATTCAACATATGTAAATAAATAAATATAATACATCACATAAATAGAAAAAAGGAAAAAAGCCACATGATCAACTCAGTAGATGAAGACAAAGCCTTCAACAAGATTCAACACACTCTTGTCATTTAAACAAACCTTGAAGAAACCAGGGATAAACATCATAAAGGCTAAGTATGACAAAAGCAAAGCCAACATCATACTGAATGGAGAAAAAAAACCAAAAGCATTTCCACTAAAATCAGGAAAAAGACTGGGAAGATTTCTATTCAACATAGCACTTAAATTTAGCCACAGCATTAAGCAAGCGAAAGAAAGAAAAGGGTTACAAATAGGAAAGAACGTCAAATTATCCCTATTTGCAGATACTATGATTCTATATTAAGATGACCTGAAGGTTCCACCAGAAGACTTCTAGACTGATAAATTCAACAGAATAGCAGGACATAAAATCAATATATGAAGATCAGTAGCTTTTATTACACACCAATAATGAGTCTTCTGAGCAAGAAGTCAGGAAAATAATCCCATTCACAATAACTTCAAAAAGAATAAAATACCTAAAAAGAAACATAATCAAGGAGGGGAAAGCCCTTTACAATGAACATTATAGAACTCTGAAGAAAGAAATTGAAGATGCAAAGATCTCCCATGTTCATGGATAAACAGAATTAATATTTTTATTAGTACATTATGATTATACATAACATGGGATTTCATTTTGACATAATCCTACATGCATAAAATATAATTTCCTCCAATTAAGTTCCTAGCACTTCATCTTTCCTTCCCTTCCTCAACTCTACTGATCTTCTTCTATTCATTTCTAGTTTTTTAAAAAATTGGTGCTTTATAGATATTGTTTTTAAAAATAGCCATATTATCTGTTATGGTTTTGATCTGGAATGTCCCCCAAACTCTCATTTGTTGAAGGCTTAGTCCCCAAATGCATCAGTGTTCAGAGGTGGTATCCTCCAGAAGTAATTGGATCATGAGGACTCCAATCTCATCAGAAGAGAGTGGGCCCTTGGGGGCGAGATCCTTGTCCCTAGCTCCTCACTTGCTCTTTCTTTCTCTGCTTCCTAACTACCATGAGCTAAGCAACTTTCCTCTGCCATACCCTCCAACCATGGTAAGATATTCTGCCTTACCTCAAGCCCAAAGCAATGGAGCCAACTAACCATGAACTGGAACCATAAGACAAAATATATCTTTCCTCCTCTGAGTTGTTTTTCTCAGTTACTTGTCACAGCAACAGAAAGCTAACACATTATCAAAAGTCATCTACAGATTCAGTGCAACCTTCATCCAAACATCAGTGCTTCACTACAAAAAGCAATCCTAAAATTTGTATGGAGGAACAAAAGGCCCAGAATAGCCAAAGCAATCCTGAGCAGAAAGAGCATGCTACAGGCATCACAATATCTAACTTCAATTATGCTACACAGCCATAGTAACTTTCATCTATTTCAAATTGATCCAGTTGACATAGGCATATTGCCTTTTTCCTCCTCCAGATTGCTACGTGGACTTCCTAAGGCCATCTTTTCCTCATTGAAGTGGAATGTCATTATTATCATGTGCCAAATTCTCACATGCATTTGGTTCTACTTCTGAATTTTCTATTCTATTGTGGTGTCTATTTGCTCACTGGAAAGAATTCTACTTAATGTAATTTCACTATGAATTTTAATGTCCAATATGGTAGAGGCCATTCCCCTCATGCTTTATTTTTTCAGAATTTTTCAGGGATTTTATAATTTGCAGATTTTTCCACAAGAATTTTAGAATTAGCTTGACTTGTTCCTTAGAAAACCTACTGGAACTTTATTACAACTGGATTAAATCTATAAAAGAAAATATACGTACTACTGACATCTAGTTTTCCTAACCAAGAAATGGTATGCACTGCTATTTTAAAACCCTTTTTGGGATTCTTTAATAGTATTTAAATGTTTTCTTTATGCAGGTCTTGTACATTTCCTATTATGGGCACTGTGTTGTAACTGTAATTATGATATTTATTTTCTTATGTAGTCTCATTTTAAAGAAAATAGACTGAGCTTTTTACTACCTGGACATGAATTTGTTCTTCAGTACCCAATAAGGACCAAATAATTCTGAGCCAGAATTACTCTGTAAAGAAAGATTGCTCTCATTGAGCTCAGTCTATTTAATGAAGGACTGTTTTCACAAAATGAGATAGTTTTATCGAAGGAGTTCAAACTATTCTTCCAAAATGTTCTGTTATCATTAATCCAAAATAAACTTGGAAGACTTCTTGACTACTACTCCCTCTTTCCACTGACCATCTATTCATGACTTTCAACTTATGGTGACAATTAGGATCATACCTATAAGTTTAAAAAGATATATAGCCAGGCCCTATTCTTGATATTTCCAGTTCAGATCCAAGGCAAGTGTAGGCATATATGTGTCCTTTTGTGTATAAGCACACACTCTCAACTCCAGTGATTCTATCCTGGCTCTATAGGGATCATTAATAAATTAAACACAAAATCCAACTGACCATATTTCATTCATTTAAAAATATTACACTAATATTAATTAAAGCACTTATGTGCAAAGTCCTACACAACATGGAATAAAAAGGTGATCAAGACTGAAATTGGGTTCCATCCAAAAGAAAGATTGCAATTGTTATGGTTTAGATATGGTGTTCCCTAAAAGCTCACATGAGACAACGCAAGGTTTGGAGAAGAAATGATTGGGTTATTAGCCTTAACCTAATCAGTGAATTAACCCATGATGAAATTAACAATGGTAACCGGAGGCAGGCAGGGTATAGTTGGAGGAAGTTGTTTACTGGGGCTGTGGCCATGAGGTGTATATATTTGTATCTGTCAAGTGGAGACTGCCCCCCTCTGCTTTCTGATCATGTGAGTTGTGTCCCTCTGCCATACTCTTCTGTCATGATGGAGCTGGCTGTATATGGACTGAGAACTCTGAAACTGTGAGCCTTTAAATAAACCTTTCCTCCTCTACAATTGTGCCCATCAGGGCCTTTAGTCACAGTGGCGAAAAAGCTGACTAAAACAGCAGGGTTAGAGTGCAGGGGTTTTTTGAGTAAAAGTCATGATTTCAAATTGGTATTAACTATAGTGCTTATTTAAAAATAGTTAGCTGCTAAATTATCATTATGGTCACTAGAAAAAAATAATAATAAAATATACTATGAAAGTATATACCAGGCAGGACTTGCATTGGTATCGGAGGATCAGAGGTTTCCAAGAGGAAGGGAATCAAGAGCTGAGATACAAAGGATGAATGGATATAAAACCAAGTTAATGGAAAAGGAGGATTGGGGAGAGAGCAGAAGCTGCAGGTAATGGGAACAGAACATGCAGTGTTTGAGTAAAAAATGTAAAATGTTGTGATTGAATAACTGATGGCATTCCAGAACTCACAGAAACAGAGAGTAGAATCCTAGCTAGGTTCATGAAGTAGGCCAGATACTTACCTTGTATGCCACACATGGGTTTGATCTTCATTCTAAAAGTAATGGGAAGTCATTGAATGAACACTGAAACAATAGAAAGATGACAAATGGCTTTTCAGCAGCAGATGACCAGGGTTGTGCTTTGACAAAAACAACTGTGGCTGCCATTTGAAGAACAGGACTGGAAAGAAACAAGAGGAAAAACATGTAGATATTGGGGAGCTGCTGAAACAGTCAAGGTAAGAAATAGCAGTAGAATGAAGTAGAGAGGTAGCAATGAAGATGAAGAAAACTTCATAAAACTTAAAAGATATTTAGGACAGACCATTAAAAACTATCTGCTTATAGCCCTCTGGAAATGTCATGCCGTTTTCCTTCTTCCAACATACCCAATTTTCTAGTTTTTAAAGTTAATACAATGAGAAATAGAAGGGAGTTTGGGAGAGTCTAATTTTGGGACCAGTAGGAAGGGGAAAGGAGAAGGAAAAGGAGAGGAACTGGGAAATAAAATGGACCAAATTATGTTATGTACATTTATAAATATGTAGGTAAGAATTCCACTATTATGTGTAGTTACAATACACCAATAAAAAAGATACTTTTAAAAAGTTAAAATGGATAAGAACTGTATTCATTTCCTAGGGCTGCTATAACAAAATATCAAAACTCAGTGACTTAAACAATATAAATTTATTTTTTCATGGTTCTGAAGGTACTAGTCCAAAATCAAGATATTGGTAGGTCCAGGCTCTATCTGAAACCTGCAGGGCAATCCTTCCTTGCTTCTTCCTAGCTTCTGGTGACTTTGCAGCAATCCTTGGCATTCTTTGGCCTGCAGTTGTGTAATTGCAATCTCTGTCTTCATCACAACCTGGCATTTTCCCTATGTGCCTTCGTGACCATCTTCTTACAAGGACACTAGTCACTGTAATGTGAACATGACCAAACAAGATCATATTCTGAGGTACTGGGGATTAGGGCCTCAACATACTTTCAGGGGAGTGGGGAGGAGCATAATTCAACCCTTATGCAAATACTTACATAAAATATTTAAGTAACAGTAAACAGTAAAATGTTTACTTCCTTCCCTTCTCCAGGCCTAAGCCAATCAATACAGGATAATCAAATTGCCAACAGCATTAGTTCAGGATTGAATGTGTGACTGAATGTGAGGTAGTAAGCCATGAGGGAATCTTTCCTTTGGGAAAAACGTCCCTCACTCTTTGATAAGCTCTTTCCTTCTGGAAGGAGTGGTGTGCATTCTGGAAATGCACAATTCCTTTGTACCACATGGGGAGCCACCCTTAGAATGAAGCTAAGAACATAATAGAAAACCTGCTATAACAAAATGTCTCAAGCTTGAACATTTCCCATTTGAATGCTGATTACATCACCTTCACATGTAAATTCCTTTTGAGTTGGGTTTTTCTTTCAGTGGAAGTCCTAATGGATACCAGGTGTCATTATGCATTGTACAGTCATTGTCTTTTCACTGTTTCTGTGTTCAGACTAATTCTTTATTTTGGAATTTAAAGAAAACACCCCATCCATGATGATTGATATAAGGCATATCTGATAATCTAAATGTTAAAATGTCAAAGAAAAGATTAAGTTCATATATCTTTTGGTTTTTCTTTTATTGCCAAAGGTTTTGGAACACAGATAATGCAGGAATACTTTTCTTCAAAATTTGCATCAATAAGCACAACAGCAAAGATGAATTACCTTGTATTATTAATCTATTCAAAAAACATATCAGAATGTGAGGACTTTTTGGAATGACTATATCTGAAAACACATAAACCTTGACTTTGATATGACAAGAACAACTTAGAGGAGGTAAAGTTTATTTTGAGCTCTTGGTTTCAAAAGATTGGGTCTATGGTTGCCCAACTCAATTTCTCTGGACCTGGGATGAGGTAGAACATCATGGTGGAAGGGTGTGGAATAGAAAATTGCTCAACTCATGGCAACCAGGAACCAGAATGAGAAGAACCAGGAACAAGATATATAATACCAAAAAAATGCATTCCTAGTGACCTACTTCCTCCAGTCATGCCCCATCTGCCTAGAGTTACAACCCAGTAATCCATCAAATGGATCAGTCCAACGATTAGGTTATAGCTCTCATAATCTGAACATTTCACCTCTGAACATTCCTACACTGTCGATCATGAGCTTTTGGGGGACAGATCATATCCAAACCACAACATTCCACCCTTGCCCCCAAAAAGGTCATTTCCATCTCATAATGCAAAATGCATTTAATCCATCTCTCAGAGTATTCATAGTCTTAAGAGTTCCAGAATTGCCCAGAAGTCGAACTCAGAACTCTCATCTGAGACTCAAAGCAAACTCAGCTGTAAGCCCCTAAAAGACTGAAACAAGTTACACATATATAAAACACAGTGACACATAGTAAACTTTCCCATCCAAAAGTGAGGACCAGGGGCATAAAAAGAAAAGATAGGACCAAAACAAGTCCTGTAGCACCACATCTAGCATCTGTGGCCCATGGCAGCAAGATGTGGTGTGAAATGGCTTGGGATGCCCAGAGTCTGGAGCTCACATGGCCTTTATCATAAACTGGCTGTCAGCAGTCAGCAGCTTTCCTCTACAGAAGTTCATGTTACTGGCATCTCTTAATCTTGGGAGGTCTCTGCATCAGTCTTGGGTTCCTTTTCATAGCTTCATGCACTGCTCTCTCAGAGGCTGCCTCTGAGAGATTCCAACCCTGTTACAATTTTTCTGGCTGCTGAGACCTGGCTTTGAAATTTCTGTAGAAGCCTCTGTGACCCGATAACTTCAACAACCTGCATTCCTACAGAACCAGCATCACATGGACAATGCCAAGGTCTTCCTGCAGCTCAAGCAGTAGTAGCCAGGCCCCCTTGGATCATGGCTGCAGTGGCCTGAGTGCCTGCATGGCATGGTAAAAAGAATCCCGAGGGAAGTTTCCTGGCCCCCAATAACCGAGCAGGGTGCCTCTACGTTCTCTTAAATGAGTTTTCATTTTTATATCCTTGAGTCTGTGATGGGTGTTGTCTTACTGATTCCTGAGATGACCTGATGACATCTTTCCTATTGTCTCTATGCAAAGTATTTAACCTCTTTGATGGTAGTTATTTCTTCAAAAAACATACCTTTATTGGTCCTAACTTCATGCACACTTTTCTGACCAAACTCCAAGTTTTAAAAATCCTTCTGCTCTGCTTTGTGTTCCTGATTATCACAGTAAACCTGGCTAAAAGCTAACAGCAGTACCCATGCTACTGCCTGAAAGCTGTGCTGTCTTGAAATTCCTTCCTCCGGATTAATTAGTCCATCTTTAAATTCAGGCTCTCACAAAGTCTCACGACTTGAAAAAATATAGACAAGTTATTTGCCCAAATGGAACTTCTGCAGCCTCCACTTGAATTCCTAAAGTAGTCCTCATTTTCCTCTAAAACCTTATGCCCACTGAGAGCTGTCTGCATTCCTTTCAGCATTCTAATCTTCTGAGCTCCTACCAGAAATGCCCATTAAGGTCTCTTATGATATTCTAGGGCTTCTTCAGTCTATACCTCCAAAATTTTCCAAACTCTTCCACAAACCAGTTCAAAGGTTTCTGAACTATATGGTCATGTTAGTGAAAGCAAAAACTCCACTTCAGATATCAATTTATATGTTAGTCAGCTTTTCATTGCTGTGACCAAAATATCTAACAACTTAGAGAAGGAAGTGTATTCTGGGCTCAAGGTTTCAGGGGTCTCAGTCCATGGGCAACATACTCTATCATTTTGGGTCTGAAGTAAAGAAGAACATCATCGCAGAATGGTTTGGAGGAAGAAAGCTGCTCAACTCATGGCAGCCAGGAAGCAGAGAGAGCAAAAGCGGCAGAGACAAGATGTATTATTCAGGGGCATGCTCCCAGTGATCTATTTCCTCCAGCCACGTACTACCTCTCTACAGTTACCACCAGTAATCCATTCAAATTATTAATCCACCAAATGGGTCAGTCCACTGATTAGTTCACAGCTGTCATAATGTCATCATTTTACCTCTGACCATTTCTTCACTGTCTATCATGAGCTTTTGGGCACATGTCATATTAAAACCATGACAAAGAGTATTCCATGAACCAGCAGCATCAGCATCACCAATGATCCTGTTAGAAATGCAGTTTCAGGCCTCATTCATGACCTGCTGAATCACAATGCAGAGTTCGACAAGATCCCCAAGTAATTTATATTTACATTATTAAAGTCTGAGAAGCACTGGCATAGTAGTCAAGAGAAGGGTGTCACCAACAAAGAAGTATCTGTGAAGCCATGCTCCCTAAAATGGTCAAGCTGAATTGCTGTTTATTATAAAACAGTGACCCTCAGGTCTGGCTACGCATCAGAATTACCTGAGGAGCTTTTAAGCCAATGGTAAGACCTAAAGCAGAACTTAAATCAAAAGGATCAGAGCCTTTGGAGTGGGGTGTAACATCAGAAAACCATGTTGAGAAGCTCTTAGTGGTTCTTAAGTACAGTTGTGGCTGAGAATTATTAGTGCAGGGCACTGTTCTCAAAGTTGAGAAAGCAACAAAATACTATGGAGCACTTGTTAAAACATATCGTCAACCACCATGTTCAGTTTCTGATTTATCTAGTCTGAAATAGGGTCCAAGCATATGCATTTCTAACAAGTTCCCAGCTGTTGCTGATGCTATTCTTTCAAAGACCACACTTTGAGAACCATTGTACAAAGAAATAAAACTGACTGAGTTGGAAACTTAAAAGGCTCCCCGGGGAATCTCAAAGGCAAAACAATTCATCAGACCCGACACATTAGAATGGTCACTAAAAAAGAAAAAAAAGAACAAGTATTGGGGAGGATATAGAGAAACTGAACCCCTTCTATAATGTTGGAATGTAAAATGGTGCAGACATTATAAAAACCAGTACAGAGGTTCCTCGATGAACTAAAAATAAAATTACTATATGATCCAGCAATCTCACTTCTGTGTACATATTCAAAATAATTGAAAGCAGGATCTCTAAGAGGAATTAGCATACATGTGCTTACTGCAGCATTATTCATGGTAGCCAAGAAGTGGAAGCAACCTGAATGTCAATCCACAGATGAATAAACAAAATGTGGTATAAGCACAATGTAAGATTATGCAGCTTCAAAAGAAGGAAATTGTCATATTCTACAATATGGATAAATTTCAAGGACATTTTATACAATAAGCTAGGCACAAAAAGACTATGATTCTACTCATATGAATGAGACCCCACTCATCTAAAGTAAACAAAATCATAGAAACAGAAAGTAGAAAAGTGGTTGCCATTGGCTGGTGAAGGGGGAAGAGGGAATCAACGTTTAATGTGTACAGAGTTTAAGTTTCACAAGATAAAAAAGTTCTAGAAATCTGCTGCACAACACTGTGAAAATACTTAAGACCACTGAATTGTATATTTAAAATGGTAAAGATTGTAAATTTAATATTGTGATTTTTTGCCACAATAAATAAGTGATTCAGACAATCAATTTAAGAAGTTGCTTTAATGTATTATATATATGTTACTTTAATTTTTAGAACAAGGTTTATTTATAAAAGTGTTGAATATAGTTATTTTGTAGGCTCACTAATACAATAAAACTAATTTTTCAATCAATATTTCAAATGTGGAGTGCAGGTGCAACTCAGTGGTAAAATGGGTATTTAACAAGCATGAAGTCCTTCAGTTTACAGCACAAAAAAAGAAAGAAAATAGAACAAGAAAGCTTTCAAAAGTATGATCTGTGTGTGTTAGACCCCTTTATGTTGTTCAAAATGCTTTGATTTGAACTTTTCTATGTGCCTAGTTTTCATTAGCATTCTCTCTGAATCATAAGGTAAAACACCATTATACCACCACTTTAATCTCAAACCACCTCCAGCATGAATATCCTCAGATTTTATCAGATCCCAAAGGAATCCTCTCACCCCAAATTAAGATCCTCTCACTAAGATGGTATTTCTACTGGGCATAGTTCACTTTAAAGATGTTCCCTGGAACCCCAGGAATACATGTAGCAAATACCTCAGTGTAACACATATCTCTGTGCCACTGTCTCTCCCATTAACTCTGAGGTTTTTAAGATCCAAGAAACTTATTTATATTTGTATCTCCAACTCCTAGATGTACACAACACTATACTCAATGAACCCTAAAAATATATGAATGAATGAATGACAGATCCCTTCATTTTCTTACTTTCATAGTTTCAAAGAGGTAAAATGTTTTCTATGGGCACATCATCTGGAAGGATTAGAGCAAGCAAAGGGTGAAAACAGAACACAGAATTCCATTTCCTTTTCTTCTCAAGTGACACAGTACTCCTATAGAATAAAGATGTATGTTTTCTAAGCTAGACAGCTCAGTTTTTCATAGAATTCCAAGTCCCCTAGTATAGTGAGGACCAGCCAACAAAGAATACTATGGCAACTCACAAGACCTATGTATTTCTCAAGGAGAAGCTACTTAAAGATTATTTAGAGAAGTAACACTTTCATTCAAGAAATCCTGAAATATGAACCAGGAAGGGTAATGCAATAATTCTGAAAAGTGACAGTTCTAACAAAGACAACAGAAAGGAAACAGGGACTAATACAGGAGGTATTTGGTGTTTAGATACAGTTGGAGGGGAGTATGTAAGAGATCAGATTCAGCTGAGGCAGCATTTAACTCTTAAGAATTTGACCATTACAGGATTTAGTATGACCTGTCACATTTTCCCTGATATTTCAATTATATAAATAGATTTATACTTTTAGGAAATTATGAATCTCTTGCATCCCCTTTTTTAAATAATAAGTGCATTTTGTTACAATAAAACTGTCAGAATATGACAGTGTTTCATTACAAACTGATTTTATAAGCAGACTAACATAGTGGTGAAAGAGCAGAGGTTCTAAAACTAGACTGGAGGGTTTAAATCTCTAGTACCCTTTCAAGCTATGTGACCATGGGCATATTATTTAACCTGTCTGGGTCTCAGTTTCTTTATCAGGAAACAAAAGTTAGTTAATAGTAAACATCTTAGAGCAGCACTGATGAGGAGAACTTTCTATGACTAGGGAAATGTTCTCCTCACTGACCAAATGCTAGCCACGTGGCTATTGAGCACTTTAAATGTGGTCAGAGCAAGTAAGGAACTAAATTTTATTCTGTTAACTGATTAAAATGTAAATTTGAATAGCCACAAATGAGTAAAGACTGCTACCCAGAAAAGCACAGTTTTAAAGGGCTGTTAGGATCATATAGGCAAAACATTTAAAAAATATATGCTCATTATTTATATATCACATACCCCATTGTAGAAAATTGGTATGCAAGTGTAGGATACAATTTTCTTCAACTCTTTTCTTAAATGTTGTAGATAATCCTTTTTCCTACTTTTAATATCTCCTGTATAATTCTGTCCCCTTTCAGGTGGCACAGCTTCAGGAAACACAGACTAGCCAGCACACCAAGCCCTATCTGCCCTTCCTAGGAACAATGCGTGTACCACATATTTAAGTTTTATTTTTCTGAAGATTTTGCCAACTATAACACATTTGATCCTGACTTCTTTCAGATTCTATCGTCTGCAAATACATGCCAATGTTTGCATTATTTTATCAGGTCCTTTTAAGTGTTGGGAGTATATTAATTTCCTGTTTGGATAAATCAAAAGAGGATTTTATTATTGCATTTGACAAATTACTCAGTCATTCTAAACCTTAAAAAATCTCATCAGGCTCACAAAATCATAGTAAAAATTACCATCACCTGGTTTTCACAATGAGGTTAGAAAGGAATCAGAAAGGGTCATATTTCACTCCATAGTATGTATCTCTTATCTTTGAAAAGACTACAAGGTCTAAATTAATAATGCTGTACCTCTTTTGATATAGCAGTACTACTCTATTTCCCAAACAGTCCCATGACATCAAATCAGTTTTTTCTAGCAAAGACTCCTAGAAAAATAACATTTGATAAAGATTTCTTCCTGTTCTTACTGAAGAAGATGTAGCTAAGAATAAGGGAACTGTTGTCAGAATAAGTGAGAATTTAAATTCTGAATTCTTCAGATATCTACGAAACAGACTGGACAGATATAATCCATACATTTATAATTTTATATTGTAAAAGAGGAAATATTGAGAAATAGGTTAAAGAATCTGACATATGCCTCTGCTCCAATAAGGAGGGCACAAGAAAACAACTAAAACCATCTAATACTAAAGGGAAGCTAAGGAACAGAAAAAAATAAGATAAATTTTTAAAATTAAACTTTTATTTCAAGTACATATTGCTATCAAGTATGAAGTGATTTGAACTATAAATGTAGAGAGGGGGAGTGAGTCACTACCCAGAAATCAGGGTAAGCATGGGGCAGAGGGTAGATGGTTCTTTACTGCTGTTTTTTAAATGTAAAAACATTCTGTTGTTGTAGTAAATTGTATCTGTTGTGGTGCCCCCATGGGCTTTATTCTCTGATTCTTTTCCCCATTTCTAGCAGTTTCAACCAATTTCAGCTGGAAGTAGCAGAAACCCTGATTTCTGTCATGAAGAATTTTTTTTTTCTCAATCAATCATCAATCCAGGGAAAAAGTGGAATTTAGGTTTGATTCAGGGGTGCAACAATAAAAATGTTGAGATCCAGTGTCAAATTCATTCTAAAACTTAATTTCCTTGCAACTCTAATATAACTCCTGACTTCTAAAATTAGAACTACTTACTTCTAGCAAGTGTCTCTTCCTCAACAAAGAACAAAGTCCTTCCCTTCACTCTGACTAGGCCCAATGGGTGGTCTTGTGCCAAATCAATAATGGCTGCCAAGGAAAGGTGTTATGTCGACAGGCTTAGAACAGTAAGGACTAACCACTGAACTCGGGATGGGGTCAACCTCATGTAAACAGTGGGAAAGAAAGTTTTGTGAACAAAATGAGAGTTCTGATATGAAGAAAAGTGGAAATAAGATGTGCAAGGAGCAATGAATAGAACATGGTACAACACTTTTTAACTCCTGACTAAATGGTATCTAGCTAAATATTTTGACTAATTATTAATAGTATGCTTTACTGGCCATAACACCACTTATACTTTGGCATAAGTGGCTGCCGCTGTGGGGAAATAGATAATTAAAAATGAAGTTAAGAATGGTAAACCCCCTGGCTGAACCCAGGGCCATGATGTTGACCTGCAAGTACACATACAGGTACTCTGTCCAGCACAGCTGCTCATGAGTGTAGCACAGAAAAAAATCCAAAAAGAAAGGCATTTCTTTATCGTTGTTATCTAATTTACTACCTTTATGAAAGTTCAGCTTCCAAACAGGACCTGGCAGCCTACTGAATAAAAAGTCAAATTGACAGAATTACTGAAATAATAAGGGCTTGGAAAGTGACCAGACTCAGCACTGCAAGAATATGCATAACAGCAGGACTTTTTAGGACAGTACTATTTTGTTGAGGTGATAAGCCATTTGAGTAGTAGATATAGAAAAGTCAAAAACAGAAAACAGAACAAACCCCTAAAGAACTCAATTAGGTGTACTTGGTTCCATTGAACCAAGCTGTCTTTAGAAGTAAAAGTAAAAGCCTAAAGCTGCAAGATAGGGTTTTCCAAGAAAGAGCTTACACTTAAATTCTGAGCATAGAAAACAATGTTTTTGCAAAATAAAAAAGGATTCCTTTCAATATCTAGTACTCTCCAGGTGGAAAGGAGGGACAGAGGTAAAAAGGGAAGGAGGGAAGGAGGGAAGGAGGGAAGGAGGGAGGGAGGAAGGGAGGGAGGAAGGGAGGGAGGGAGGAAGGAAGGCAGGCAGGCAGTCAGGCAGGCTTTGCACAGGCTTCTAGCCTAGACAGTTTAATTTTTGATTTTATTGGAGAGAGCAGATAGAGATGTAAGCTACATCTTTTCCTTTCTGACACTGGGTGGGGGGGACTTGGTAAATTCTAAATGGTATAAAGAGATGTTATTACAACAATATAATATTCACTTTTATATTAAAGTTCTTAAATTATCTGTTTTTGAAATAATTTGTAACAAGGACAAAGGATCAATGTGTTTTTAGGCATCCCCTTAATTTGGTTTAACATTTTTTCCATGTTAAGGACAATACTAATAACTATACTTCATACGTTGCTGTGAAGAATTAACCATATATGTACATTTAAATCGCATCTGAATGTGTGTACATGCACATGTACTAGCATGCATGTATGTTTCAAGGTTACTATTTGACATAGAGCTGACAGTCAACAAATGTTATATTTCTTGCCCCTTTACTAGGTCTGGTTACTGAACCAAATATACACTGGCTTGAACATATTCCATAGGGGTCAGAAGCCAATGAAAACTATGGAGAGCTCCATTCCTAAACAAAACTTAGTTTGAATTTAGCACCATGATTTTGGGAGGATTATGTTTTTGAGAATAACCTCAGATTTGTAAACCAGGGTAGTGTCAATGAATTTGTTTGCAGATGCAAACACAGCTGAATTGTGAAAATGCAAAACTGTGAACTCCTCAAACTTAGGCTTTTCTAGTTTGCAGTTAGTAGAAAAGTATACTAGAGTACAAAACTCACTTGTAAAAAAGGTATTTGGCATACATACACACACACACACACTTATAATACTGATTGTATTTATAAATACAAAATAAGTAATGTGCTATTTTTTATTATTAGGACCTTCCCTACAGATAAACTATTACAATTAAATCCTGTTTAGTCTTTTGACAGCCTAAATTTTACAATCAGTTACTACATTTTATGCTTGATTGTTCTTTCAGAACCTGTCCTGGTCAGTTTCAAAAGATAACACATGACACATACTGTTTCCAGATTTCTACAATTAATCCTAAATTTATTCCATTTCCATTTGCAGAACATCTAAAATATTTCCCATTGGCATTTCATAGAAATAGGGCTGTAGAATTCTATCTCAATGGCCAATGGATTGCCAAAAAGAGGTAGTATACTACATGGACAATCATAAAAACCAAGGCAAGAAACTAACAACCTATATTTTCTAAAAACCAGATCATTAGGTACAAGCACTTCTAGGGTATGGGGGGGAATTAGCACTTCATAGCTGCAAGCATGAGATGCTACTTCCTATAATCATCTTCAATTCTTTCAACTGAGATGGAAACTTATATCTCACTTAAGGATTTTAGGGTAAAAAAAGATCAGGAACATTTCCTTCTGCTCATACCTTTGGGTGTCTTCTTCCTTCTCCTGACACTGTTATTAGTCAAGAATTCTTGTTTTTCAAAAAAAGAAAAAAGACTAGGTTCAATTTTTATCCCTTTGAAATGTCTCTCACTGGATCCCTTATAAATAACTTCTTTATTGAAGTGAATTTTCACTTATTTTTAAATTTCTCTATTCCTAAGGAGCACCATATTCTTTAAATTATTTTAGTTACAATTTTATATTTCACCTTTGCCTAGAGTTGGAATTTCAGATGGCTTAAAAGCATTTTCAATTTTATTTTTAATAGTGGCCTCTGAGGTATACTTAGCCTTTTGAAAGGGATGTGCTTTTCAGGAAAATGCCCTAAAAATTTTACATTCCTATAGATTCAATTTCAGAACAGCTCTCTAATAAAATTTAAATTAACCAGTGTTTCAAAAACTGGTATCACTCAGATACTCTGCCATTTAACTTCCTACAGGAGCTTAATATTTATAGGAACTTGTGAATCCTGACAATCTTGCTTAATTTATTCATTTGAAGTTGTTTTTTACATACTAGGTTTCACTAAGCAGAGCAGTAAGTTTTTTAAAGATTTAGATCAAAATACTATTATATCATTTCTGTCTTCACTTCAGTGGTAAATATAATAAAGGATTTCTCAACCTCTGCATTATTGACATTTTGGGCTGGATAATTATCTGTTGTGGGATGCTACCCACTAGATGCCCACAGTACCCCTTTCTATCCCTAGAAGATAAAGGAAGTATGGATGGTGCTAAAATTCCTACTATATGCACAGGACAGCTCTGCAATACAAAGAATTATCCAGTCACAATATCCCAGTATTAGTTTCTTGTCTTGGTTTTTATGATTATCCACATAATATGCTACCCCACAACTTCTGACAAGCAGAAAAACATGCCTCCAGACATAGTTAAATGCTCCTTGCAATGGAAGGTGGGAACAGAAGAAAGCAAAACGGCCCCACTTGAAAACTGCTACTCTATAAGGAATACTATTTTGTACATCATTAAAACTAAAAGAACTGCAACGAACCTCAATATTTTTATAAAGGGGGCATATAAAGCAGAATCAAAACTGATGTAAGTGAAAACACAATTTCAAATATGGTCACACCGAAACTGTGATTGTAAACTGGTCAGTTTCTGTGCACTGAGGTCTGTTTGCATCTGAATCTCAATTAATTTTAAAGTGATCTCTCTATAAAGGACACCACTCACTTTTAGTTTCCTTTCCAACATTTCCTTCTTTTCTCGCTGAACTTCTTCTCTGTACAAATGGATTTTTTCCTTCCTGTCTGATGAAGCAGTCACGACACTACTCTTTCCTGTGCTTGCTTCACCCATCTGTACAAAGTTGCTTTCAACCTTAGCTAAAGCAGCAGAAGAAAGAGAACCAAGGGTAACCAGTTCCTTCTCCAAAGTCAATGCCAAACGATCAATTAGGAAATCCTCATTTCCTAATTTTAAATTTTTGAAGGAACAATTCATAGGGAGAACTCTGATGAGATTATGAAGGCACTGGAACAAAACTGTTTGATTCCTAAAATAAAAACCAAATATAATATTACAAAATTTGAAGAACACAAAGTAGTCATTTACAGCATCTTGTAGTAAACAATTGATATTCATTTAAACACTATAATGATGAATAGAACCAAAAAATGCACGCAATCACTGATAAAATTCAGACTGCGGCAAATACATATGTGTATGTATATATGCACTATACCAATTCAGTTCACATTATTAACCACTTCCTGATTAAACTTCTTTTAAACATTAAGATCAGTATATCTTTTAAAACTTTCACTAAGAAGAAGTAAAAGGAAATCTTAATTACTAGGCTCTTTAAAAAGTCAATAACAAACATGAAATTAAAGCAGAGATCTTCAGCTTCTAATTGAGGCCACACCTGTCCATTCACTCTATACCAGGACATGGCCTTGACACATTCCACAGCAGCACAGAACTCTACAAGGGCAAAGCTATTGGACCATGCAGTCACCACACTCACATACACTAACACTCCAATTTAATGTGCATTACCTGGAATAGACTGTTAAAGTGCCTTCAAATGGGGTTCTTGGCTTCCAGTTGAAGAGTGTCCCATAGAAACTTCTTGGCCTTTTACAAAAGCACATTTCTGGAAATTCTTTGATTACTTCACATTTCATGTGTTCTAAGAGCCACGTCTTCATTGAATTCAGGGAATAGCCAGGTGAGATGACTTCAAAACAAGATTTGTTCAATGTTGTGAGAAGTGCAAAAAGATCTTCCATGTCCTCTACAAGAAAAATGTTACAATTTCTATCATTAAACTGTCCATTATCAAATAAATAGTTCTTAAAATTTTCTGATTCAATTAAGTTTCTGATTAAAAAGTGCCAACGAACCTATCGGTTTCTTCTTTGGGAATGTCATTAAGTACTTCCCACTTGAAAGATCTTCTAGACTTAAAAAAAGTCTGCCACATGGAATATAATGATCTTTAGGACAGCTACCATTTTCTCTCTCCCTAATGTGTAGCAGCACAATGCAACAAAATTTATTGAATGCTAAAAGTGGTGAAAGAGACGTTACAGCAGTAATTATCTGTACATATGTTTTCATAGATGGCTGTTCACAAGCAAACCTTTCTTCTTCCTTACTATCAGAGGTCAACTTGATCCTTTTGGCTTCTGATCCTATTTCATGTGGCATCAAGTGTGGTGCTGGGAAAGAATCTGTATTCAATTTAATCACTCTATTTTCACATTTAATAAGCTGAAAGCTGGAGCTATAGGCTTGCTCCATTATCAGTGATAAAGTCACCTCATTCAAGGACCTGTAAAAAATACAAAGTTTGGTTAATTCTACCAACTCATTTTTTAAAATCGATCATCTCATTTTTAAAAATCAAATAAAAGATTAGACACCATAAAAATGACAAAAATTTTTATTCTCTTCTTTCCTAGGAAACATAATTTCAAAGGTAAAACATATCAGTTAACAGTAAAAGTCAAGCAGATTTTTTAAAGGTCCTATACCATAGCACTTCTCTTAAAACAGGATAGTAAAACCATTGGAAATATGTTAGATTTATAAAAAATTGTTTTTCCTTCTTCCTTTCTTTGTGGTACTGAGGACTGAACCCAGGGATGCTTTACCACTGAGTTACATCCCTAGCACCTTTTACTTCTGATTTTGAGACAGAGACTCCCTAAGTTGCCCAGGCTGGCCTTGAACATGTGATCCTCCTGCCTTAGCCTTCCAAGTCATTAGGATTAGAGGTGTGAGCTATGGCATCCCACAATTGGAAAATAATTTTTAAAGGTAAAGAATAGTACAATAATGCCTGGATTTTATTTTTGAAGTAGGATTTTCCAACCTTTCCAAACAAGAAAAAAACTACTCATTTCTCAGAGTTTATTTTGGTAATAATTTAGATTTCAAATACATCTAAAATAGAAATTGCATTTTATATTCCCATAAATTACTTGAATATCTGCTTTTATTACAGAATACTGCTGGTTTCTCAGCAATTCTTCCCAAATTTACATTTCTAACAACTTACAACTATGATATAGGCTTATTTTAATACATTCAACATTGCCAACATTACAAAAAAAAAAAAAAACAGATGAGAATGATACGACAAATGAGAGGACTTTAACACACAAGAATTTCACTGTATATTTAGTTGGTTATAATAAGGATTAGAAAATAACATTAAAAATTGTAACAATCATATTGTTGGTACTGTTATTCTGTGAATACTGCCATATAGATTGTGGAATGAAACAATTTTGTTGGTACAACTGAGAATTGGGATTTTCAGCAATGGAGAAAAAAGATATGAATGTAAGACTGGTGGAGATAAGTAATGATCTTGAAGTTCTTAGTCTAAACTGGAAACACTGGCATGAATTTATGCTGCTTTTAAAAGTGAATCACAACCAACCAAACAATGACAACAAAAAATCTCTCTTTGCCCACTAAAAAGGTCTAGAAACATCACTCAGGAGCAAATGAGCACATTTTATGTCTAAACTCTGGTTTCTAAATTACAAACTCTATTTGAAGGTATAGCTAAATAACTGATGAGAAGTTTTTCTATTGAAGTATTCCAGCTAATAAAAAGGCAATAATAAAATCAGAAAATCACCGTGCTGCAAATTCTAGTAAAACAATGATCACCAATAGCTAATACCACAAAATGAAAAGATCCGACTTTGTATGCCTCCTGATGTAAGAAAGCAACATTATCTATTAAGTAGTCTCTCAATGAAATTCAAGTATTAATCTGATCCAGACTCTAGATTTAACTGCCACTTTAAACACAGGAGACAGAGAAACATGCGAAGCAATGACACAGGACGAAATCAGCAAGCTCTTGTCTACAGAACTTCACAGGGCCTATTCCTTGATTTCTTCAAAATATTTAAGAGAAAAACATAACAAAAAAAAACATGAAAAGGGCATGTATGGATTATGAGGGACAGGAAAATATCAGTCAAGTTCAATTTACAGATCTTATTTGGCTATGAAAAATATTTTGATAGAGACAAGTGAGAAATTTTAATGTTTACTGGGAAAATTACTGGTAATTTCTGAGGGGTTATTATATATATGTTCTAAGTTCTTATATTTTAGACACATACAGAATAGTTACAGGTAAAATAAAATGATGCTTTTGGGGCTAGGGATATAGTTCAGTTGGTAGAGTGCTTGCCTCACAAGCACAAGGCCCTGGGATCATGCCCCAGGACCAAAAAAATAAATAAATAAATAAATAAATAAATAAATAAATAAATAAATAAAAAAGATGCCTTTGATTGCTTCAAAATAATCTGGGCATGGGGGTAAGAAGAGAATAGAGGTATAGATGAAACAAGATTAGCAATGAGTTGAGCAATGCTGAAGCTCAATGATGGGTAGATGGGGTTCGCTATATTTTTCTTTCAGTATGTTTGAAATTTTCTACATATGAAAACATTTTAAAAGTAATTCTGTTTATCATATTAAGGAAATATGGACTGTATAGAGGAAAGTAAGGAGTGGGGAGGGGGTGGGGAAGGAAAGACAATAGAATGAGACAAACATCGGTACCCTATGTATATGTATGAATACACAAATTGCATGATTCTACTTTGTGCTCAACCAGAAAATTGATAGTTGTACTCCATTTGTGTACAATGAACCAAAATTAAAAAAGGAAATAAAAGGCAAGTGAAAAATATAAGAAGCAATAAAAAATGATGAGGCAGATCTGAAAAAGAGCAAATAAAACATAAGATAAATGCAAATAATAATAAAATTAGAAATTCCTTGATGAGATTAAATAGCTGAATAGCGAGAACTAAAGATAAAATTAGTGAATACAATACAGACCAGAAGAAACTACTTAGAACTCATACTGAGAAATGAACAGAAATTATGAAAGAGAAATTAAGAGATACAGAACATAGAATTTGCAGGCCTAAGAGGACTTCCTGGACTAAGTTGAAACCCATGAGGAAAAAAAAAGAGGAAATTGGGAGGTATCAATATTTGAAAAAATAATAACTAAGAATTTCTTGAGTTGCTAAAAAAATTAAAAATAATTTCTTGGAGCCAAAACCTAAAACCTAAAAGAATAAAATCAATATCTGCATCTAATCACATCGCAGTGGAATAAGCCCAAAGAAAGTAGAATAATAAAAGATAACAAATTAATAAATAGGAAACATACAATTGAAGATTGACATAAAAATTTTGAAGAGACTAATAAAATGAATTTCTAACAAAATTAATCAAGAAAAAAAGAGACACAAGGTCTGGAATGAAAATAAGACTGACAATATGGTTGATAAATATCAGAATATCTTGGGAACAACTTATACTAATAAATATGACTTAGGTGAAATGGACAAATTACTAGGAAAATATAAGCAAAATGCATTTAAGAATACATAAAACCTGATTAATCCCATAATTCTTAAAGAAAATGAATCAGTAGTTCAAAAACATCTCATGAAGAAAATGGCCAGGTTTCCACTACTTTCCAGGTCAGTACAAGCAAATATCAAAGCACTGATAATTCTGAATTAACAAAAACTATTCCAGAAAACAGAAGAAAAGGAAATAATCCTTAACTGATTTACAAGCTAGTATAAATCCAGGCACACGCACACCTGTAGTCCCAGCTACTCAGAAGGCTGAGGAGGGATGATCACTTGAGCTCATGAATCCATTAGACCATCCCAGGCAATACAATGACACCCTATCACACGTAAAAATAAATGAATAAATATAGCATAATATAAGCTGGGCATGATAGCATATTCCTGTAGTCACAGCTACTTAGAAAGGTGAGAGGGGAGGATCACTTGAATCCTGGAGTTCGAGGCCAGCCTGAGCAACACAGCAAGACCACCAACACAAAACAAACAAACAAACAAACAAGTATATACTTGATACTAAAACCAAGCAAGTATTATTTAGGAAAATTTCAAGCAAATTTCACTCATGAACAGAAATGCAAATATTCTTGACCAAGCATTAACAAACCAAATATATCAGTGTATCAAATGATAGAATAAATTTGGGTTTATCTCAGTAACACAAGATGGGTTTTATAATAGAAAACTGATTAATACAACTCACCACATTAAAGAGACAAAAAACTCCATATGATCAACCAGCCCAAAACACCTTAGAAATTCACAGAAACAAGAACAAATCCATATCTCAAGTCCATTAGGTGAGTAATGTAAATATCCTACTGTGTTGAGCTGCTCAAATATACTGCCATGCTCTCTCCAACTACTACAAGGCACTACCTGGTCGCTCTCTGCTTGTACATTTGGGGTTTAAAAGTAGCAAAATGCTTATATTTAGTCTATTGTATCTCAAAAGCTCTTTGTGAGTCTGCAGATAACATAGACATTACTTCCCTATACATGATCTCAAAGAGAAAAATCCTCTATTATCAGAGATTCTGTTATTTAACTAAATTTTCACCAACCCATGTTAATCAATAGTCTCTAAATGTTTCAAATACTTCCAAATGTTTTGACAGAAAGCTCTGTATGTTGTTTAATTATCTCTTACCCTGAGACTACAACATCTTGATTTTGTAAATGTCACTTTCTTCATATTATTAACTTCAATGCATTTGTGTAAAAGAGATACTTCTATAGCTATATTGGGCAAGAGACATATGGCTATCAAGCACTAGAAATGGGGCTAGTCTGAACTAAAATGTGATATAAATATAAAAACTTGGTATGAAAAAATAAACCTAAAATATCTCATTAACAATTTTTATGTTGATTACATGTTGAAATGATAATATTTGGGATATACTAAGTTAAATAAAAATCATTAAAATTAATCTCATCTGCTTTTATTTACACGTTTTAATATGGCTACTAAAACACTTAAAATTCCACGTGGTGTATATTAATTGGACAATGCTGGTCTAGAGCATTATCATGTCAGAATTTACTTACAGCTTCAAAGATGACGTTTTCACTCCAACAACTAAGTTATCATCCATGACACGGTACCATATCTTCTCTACTACCTGTTCTGAATCTTGAAAATTGTCTGGTGACTTTTCATCAAAGGTATGAACACAGTTTTCTTCTTCACCACAAAAAGGAATAAGATATCCCTTATACAAAAATATGTTTAAATAACTGATTAAAAATGTATCAAATGTAGCAAAATTAAAATAATGTAAATCAGTTTTGGTTAGGTATTATTTTCTAAACATTTTAAAATAAATCATAATGTACCATATTATACATTATACATAATTTACTGAAATAAAATGTATAAAACATATAATTAATTATCTACTCAGATCAAGAAGCATGGTCTGACTGGAACAAGATGAGTTATCCAACACAGAACCAGCAGGGATGTCAGTCTGACAATATGTACCCTAGGTATACCAAAAATAATCTAAAATCTTATCAGTAACTTGCACTAAACAATAACTGTAGACCTTTGTGTTAATAAAACCAATTAAACTTATCTTTGGACTGTTTACAAATTGTTAAAATCCATTCTTAAAGTCCAGGCCACACTCAGTAATTTCTGCACACAAGTATATTTATAACAATAGAAATAGTGGTAGTAGAGGTAATGATAACAACATATATTTTTCATTGTTTACTTTATGTCAGGCACTATTCTAAATGTCACTCATGTATCAATTCATTTAACCCTTACAATAACTCTAGTATCCTATGCCAGTTGTATTATTGTCTACATTTTACAGATAAGGAAAATGAAGCACAGACAAGTATCTTGCCAGAGGTAACACAGCAAGCAAATGGCAGGGCTGGGTTTGAACTAAGGCATACTAGTTCCAAAGTCTGTGTTCTAACTTGGCCTACTCTCTCTATGTGGTAATTACGAAAAAAAGACCTGGGCACTTACAACATGATAGTGCAGTAACATGTTTCTACTGGCTTTAGCCAGCAGCTGTGAGATCTGTGGCAGATTATTCATCTGAAACGTATGAAAATTGTTACTACCTGCCAGTTTTGTTTTTAAAATTAACAATGTAAAGAGCACAAAATGGGGTCTTGAACATAGTGGTTTCAATTCATTTCTCAACATTCTTTCTTCTTCTGAATACTAGCAAAATTGATGCAGTAGTTGGGAAGGGAATGGGGGAGACTCAATTTTAACAATGACTTTTGTGAGGTCTCCCAGGAAGTTAGAACAGTGATAAAGAAATACAACATGTTGTGTTTTTCTTATGTTTTTTACATTAACAGGATCATATTTTGGACCAAACCCCTCACATTGCTAAGATTGAAATGCAGGCAGGGGACATGATAAAAATGCCAATATAGGGTCTCAGTTGTGGCTCAGTGGTAGAGAGCTTGCCCAGCAATGTGAGGCACTGGGTTCAATCCTCAGCACCACATATAAATAAATAAATTAAATAAACGTATTGTGTCCATCTACAACTGAAAAAAAAAAAGGATGGCCAATATCCTTAGAAGTGAACAAGGCAACTGACTAAAAGAACAATCATCATGCTAATGATGAAATTATGGCATCACTAATATAAGGTTAAATAATGCTCAGCATATTCTATTTACAAATCCAGGAAATACATCATTTACTTATGAGTAATTCCTATCTAAACCATACAAATAAAAAAGTCAATAGTTAAATCATTTTTAATCAACAGAACTTGTTCCTCAAGGTTTCTGATAACTAAAATTTAATTTAATTAACCAAGATTTAATATCCTACAGGCTTGCATGCAAATAGGTAAAATATTGGTTCCTTAATCAAATATTTTTCAATGTCATAAAAGTCCACCAGTATAATTTCTGAATCTTTTGTTCTTGATCCACTGAGCAGTATTTCCTAATACAGTCCAATATTCCAATTTAAATAACCCTTCAACAGCTTGCTTGCAGATTTTTGATGCATAAAATGATAAAATGGCCACAATTAATTTTACCTCCTCTGTACTTGATGTACTATCATCTTTCCCTTGAACCATATTTATTAAAGCTTTCCAAGATTTTGAAATAATTTTCTCCTGAAGCAAGAAATGTTGCTGTAATTCCTGAACAGAAGCCAAACCAGCCTGTAAAGTAGAAAGAAAAATAGTTGCCAGAGACATAATTTCAAATGAAACCAGGCATAGGAAATACTTTCTCCAAATGTGTTTTCCAATTCATTTTTCTATAGAAAAGCAGGGAATATTTCTTGGAGCAAAAATTTTTATTTATAGATTTTAAGACTAATTACAGAAGTATTTTTTCTTTCAAAGGAAAATACAGCAAATAACTGCAATGTAGAGTTTTCGTATCAAACCGAGAGAATGCCAATCTATTAGCATCCATTTTAGTATTAAGTAAGTAGGAATCAATATGGAGAAGAATCAAATCCTAGTAACACTCTTACCCTCATCAAAAACATTTTTTCTTGTTGAACTAATTTCTGCTTCAAAAACTAAGCATCTGGGCTGGGGCTGTAGCTCAGTGGCAGAGTGCTTGTCTCACATGTGTGAGGCACTGGGTTTGACTCTCAGCACCACATATAAATAAATGAATAAAATAAAGGTCTATCAACATCTAAAAAATATTTAAAAAAAACAAAACTAAGCATCCATATAAGCAAAGACATCGTGAATAGAAATGATCACTCTGAACATGATAGTTTGAAACCCTATGTTCATATAACCTTTACAACAAAATTTTAAAGATGACATGCAACAGCCCTGACATGCTGTAACTTTATTTTTATGTCAATAAACTCAGTGCAATGATGTACTCTCCTGGAAAAAAACACTGAAAATTATTGAAAAAAATAATACAAATTTAGCTCTGAACTGGGAATAGAGCAACACATTCCTTTAATTATACCAGATATATAGATTTCAGCACTAAGGATGAAACATTCATGGAATAGATTTTGCTACTGAAAATTTAAAGAGTTGTCACTGAACTGATAGAAGTTGTTTCATTTCAGATGGATATCTGAGACTGTTTAAGTATTAATCTAGCTTTTAATAAAACATGTCTTTCTATATTTATTTAAATCTTTTTTATTTTTACAGTCTGCATTTTGATTCATTGTACACATATGGGGTACATATTTTCATTTCTATGGTTGCTCATGATGTACATTCATACCATTCATGTAATCATACATGTACATAGGGTAGTGATGTCTGTCTCACTCCAGCATTTTTCATACACCCTCCCCCACTCTACATATATTTAAAAAACAAAATACATTCCTCTTCTAGATTCCTTAAATTTTCAAGCAAGCCAATTTTATTTTTATCAATGAATATAAGTTGTAAGGTGAAGAATGAATTATTTCCATCTTACCTCACTGCACAAAGTATATAAAGTGTCTATCTAATATTTTAAACTTCTATCTAATATTTTAAACTACTCTTGTTGACCTAGCTCTGTGAGCTACACATCTTTCAGAGTCCTTCACTCATTCACTCAGTAATTCATAACTTGTGTAGAAGATGTACTCATCAGAGATATAGCCAAATCTGAGTTGCTGGATGGGTATGGAGTAGAAGAAAGGACTATGTGCCCAGATTGAAAATGAATCCTCAGAAAACTAGCTGTGGTCTCTTGCCCTTTCTCTCTTCAGTATGTCCCCTGCTGCAGGACTAAATAGTGAATCACAAGACTAGTTAGATAATTTATGTTGTGGAGTTTTATTTATAAAACTACAAAAATATATAAGAAATTTAAACAATATAAAAGTATGCCTCACCTCCTCTTCTTAGACACACAAACCTAGATACATAGTCAATAGATTGTTTACCTTTCCAGAACATTTTCATGTTACATGTTATATGTTAAGGAATGCTTTCCTTCTCTTCCTCACAAACAAAAAACCCACCAAAAAACCAACACAGGAGCACATGTATTGGACAACACTGAATCTGGCTTTTTGTTCTTCATTGTGAGTTCTATCACACATGTAGAAGAGTACACAATCCAAAAACAGTACACAGACTAATAATGAAGCCAACATCCACATAACAACACCCATCTCAAAAAATAGCACTTGACAAACTGCCTCTAGGCCCTCCAGTCACAAACTTCTTTTCTTTTCCCCTGGAGCAACACTATGCTGGAATAATTTCCTCATCCACATAATTTTAACACATTTGTATAAATTTATAAGGAATATTTTTAGTTCTCTGTGTTTTGTTTCTGAACTTTTTATGAATGGTTTTAGAGTTGACCATGTGGTTACTAGTAGATATAGATCATTCATTTGGAACATTATAGTATTCCATCTTGTGATGATGACTTACTTGTCTGTTCTGTTGATGGACATTTGGGTTACACACAGTTGTGGAAAACTACAAACAATGCTGCTATGAATATCCCTGTCCATGTTCACAAGTCTCTCCAAGGTCCTGGTCTCTCCATTTCCCTTCCAATAACTCATAGAAAAAATAAATTTCATGGGAAAAAGAATAGTACAATGGACTCTAGCTCTGCAAGCAACTTAACCTTTCTGCTTCTCTATTTGTTTCTTCATATATAAAATGGGGATACAGGAGACTTGATAACCTCTTAAATGGCTACCACCATTAGAACTTTATTATCTACACTGACAGCTGCTATTAATATGTGGATTCTTTAAAAGGACACTACACTAACTTTATCCCCTATCTCCATTCATCCCTGCTTTACCTTTACTTAAAACCTTTTACAGTTTCCTTGTTTTTATGAGATTTTTTTGGATAATTTTTCTAGTACATTCTGACTCACTAATTTGTTTTGCATTACTTTCAACTCTTTAATTATTAAAGTCATCTGTTGAGCTTCTTTAGTTGGAAAAAACAGTATTTGGTTATTTTCTGTGAGTAATTACTTGTGATGCCTTGTTTTATATGCGCTCTTACTCTGTGACTGACTGATTTTTTGAAAAAACTCATATGTGAGATTTCTATGAGGCCTGGGATAAACATGTATTACCAGAGAAGATTTTATATTTGCTTTTGCCAAGTGCATGGGCATCACTGTCACTGATGAAGGTTCAAATATTCTCCCAGAGCAAAAGAAGCATCAGTATTTTGCTTATTTCTCTGGGTTTCAGACTTGAAATTTTGGTTTGATAATTTATTCTTATACTGTCAGGTTTTTAGAGCTTTTAAGAAACTTTAAAAACTTTTCATCTATTATTACAAGTTGTTTTTAATCAGAAGAGTTGGCCTGCTTCATAAATCAAACCTTTTATAAAGACATGCTTTCATAAACTACCCTATTATGGCATCATTTCTAAATTAGTATAAAAATATCTTATTCTTCTTGACACCTATATAAAATTCCCTTTTCGAGGAGATCCAAGATGGCGGATTAGAGGAAGGCTGCATTCCTACTTGCTCCGTGGATTCCTACTTGCTCGGGATTCAAACAGCAGGAATATGACTCTCAACGAGATTTTATATTCAAAGCACATATAAGGGGTCCCCAGGTGCCGCTCCAGAACCAACTCAGCCGGGCTGGGCTCGGCCCGCCGCGGGCAACGACGATCCGGGAGCCGGACAGCTACGATCCGGGAGCGCCCGACCCTGCAGCTGCTTCGGAGCCACCGACCTGGGTCTGCGCCAGCCAACAAGTGAGTGCGGGTCCCCAGTAGCGCTGTGGAGTCACTGGCCGCGGCTCCGGCACCGACCGGCGGCCTCCCAGGCAGAGACCGAGCATCTCAGGCTACCTGGGCATTCAGAGGCGTCCGGGAAACTCTGAGATCGCGGACTCTGGTGGGGAGATGGAACTACCCCACGCCATTTTGGCGGCTTAACTGGCGGAGAAGGCTCATTACCAGCTTCCTGGGGCCTCCGGCTGCTTCAGGGGAGCTCCAACCGGGAAACTCTGGGAACGCAGTCTCTGGCGGGAAGTGGGAACTATTCTGTGCCACTCCCCCCAGCTTCCCTGGCGGAGAGTGCCCATCTTGGGCTTCCCAGGCCCTCTAGCCGCACCTGGAGAGGTTGGCCCGAAGCCCCTGGAATCGCTGACCCCAGCGGGGAGGTGGAACTGCTCTGAGTTTGGCGGCTTCCCTGGCAGAGGGGGTCCATTTCCAGCTTCCTGGGGCCGCCAGCAGTGTCAGCAGTGTCTGGAGTGATCCGGCAGGGAGCTTTGGGCCTTTGGCAATAGCTTACAGTGTCCCCAGGAGAAAGCAACCACCTGCCACTGCCTAAACCCCCAGCGAGGAGTTCAGGTCAGCCTGGGCTCTCAAGCCCAGTGTCTCCATCACTGAGCACAGTTCTGTGACACCACCCCAACTTGAACTAGTGCCCAGGCCCACACCCAGGCCCGGAGTCTACCACCTTGCTGTATCTAATTGTCTATCAACACTAGGCTGCCTCTGCCCAGAAGCATTGATCATTCCCAACCTGGAGGTAGTGGGACAGCACCTTTCTTGGGTCACCGCTTGATAAAACACCCCTCAAGCAACAGAGGGGAAGATACACGAGCACCATGAGAAAACACGGGAAGAAAGTGTCCCAATTAAACCTAGATGACATATCAAGAGAACCCAAAGACAGCATGGTAGAAGGAATGACAGAAATGGAGTTCAGAATGTTCATAATTAAAGTGATCCGAGAAGAGAATGATGTGATGAGAGAGCAGATTCAGGCTATGAATAATCAGTTAATAGAGCAATGGCAGGAAGCAAAAAATTACTTCAATAAAGAGATAGAAATTCTGAGGAAAAAACAAACAGAAATTCTTGAAGGAAACAAGGAAATGAAGGAAACAATAAACCAAGTTAAAAACTCAATAGAAAGCATAATTAACAGAATAGATCACTTGGAAGACAGAACCTCAGACAATGAAGACAAAATATTTAATCTTGAAAACAAAGTCGAACAAACAGAGAAGATGGTTAGGAATCATGAACGAACCCTCCAAGAAATATGGGACATCATGAAAAGACCAAATTTAAGAGTAATTGGGATTGAGGAAGGCGCAGAGATACAAACCAAGGGTATGAATAATCTACTCAAGGAAATATTATCAGAAAATTTCCCTAATATGATGAATGAGATGGAAAATCAATTACAAGAAGCTTACCAGACACCAAATGCACAGAATTACAACAGATCCACACCAAGGCACATTATAATGAAAATGCCTAACATACAAAACCAAGATAGAATCTTAAAGGTGGCGAGAGAAAAGAATCAGATTACCTACAGGGGGAAACCGATACGTATATCAGCAGATTTATCAGCCCAGACCCTAAAAGCAAGAAGGGCCTGGAACAACATATTTCAAGCTCTGAAAGAAAACGGATGCCAACCAAGAATCTTATATCCAGCAAAACTCACCTTCAGAT
>JAJEJO010005771.1:216410-299308 GCA_020662805.1 Glaucomys volans | reverse complement strand
AGATTATGGAATCAACCTAGATGCCCTTCAGTAGATGAATGGATAAACTGTGGTATATATACACAATGGAATATTACTCAGCCATAAAGAAGAATAAAATTATGGTATTTGTAGGTAAATGGATGATGTTGGAAACTGTTATGCTAAGTGAGATCAGCCAATCCCAAAAATCCAAAAGCCGAATGGTCTCTCTGATATATGAATGATGATGCATAATGTGGGGGGGAAAGATGGCAAGAATGGAGGAAAGATAGCTAGCATAGAGGGAAGGGAGGGGTGGGGGCGGGTGGGGGGTAAAATTAATAACAGAGTGTGTGACAGATACCATTGCCCTGTGTACATGCATGAATGCACAGATGGTGTGACTCTACTTTGTGTACAACCAGTGAAACAATAGCTGTACTCCATTTGTGTTCAATGAATCAATAAGTAAATAAAAAATAAATTTAAAAAAAAATTCCCTTTTCTAGGTATATCATGATTTATTCACCATAATCCTTAAAGATGTGCATTTGCACTTTGACCACTCTTGTTATTTATAAACACTACATAAACATCCTTATAAAATCATCTTGGGGCTAGAGATGTTGCTCAGTGGTAAAAATTGTGTGCTTGGCATGCCTAAGGCCCTTGGTTCAATCCCTAATGTCACCCCCAAAAGTTTCATCTTCATCCTTAGGTTTTCTAGAAGTGAAACTATGATAGTAAAAAGACACATGTGATTCACATTTTAATAGCTAAAACAAGTTTCCCCCTAAGAAGGTAGGGCTACTTTACATTCCCAACAAGTCTGTGCAAGAAGGCACATTTATATCAAAGTAAATAATCCTCTGCCATTTATTACAATCTTTTCCCACAACTTTTCTTTTTATTTACTTTGTTCAGGGTACAAAAGTTTTTAATACATCAATCTCTTCCTTTATGATTCTACTTCCACTATACTATTATCTACTGTTCACATTCCTATCTGTGTTTAATAAGCATTTAGTAACTTCACTTTAATAACTGAAAAAGCTATGAAAGAATTTTAAAAGGGCCTGCAAAGTACAAATATTTACTGTCTACTTCTTTCCAGAAAAAGTTTGCCAATCCTAGGGATAGAGAAAAACTTAAATAACACCACAAAGAAACAGACAAATCCAAAAGGAGGGACCACTGGCCTGGCCTCCTTATCAGTCATTTAAAAAGTGGGGAGGGTAGAAGGGGTTATTATTCTATATGAAATGACCAACAAGAGATATGATGACCAAATGTAAACTCAGATTGGATTCTGAAAAAAACGAAATATAAAAAACATACTTGCAACAACTAAATACATTTCAATATGGACTAAATCAATAAGATTTAGGGATTAAGATTATTTTTCTCTTTTGTTTTTTTGGTACCAGGGATTGAACCCAGGGGTGCTTAACCACTGAGCAACATACCCAGTCCTTTTTTGTATTTTATTTAGAGACAGGGTCTCACTAAGTTGCTTAGGGCCTTGCTAAATTGAGGCTGGCTTTGAACTCATGAGCCTCCTCTCTCAGCCTCCCAAACCACTATGATTATAAGCATGTACCATCATACTAGGCAAGATTAAGTTTCAAATTGTGATAATGGTATTGTGGTTACATAAGAAAGTGTCCTTATTTTTAGGAGATTCTTGCTGAAATAGTTGGGAGTGAAGTATTTTAATTTGCAATTTTCACAGGGTTCTACTAATGTGTAGAACCTCTTCTACAAAGAGGAGGCAAATATGATTTTAAAGAGTAAAAAAGAGCTAGGCACAGTGGCACATGGCTGTAGTCCTAGCCACTGAGGAGGCTGAGGAAGGCTCAGCCTAGCTGTGGTCCTAGCCACTGAGGAGGCTCTTGTTTTCAACCCAAGAGTTTAAGGACAATCTGGGTAAACAGTGAAACGCTGCTTCAAAACATTAAAAAATACAGTAGAATCTACATGGGGAATACAGGGCTAATATATATATTTACATGACTATTTTATATGTTACAAAATATATTTTTATAAAAATAAATAAAAATGCAGGTTAAAGCATTCATCTTATAATCAATCACATTTCTATGTAAATTGCATCAATTCATAATAAAACTATAAGAATATAAATATGAACGTGTTAAAATCAGTTATTTTACATAGTTACCTGTTAGTTTCTTGTCAGTATTTATTAGCAGTCAGTATTTTATGGGGGATGTACATTTGAGAGAAAAACAGACTTTTTTTAGACAATTTTTTATGGAAAACATGAGGGTACACTGTTCATGTCAAAAAACGTGTTATAATTTATCATATTTGGTGCCCCTCTCTCTAAAAGAGATACTGTGGTATACGAATTCTATAGGCCAGAAAGAATGTTTTGAAAAGTGAGCCTCTTTTATTTTGTCTCATGAAGCTTATTAAATCTACCCAATCTTACTATAAAGATATGTCATTTTTAGGTGATATATTTGTAAATAATGATAGCTTTTACACAGGTGCCAAAAAGGTAAAGATCCTTTGAAATACCATTTTCCCCAAGTACTGAGCTGTTTACACTTTAAGCATGTTTCTTTCAGTGTTCTTTCCTTAACTTAGAAAAGCATTCATCAAAAATCGAAAGTAGAATGAAGGGAAGGGGATGGAAAAAGGAGAGACAGTGGAATGAACTGGACATAACTTTCCTATGTTCATGTATGAATACATGACCAGTGAAACTCCACATCATGTACAACCATAAGAATGGAAGTTATACTCCATGTATATATAATATGTCAAAGTACACTCTACTGTCATGTATATCTAAAAAGAACAAATAATTTTTTTAAAAAAAATCAAAAGCAAAAAACAAATAGAGACACTAACTTTTAATCTTTTTTCCAGTGCTGGAATCACCAAATAACAATGTTCTGGCTCCTCTTCAAATAAATCATCTTCATTACAATTCAATGGAGTACTCTAAAAATATACCAAAAAAACCCCTTAAAACTGAAATTTTGAAATTGAAAAGTTTAAGATTAATAAAATACAATTAAAGTTTATCCACTAAAATATTACCCTCAATTTTATGTACAGCAAATTGTATTTCCCTATCTTCTTGTAACTAGATAAAACTACTTTGGCTAGTACAATTACCACTTAAAATTAAAATGTGGCTTTAAAAGTATTGGCTTGTTAGCTGTCTATAAAATTCTAAAATCCTTTAACTAGAGAAGAAAAAAATTATCTTCATCTTACAAGTAAAAAAAAAATCTGAGATTTGGATAGATTTTCCACAGATCTGAAACTGCAGAGCTAAAATTTCTTTTATGTTCAAGATTTCAAGATATTCTGAATTGTTACTTGTTTTAAAATGAAGTTTCACTTCATTTTACTCCTTAATACAGTATTATCTTGTTTATTGTTATAAAAAGTGATTTTGCAGAAGCAACAAGAAAATTAAGTTATAGTATTAAAATCATTTGAATGACCATCAGACATACCATATTCCAAATTTACATATACTCAGTTTGTATGACATCTGTTGAGAGATTTAATGCATATATTTAGAGTCAATGTATGTATTTTTAAAATTCAAAAGTTTAAATATAAAAGCACAAATACTTAAATGGTGGGTCAAAAGCTCTTAAGGTACTCAAAATTTCTTAATATAGCTCTTAAAATAACATATAATAAAAGAACTTACTAAATAATTTATTTTGTCAAGATTTGTTATTTTAAATGAGTTCAAGGAGTCCTTAAAGAGGAGAAGTACTTGTTCAGTTCCAGTTCCAATAAAGTCATCTATCAGTACTGAGTTAAGATTTTCCCACTTAGCAGCAACCTGAGAGAAAATGCACATTAAAAGAGGAATAGGGGGAAAAAAATCAGATATGAAATAAATAAGTCCTTTTGTTTTATGTAGTAATGTTATCCTCAATATTATAAATGAGTGATGAAAATGGTAGTTTAAAAACTAAAATAAAATACATACTACAGGATCAGAAAACAACTTTATAAATACCAAGATACTGACATTTAATACTTTATTAATGTTTGACCAGGGACTGTCACATTCCTGAGTTCTCTGTTAAAATCTTATTATAAGCTATTATAAATTCTAACACTTCTCATAACTAAATCTTTTGGAAATCCTAACATTTATCAAGAGTAAAACTCTAGTGAAGATTCTTTCTCTATCAAGGCAAATTTATGGAAAACCCTCATTCCCATAAGCCTTAGTGTATGTATATTTCTGATAAGAACAATTACCCAAGGTATTTAGTTACATTCAGTAACTGGTGCTACTAGTACACACTTAAGAATATTCAAAGTAGAATAACTTAAAAGAGCATCAAGATGAACTTATTAGCTTAAACCCTAGGGAAGGGAGGCAGAGCTACTATCAGGGGAACACAAAGGTAAACGACTATAACAGTGGGGTCACCTAGAAGCATCCTACCTACTGGAATGATTTGGCCAGTTTATACTAGAACAGGTGACCCCAAATCTGAAACAGAGGACAGGTACTTAAAGGTCCATAAAGCTGAAAGCCTCCAGACTGATCCCTTGGAAAACTAACCCCATGAGGATGAGACTCCCCTTTCTCCCTGAGGCAGAAAAGCTAAAAGTTCCACTCAGAGTCTAGCAGCACAGGCACATCTAGATGATAGAGGATGATGGCTTGTATTAGGGCTAGAATATTAAGTAAGGTTCTTTAATCTATACAACCAAATACCAATCTTGACCCTCTTGGGATAATTTCTAAAGCTATGATTCTTCACTTCTACAAGACTTTTATTTGTAAACCCAGAACCCTCCCAAGGTTATCATGGAGCATAACGAACTTTCGCAAGAAACATCAATGAGAATGTGCTCAGCATGCAAACACCAGAGAGCTGGCATGCATGAACACACACATTTGTAATCTATACCTTGAGAAAGGTGCTATCCAATACAAATACACGTGAACCACAAATGCATAGCACACATAATTTTTAACTTCCCAGGAGCAGTGAAAAGGTGAAATTAATTTTAATATACAGTCACTCCTCAATATTGATGGAAGACTGGTTCCTGGACTCACTGCATATACCAAAATCTGTGGATGATTACATCCTTTATTTTAAATGTTGTAGTATTAGCATATAATCCACCCACATTTTCCCATATACTTTAATTCATCTCTTACTAATAATACCTAATATTATGAAAATGCTACATAATTGTGATTATACTGTATTGTTTAGAAAAAAGTCTGTACATGTTTGGGACATACATAATTTTTTTCAAGTATTTTAAATATGCAGTTGGCCAAACTCATGGAAGTAGAACCCTCAGAAGGCTAACTGCCTTTAACATAATATATCTAATACTACTATTTTAGTTCAATGTAGTCAATTTTAAAAATTGAGATTTTTTTACCAAGTCTTTGAAATCTTATATATATTTGACATTTGTAACACATTTTAATCCAGACCACGCACATTTCATGCACTGAATAACCATACGTGGCTAGTGACTACCATATCAGACACACAGTTCTTTTCTTATTGACAACATACCAACATCTAATTCAGGTATACCTGACAATGACCTCAGTTTTGAAATACCTGCTACAAACATTCCTGTCAAAACTTGCAGAGACAATTTCTCTTGAGAGAATGTCTGAGAATAGAAAAGCTAATTATGTATCCTCTATACTCAGCTGTTTCAAGTCCTATCACTGGATTAAACATACCTAGGACTTTTATGACGAGCTGATCTGGGAGCACACTAACCTTGATTTTCATTATTTACTCAGAATTATGCTTGTTTGTATATTACCTATCTTTGTAAGCCGCCTTAATTCCTTCTTGGAAGGAGATAGTAAAAGAATGGATAGATGGATCCATAGCCAATCCAAAGGAAGATTGTTTCTGGGGGCAAAACTGCTATCAAAGACATCATCTTATTATTTAATAAGGTATTCATTTTATTATCCAAAACCTCTTACATAATACCACAAATAGTAAACTCCTTTCAGAACTCAACGTTAGAAAAAAATTTTCCTTTCAGAATGTTCAATCACAAAACCGTCATATTTACTTTTTTGTCTTAAGTGCTAAGTAGCAGTGATCAAATGCAATTATTATATTTCTCTTAACCTAGGTTTTCTGACACGATTAGATTAATAAAATTAGAAATAGTTATATTAAAAGACAAAGAACTACATAATCATTATAGTTATGTATTTATATATTTCCAAACTCAAAATGGCAAGACATAAATATTATCAGATAGTATTCAGCTAACTTTAAGAGAAAAGAACAATGTGACACAACTTTAAGGACAGAACTATAAAAACTGACTTAGATAATAAAACTCCAGAGTGAACTCCATGAAGCACAGAAATGCTTAAAAGGTACCAGACCACCAACTGAATTATTAGAGATTAAACACTGTACCTGAAAGTTCTTTTTCCAAACAGCACAGGCGTCATTGGACCTAAATGATACAATGAAAAAGAGGTTCCCTTCACCTGAATCCAGAAGTTGAACAGTACAAGGATCTCCAAATGGAAGCTGACACAAACGTTTCGGAGTCCCATTTTGGAATAAAATCAGCTGATTTTTTCGAGTCAGGGCAATCAGAGATATTCTGAACTGGTTGTTGACAATCTCCATTGCACAGACATGCACACAAGTTACCACACTGTTATAAGCAGGAGGGATAATATATGTATCACTTAATACTTCTTGACTTTCAAGAGAATATACACAAAATTTGGTATTCTGAATTGCAAAATCTGATTCTGAAGGCTTTTGGTTGCATTCTTCCTCAGGCGAATCCCATTCTGTTAGTCCCAATAACACTATACCTAGATTTTCAATCTCACCTGCCCATTCAATAGAGGAAAAGTTAACTGACACACTCATAACATTGCGAGTGTGGGAAGAGATACAGTACAATGTTTTCACATACTGCCATAAAACTAAAGGGCCATTAAGAACCCTTATGCTGTCCTTCAACTCATGGGCTAGTTTAAAAGTCAAATGCTTTTCAAATTTATTGCTACTGTGAAGACACAATAGAAAATATTTGAAAATGTTATTTTTATTGGTTTGTATCAAAATGTAAGGGAGGCTAATTCCAGTTCTGAAATCAGACACACAGTTGCAACATATAATTTTTAAATTAGAGTATTCTTTCCTCATGCTAAAGAACCCAGTGGACTTCAGAACAAATGTTCTTGTTTCTCTATCAAACACCATTCTTTTGACCTGTAATATGGATATTTTTGCAGGCCCTTTATCTGCAAAACTTCCTTGAGACAACTGAAAAACAAGGACTTCTCCATTATAACACAAGAGCCTCTGTTGTTCTTTAGATGACATGGCTTGTTTACTAGGCATTCCACAATATTAAGTCTTTGTGCTGATCCAATTTTTGAATGCAAATTGATTCCAGTTGACGTTTTTAATCCTAAAAAAATAAACGAAAAAAACTGCCATGAAGAAGACAGAGTTGAAAAGAAAACATATTTCCTTAGAAAATTATCACACAGGCAACCATAAATTTCATTAAGTATTTTTTAGTTTTTTATACTACATACTTTCATGACAATGTCACACTTATCAGAAAAGAAAATCCCCAATATTTCTATACATCCTATAAAAAGTTTGCTAGAATATTAATAACTAATCAAAAAAAGATACCTGAATGTGTTAATAGCATATATTAAAAGGTTTACATGCTCTATTAAAAGTGACTTCAGACATTCTTTCTGGCTCAGGGAATTTCTTAAGGGTTCTACTCTCTCTGTTTCAAACCTACCTACTCTTTTCTATTTTCACCTTAGCCCATATAGAATGACAATTCAGTTAATCAATAGTTTACATGTCATGAAGCTCTGGCTCTACCCAAATATGGTGATTTCTAAATTAGACTTCCACAGTACAGGCACTTGGGCTCCTGCTTCCTGAAGACAAAGAGCTTCTACAGGCTCTATGAGAAAAATAAAACCCCAGAAATAAAGTATATGAGAGACTAAAGCAAGGCTGAAAAAAAATTAATCTTACTTTAAAAACAATGAATTTTTATTACCTAAAGAAGTCATTACTCTTATTAAAAGTAGGGAAAAATGATTAATACAATTTATTATAATGGATAGAATTATTAATCATTCTTGCTCACTATATGCCAGGTACAATACAGGCACTATTTAATGCTTACAACTATTCTTTTAAAATAAGTACTCTGTTGGGCATGGTGGGAGATGCCTGTAATCCCAGCAGCTTGGGAGGCTGAGGCAGGAGGATCACAAGTTCTAAGCCAGCCTCAGAAACTTATCAAGGCCCTAAGTAACTCAGGGAGACCCTGTCTATAAATAAAGTATAAAAAAGGGCTGGGGATGGGGCTCAGTGGTAAGCATCTCTGGGTTCAATCTCTGGTACCAAAAAAAAATAAATAAAATAAGTATTGTGTGTGAAAAGAAATCCTACAGAATGGGAGAAAATCTTTGCTGTCAGCACACCTCAGACAGAGCATTACTCTCTAGGATATATAAAGAACTCAAAAAACTTACACCAAAAAACCCAAATAACCCAATTAATAAACAGGCTAAAGAACTGAACACGTACTTAACAGAAGAAATATGAATGGTCAACAAGTATATGAAAAAAATGCTCAACATCTCTAGCAATTAGAGAAATGCGAATTAAAACTACACTGAAATTCCATCTCACTATCTGAATGGCAATTATCAAAAAGACAAGTAACAATAAATGTTGGCAAGGATATGGGAAAAAAGGTTCACTCATACATCGCTGGTAGAATTGCAAATTGATGCAACCACTCTAGAAAGCAGTAGAGATTCCTCAGAAAATATGGAATGGACCCACCATTTGATCCAGTTATCTCACTCCTCGGTACACACGCAAATGACTTAAAATCAGCATACTACAGTGATGCAGCCACATCAATGTTTATAGCAGCTCAATTCACAATAGCTAAGCTCTGGAGTCAACCTAGATGACCTTCAACAGAGGAATGGATAAAGAAATGTGGTATGGATACACAATAAAATATTATTCAGCCATAAAAGAGAATGATTTTATGACTTTCGTTGGTAAATGGATGGATGTGGAGACTATCATGCTAAGTGAAATAAGCCAATCCCAAAACACAAAGGTCGAATATTCTCTCTGATATCTTGATACTAACACACAACAAACTAGGGGGAGGAAAGAAAAGAAGTTCAGTGAATGAGACAAAGGGGAATGAAAGGAAGGGAGGGGATGGGAAAAGGAAAGACAGTGGAATGAATCAGACATAACTTTCCTATGTTCATATATGACTATGCCACCAGTGAAACTCCATATCACGTAAAACCACAAGAATGGGATCCTATTTAGAATAAGTTATACTCCATATAAGCATAATTTGTCAAAATACACGCTACTGTCATGTATACCTAAAAAAACAAATAAAATTTATTTTAAAAATAAAATTTTAAAAAGTACATATTCTACTGTGTGTGGTGGCACACACCTATAATCTCAGCAGCTAAGGAGGCTGAAGCAGAAGAATGGCAAGTTCAAAGCCAGTCTCAGCAATTTAGCAAGGCCCTAAGCAACTGAGTGAGACCCTCTCTCAAAAGAAAAAAATAAAACAAAAAGGCCTGGGGATGTGGCTCAGTAGTTGAGTGCCCCTGGGTTTGATCCCAGGTACCAAAATAAAATAAGAATTCTTATTGTCCTCTTTTAAATGTGAACAACTTATTTAAATGAAGATAAGACAACTTCCCAAGGTTGCAACAATGATTCACAGTTACAATACTAATCAGCAATGGTGCTAGACTTGGAGAAAAGGCCCTCTGACTCCTGAGTCTACACTTTTAACTACCACATAGTCCTGGCATCCATTTTCCTCTTTTGAACAAACTGGTTGTAACAAAGGTAACTGGAGAAAATTAGTAAAATAGAAAATAAATCAAAAGAACTACCTAAATTGAACACATATTTTTTTAAAAAAGGCTGTTCTCTCTTTATTCAGTGGCTACATATACTGAATCACTCCTTTGATAGTGTTTAAAAGCACTACTGAATGCTTATCATATGCTAAGCAGAAAAAGCTTAGAGAGTCAGTGTGAATCTGAGTCTTCCTATTGCTGGATGTGTGACTTTGGGCAAGTGACTTAACCCCTTCATTCCTCACAACCACATCTGTATGAAGGAATATAATAATAAAGATCCTGAGCCAGGTGCAATAGCGCACGCCTGTAATCCCAGCGACTGGGTAGGCTGAGGCAGGAGGATCATTAGTTCAAAGCCAGCCTCGGCAACTCAGCAAGACCCCATTTCTAAATAAAATAACTAAAAAGAATAAAAACAAAATGTAAAAAAAAATGGGGGTTGGGATGTGGTTCAGTGCCTCTGGGTTCAATCTCCAATACCCCCCCCCAAAAAAAATCTACCTCACAAGGTACTAGAATCAAACACAAAGCACTTGAAATAGAGCCCGTTAAACAGGAAGTACAGTAGTAACCCTTATCATAGGTTTTGCAGTTTGTTACTCATGGTCAACTGTGATCTGAATATATATTAAATGGAAAATTCCAGAAACAACTCATTTGTTTTAAATTGTACACTGCTTTGAGTAAGGTAATGAAATCTCATGCTGTCCCACTCCTTCCTATCTAGGACAGGATGTGAATTATTCCTTTGTCTAGCATATCTACATGTTTCTGACTGTTTAATTACTTGGTAGCTGTCTCAGTTATACAAGTGCTTATAGCCAAGTAACCCTTATTTTACTTAATAATGGCCCCAAAGTTCAAGAGCAGGGATGTAAAGGAGGCACCAGAACATAGAATATGAAAAGACAGGTTAACTTGGGTACTATATGACAAAGCAGTAGGGCATATGGGAAAAAACAGTATATATAGAACTCACTACTACCCATGGTTTCAGGCATTCACTGGGGATTTTGGAATATATCAGCTGTGTATAAGAGGAAACAACTGTACTCAATAAATGTTAACAACAAACACCACTGTCAGCATCATCATCATCATGGCTACCTCTGACCCATATAGGATCTAACCTTCAAAACACCAAAAGAATAGTTATATCCTTAAAGATTTGTGGATAAAGAACAATTCCCCTCCAGTACAAATAACTCTAATTCATACCCTTCTCCTACTTGTGTACCATTCTATATACCAGGAATTTCAACTGTTTGAGAAACAACTAAAAACTAGATCATTTACAAGTACATAGGATTGTTTTTCCTTGAATGAGACGTGAACTCCAAAAGCTTAAGTTTTATTTATTCATGATACAAATCTATTAATAGTTCAACTAGAAAAATGCATCACTATGAACCATAACCTAAAATTTAAGTCAATGTACCCTGCATTTTACAGAAAGGACTTAGATTTACAGAGGCAATTCTACTGAAAAGCAGATTCAATTAACATTTATTTTCAAGTTGGAGATGTCACATCTTATTATCTAACTTCCAAATATATCACTTGTGGTTTTCGAATGTGCTCACAAATTCTTTGTTACAATTTTCATCAAGAGATGGCACTTATTTGCCTCCCTTTGAGTGAGGGCTGGGTATCGGAATTTGCTTCTATCCAAGAGAATAGCGCAGAAGTAACTTTATGACTCCAATTGGGTCATAAGGAGCAATGTGGCTTCCTCTTTCACCTCTTAGACCGCTTGCACAGGGGGACACCACCTGCCACACAGCAGTCCCATGGACATATACACAAAGCAAGGAACCATGGCTTCCTACCAACAACCAGCAAAGAAATGAGACCTTCTGCCAAAGCCATATGCGTGAGCCTTCTTGGGAGCAGATCCTGCAACCCCAGGGCAAGACTCTGAGCCAGAACCACACAGATAAGCTGCTCCCAAATTCCTGACACTCAAAAATTAGGAGATAATAAAGATGTGCTGTTTTAAGTTGCTAAATTTTGGAGCACAGTCATCCCCTAGTATCCATGGGGCATTGGTCACAGGACCTCCAGCAGATACTAAACCCACCAGAGTTCAGGCCCTTACATAAAATGGCATAGCATTTGCATATACAGTCAGCTCTCTGTATCCATGGGTTCCACATCTGTGGAGTCAACCTGCTACTGATCAAAAATATTCAGAAAAAAAGAGTCTGTACTGTACATGTATACCTTTTTTCTGGTCATTGATTCCCTAAAGGATAGAGCGTAACACCTATTTACATAGCATTTACATTGCATTAGGTATTATAAGTATTATAGATATTATAAGAGCCAGAGGTATTAAAAGAAGATGGGTGTATGCAAATTATATAAAAATGCCATGCCATTTTATATAATAGACTTAAGCATTAACAGATATTGGTATCTGTGTGGGGGGTCCTGGAACCAATGACCCAGAGACACCAGGAATGACTGTAACCTATGTTAATATAAACACAGTAGGCTTGCAAAAACTTATTTTGGCACTATAAATTTCCAAACTCTTTAAATAAACTATCATTGTGGTTCAGGAATATCCTATATGCACTATAATATCTGCATATAAAATCCAAAAAATGTCTGTAAGAAACCATATCAATTGTAAGCAAGAAAAAATATCTTTGGAAAAGGACATATAATTAAGATGCCCAACCAAAAACAACACCTAATAATATTGAACACAATCTTATGAACATAATGTTGACAGATATCCTTTTACCCATATATATGGTATTGTTAAGTAAATTAAGTTGTCTACCAAATATGTCCACCATTAAAATGGTTTCCCCTATATTAACCATTTCTTGGGAGTTTACTCAGAATCGATTTCCCCTTTTCCTTTCCCAGCATGATCTATAAAAGCAAAACTAAACAGTTTATGCCAAATGTTGAATGAATGGCTGGTGATTCCAGACAAGGGGATGGATATCAGAGATTGGTAGTGGAACCAGAGGGAAACTTTAGTTATAGCTAAATTTATTTATTTACTTAGTGGTGCAGGAAGTGGAACCCAGGGCCTCCAGCATGCTAGACAAGTGCTATACCACTGAGCTACATCCAGGCTGAAATAGTCTTTATGAATATATTCAAACCATTTTTTAATTTATTTTTTTATTCATTTAATTTTGATTCATTGAACACAAATGGAGTACAGCTATTGTTTCTCTGGTTGTACACAAAGTAGAGTCACACCATCTGTGCATTCATACATGTACACAGGGCAATGATGTCTGTCTCATTCTGTTATTATTAATAACCCCCAATGCAACCCTACCCCTCTCTTCCCTCTATACTACCTATCCTTCCTCCATTCTTTCCTCCCTTCCACCTCGTGTTATGCATCATCATTCACTTATCAGAGAGATCATTCGGCCTTTGGATTTTGGGGATTGGCTAATCTACTTAGCATGACAGTCTCCATCATCATCCACTTACCTGCAAATGCCATAATCTTACTCTTCTTTGTGGCTGAGTAATATTCCATTGTGTATATATACCACAGTTTCTTTAGCCATTCATCTATTGAAGGGCATCTAGATTGGTTCCACAATCTAGCTTTTATGAATTGAGCAGCTATGAACATTGATGTGTGGAATGTGTTTGATTTTTTTGTCAGAAAAGAATATATGAAACAGTCTGGGGCAAAAGACTGTGAAGTGTCATATTAAAACGGGTGACTACGGATGATGCAAATATGGGGGACTGGTCTTACAACTTCTTTGTTTTCAAGTTTTAAGAAAGTCAATATTGTATGCACAACGATTTCAATTATTAGTTTTTAATTAATGAACCTAAAATTTGTTCTAGTACTTCATAAACCCAAACCTTTCTCACACCTTGGCACTACTGATGTTTTTACGGGAGCCAGCCATTGTGGTTTGTCCTGTGCATTGCAGAACGTTTGTCAGCGTCCCTGGCTTCCGCCCCCTGGAAACCAGTAGCATCAGCTTCCCCGAGTAGTGAGAGTTGTGACAACCACAGATGTCTCCAGAAATTGCCAAATGTCCCCTAAGTGGCAGAACCGCCCACCTCTCTGGTTGAGAACTACCTTAATTAAATCGAAAGAAGATGCTTTTCACTTTTTACTTTACATAACTGAGTCAAAAGATTTCAAAGATAATTTTTCTTTTAAGAATCTCACACTTCAAATGGGAAGGATGTTAGAGGGATGAAGAAAGTTTTCAGAGAAATAATACCGGAATACAGCAAGCACTTAAAATCCAGTTCTTCCACTGAAAACAGATCTAGGCCCTGGGACGCTGGTTTCCCTCCTGCTCTCCTCCACAATGAAGGCAAGAGGTGCAAATCCAGCCGTCCTCCCACAACGCGAATATCGGAGGAGGGGAGAGGAGCCTACCCTGTCTTACCTTAATTAAGCCACGTTCACCAAGACCCACGCAGGTTCAGTGTCGCGAGGTTCCAAACCTCCCGCCAGCGCGCTGCATTCTGGGAGAGCCCGCGCGGAGGCTGCGTGGAATGCAGAGGAGGCGGGGCGTACTGAGTGGGCTGGGAGACGGTTGCCACGGGAGGCTGAGGAGGCGGAACCTCTAGGGAGTGTTGTGAAAGCGAATGGCCAGCCAAGCTCCCCAGGGCGGAGCCGGCAGTGGCGGCGCCAGAGATCTAGCTGCTGGCGGGGGCGGGACCGCAGTGCGGGGGACGTCGGGGGTGGGGCTCAAGCGAGAAGCGAATGGGGCCCAGGCTGAGAGCCTTGTCCCTCCTCCAAGCCCAGGCGGCCGCCTCCGATAGAGTGGTGCAGCGCCACTTCCGTCTGCCTTCCGGTGTCACGCGACCACCTCCCCCTCCCGCCCTTCCCTGTCTACCTCTGGGCCTGACTGGCCGGTGATGAGATACTCTGGCGGCGGCGGTGGAAGGGGAGACAGCTTCAGCATCTGCAGTCACATCCACAACCGCGATCATGGCCGAGGTGAGGAGCCGACTGCACCGCTGCTGGCGCCCTGGACTCGGAAACCGCCTCCGAGGCCCTGGGTTGCTCTCCGGGGTGCAGGTGGGCTGGGCTGAGGGTAAGCGGCTGGTACAAGAAGTATCTAAGCTCCTGTCGTGTCTCCCACCCAGAATAACGCCCAGAATAAAGCCAAGCTCATCTCTGAGACCCGCCGAAGGTTTGAAGCTGAGTATGTGACAGGTGAGCACTGCGTCCTCTGGGTTGACAAAGGTGTACAATAAGCATCCCCAACTTTGCTACGGTGTTTGTGTGTGTCTCTGTGGGAAGTATTAGGGACCCTTTCGACTCTCACAGGAACCATGCTCTGCACATTTCAAAGGTTCTGCTCTTCATAACATACTGTGTATGCTGCTCCAAGTGGGCAAGCGGTGCGTCTGATGCTTCTTTTAAAGGGTTAATGTAAGTAGGAAATCGGTGATTTTCTAGGATCTCTTCGCGTTTAGAGAACTTGTAGGACACTTGTCAGGCTTGCGACACTGGCCATTTTATGGTTCCTTTACTAGCTTTTCACCAGTGATACTGAGAAAATGAGTCTGGAAACTGCCATGGTACTGTTGACGTGTACTTAATTGAATATGCCAGTTTCTTTGATATTTTGACTAACTTCACTTCATACAACACAGCACGTTACCCACAGTGTAGGCCTTCCAGTGCGAGAACAAGTTATCTTGTAGTCTCATACTACACCTAGAAAAGTTCCTATGAGTCCAGAATTGATTTAATGGTTGAACATTCTATATCCAGATGTCACAGATGCTTGAGTTGTCAGATATTTAACTGATAATTTAACACTCATAGAGTAGTTGTTTAAAACATGCAGGATAAGTTATAAATATGGAATTAAAAAAGGATCTATATATTGCCTACCTTAAAATTGTTTCTGTTTCTGACCTTGCCACTAAATAGTTTACATGTCTATTCTGAGTTCATTTCTGTATCTGTGAAATGTAAATAAATTAGGAGGATTAAATGAAGAAGTATATATCAAACTGTCTAGCATGAACTTAACATATAATGTTATCAATATTTTGGCTCAATAGGCATTTTGGTTTCTGTAAAAGAAGTTAAGCTTGCACATCTTGACTTTAATGCTCAGCAGAAGTTTCTTGCAACTTTAAATTGCCCTAGATTATGTATCAGTTGATGACCTAGAACAAATGGTAAATCTGTTCCAAATAGCCTGGTAAGTAAATCTTTTCATGCCTCCTTGCCAATTTTCTTCACACTCCAAACTTTGCACCAGAGAGTTGCAAAAGCATTCTATTCACTTTTAGCCCAGAGATCTCATTTCAAATAACATAGCTGGTTGCAGTAAAGACATAATTCTAAAATTGCTTTCTATAGAAATGTAACTCTTACAGTTACATGATTTATAATATTTTAAGAAGTAACTCAAAACTAGACCTAGTGAACTGGTGACCCCGCTGTCAGTAGTCATTTACTTATACCCAAGCGAAGAAAAAGAAGATAGGCAGAAATTTAGCAATACACAGATCTTAAACGTCATCTTGGTTCAACCTTGTCATTTTTAAAATGAGGAAAGTGAGGCATAGGGAGAATAAGTGATTTTCTCAAAATCCCTGGTGTTAGTGGCTTGGCCAGGGTTAGTGCTCAGGCCTTCTGAAATTCACTATAGTAATCTTTTGCAATGCCATGATGTCAAATTAGATCATATCACTCCCCTTCCCACTGCATGTAGAATAAAATCCTAATGTTCATGGTGGCCTGCAATGCAAGGCCATATATCATCTGGCTCTTGCCCACCCCTACATCCTTACTTCTCACTACTCTCTTGTTTAGTGCAGATTTGACCACTTCCTGCATTAAAAAACCTACTCTGCAACCCAGTACACACATGCGCATACTCACGTAGTTGAAGCAAAAGTTCATTAAAGAATACTTATTCTGAAACCATGTGACTCTGATGTTTTTACTATTTGATGTCCTTTTAAAAAATTCAGTGACCCACAAATTTGACATCACAATCTAAAACTGACCCACAGTTTGAAAAACATGACTATACTGCCTCGTTTGTGTTCATCAAACACAATGAGTCTGTTTCCATCTCAGGAACTTTCCACTTCTTTACTGTGCCTGGAAGGCTCTTCCCTAGTTAGAGTGTGAGGCTAGGTCTTTTTATACTTTCTGAGGTTTAAATGTATCTGAGAGGTCTTCACCGATTATTAAATTATTAAATAACTTCCCTGTCCTGCTTATTTTCTTTCCTTTACATCTCTTACCATAACCTGTAATTATCTTATACATTTGTTTATTTTTCACTTCCTCAAACAGATTATATAGCATCCTATAGAAACTGAGGGGAGAAGTCTTGTATATCTTACTTGCCTCTGAATACCTAGTACATTTCTCAGTACATACTCTGAATGAATACAGCAATACTTATATGCTTTGGAAGATTAATCCAATTATGAATTAAGAACTATCCCAACTGACTCCTCTTTTCCACTACAATCTAACAAAGAGCAGTTCTCACAATATATCTCATACAAGCATTATTTCAGAATAAAACACTATGCCAGGCATGGTGATGCTTGCCTGTAATCCCAACAACTAGGGAGACTGAGGCAGCAGGATTGCAAGTTTGAGGTCATCCTCAACAACATAATGAGGCCCTAAGCAAGTTAGTGAGACCTTGTCCCAAAATAAAAAATAAAAACGGCTGGGATGTGACTTAGTTGTTAAGCTCCCCCTGGTACCAAAAAAGAGTAAAGCACTGGTATTGTATGGCATTAAGAATAGGAAGGGTTTTGTCCTTAAATATGCACACTTGAGTAGCTATGAATGTGTGTAGTTTATCTGCACAGCAATTGCAAATATTAATTTAAAGACTTAAATGGAAAACAAAATTGAAATCTTCAAAGACTTTCTCAAAGTTTCAGTTGTTTCCCAAAATGTAACATCTGATAAAGGTGGACTTGCAAAGTGGTTAAAAAAAAAAAGTTTTATAACTTACCTACCTTCCGCCTTTTAAGTTTGCTCTTTAGAAATTAACTTGCGTGTTTAGAACATCCACTTTCCTTCTTCCTCTGTCTTTCACAATTTCTATTGTCATTAACAATATTTTGTTTCATAAGAGGCTTAAGGCAGACTTACGTAAACATGATGTTTTCCTAAGGAAAATGTATATTATCTGCAAGCGTATCACTTCAAATACTATCTATAATCCAAAAATTGTTTTGAAGGTAGGTTCTTGGGAATTCCAAACACATTTTTGTGCCCATAGTAACTGTAACCAATGATGGGAATATTTTAATCTGGCAAAAGGAGTAAAATATAGGTCCATAATTATACTTTTTTTTCCTTATTGTTACTGTGAAAAATTCCATGCTGAGTCAGAAATGAGAAACATTGCCCATTCTTTTTTTTTACTCCTTATGCCCAAGACAAGAGACTAACCATTTGTGACAATAATTTATTCAGTTTCTCAAGTACTCATTATACGCTTAATTCTGGGAAGCAGTGTGTCAGTATTAGAGAAAAAGTCAAAGAAAAATAGAGCCCCTTCCTGAAATACTACAATCTAATAGAAGCATTAAAATAGAGACAACTGTTAAGTTTAAGGCAAATTATATTAAGAGTAATAAGAGTTCTAAAATGCTCTCTGCAGTAGTCAAAGTCAACAAGAAATAACTACTGTTTGGTGTTTGCTGTCTGGGTAAACACAAGAACAAGAACAAGAGTTAGAAGAACCTTTATAGAAAAGGTGGTGCTATACTTCGAATACTAAGTGTCCTCCAAATATACATGTGGTAAAGGCTTATTCCCAGGGTGGTGCTATTGGGAAGTGGTGGAACCTTTAGGATATAGGGCCTAGTGGGAGGTCTGTAGGTTATTGGGTAGTGTGCCCATAAAGTGGATTATGGGATCCCTGTCCCTTTTTCTTTCTCTCTATTTCTCCTTGGCCATGAGGTGAGCAGTTTTGCTACACCCCATGTTCCCACCATGATGTGCTGCCTTCCCTTGGGTCCAAAAGCACCCAGGCCAATCATTGCCTGGAACCTCCAAAACCCATCTAAAACTAAACCTTTTCTCTTTATAAGTTGATTTTTCTCAGGTATTTGTTAGAGTAACAGAAAGCTGACTAAACCAGGTAGTGTTTCTCATGACTTCGGAAACATGGGGGAAGTGTTTCTCATGATTTTGGAAACATGGTAGAATTTGACTGAGTTGAGAAAACTATCTACATGGGTCAAACAGTCTGAGCTAAGGAACTGAAGTGAAAAGATCCAGAGCATGTTCAGGAAGCAGTAGCAAGTTCTCTTGCTAAAAATATTGAGAGTGTATAGTACAGAGATCCTTGGACACCCAAGTAATGTGTGTTTTAAAGTGAGTGTGGAGAACCATTAAGAGATTTGTTAGGTTTATTATGTGACTTTACAAATATGTTAATTCATTTCATTGAATTTGGTTAATACCAAAAAATGTTTACCAGCCCCCATAAACTTGCCATCCAGAAGTAACTCTGCTAGCAATGGATGCATTTTTCAGTCTTCTATACATTTAAAATTAGATTGGTTTTTGAGTGCTGTGGATTGAACCCCGGGCCTTGTGCAGGCTAGGCATATGCTCTACCACTGAGCCACATCCCCAGACCATTTTTATATATGTTTAAGAAAGTAGATTTAAAAGACCACTCTGGGGCTGGGGTTGTGACTCAGTGGTAAAGCACCTACCTAGCACAGGTGAGGCACTGGGTTTGGTCCTCAGCACCACATAAAATAAATAAATTAATAAAATAAAGGTTAAATTCTAAAAAAAAAGCCACTCTGTATAATTTTGTGTTATATTTTCATTGACATGATCTTATTTCCCCAAATTTATAAGGTAGATAACATTGTGTATTAACATTTGATATTTTAGTCTATAAATAAGGTAGTTGTCTTATCACTTAGTTTAGATAATCCCTTTTTGGACATTTAGAGTATTTCCAGATTTTTGTTAATATAATTTTTTGTGCTGAAGTTCAGATCATTTCCTTTAGATTCAAATCAAACTATTGTTTTCCTGGGTGAGTATTAATATATATTAAAATTCCTCCAGAGAAGTTTCATCAATATTCATTCCTACCAGTCATGTAGGAGAGTATTAGTCTCACTACACCCTTATCCATATTTCCTGTGATTTCCTAACTGATGATTCTTTTAGTTTGCATTTGATTGCTAGTTGTGGTAATTATTTCAGATGTTTACATCCATTTGTAGTTCAAACTTTTTTGTTAGTATGGCTTTTAATATAGGTATGGGCTTTTTTGCTCAAGTTTTTAAACTTTTCTTACTTTTTTTGCAGTTTTTAAACATATTCAAAATGACCCATTGCTTTGTGGTATCTTCCATTGCTATTAAATAATTTTCTCACTAAATAACTTTTTGGTACTCTTTTAATTTTTGTTTTGATTTTTTAAATTTTTTTAATTTTGAAAATTTTTATTTACAGAATGTATAAAACAACCTGTGCTTACTACTCAACCAAAGAACTAGAGTGTGTACTTATGTGTTGTTCTGTTTTTATTTTTTCTCAATTTTAATGTCTAATACAGTAGTGATAAATATAACACTTTATAAACAAAAAGGTTTTTGAAATCATAGTTATTTTTCATAGCGTAAAAGGGATCCTGAAACCAGATGTTTGAGAAATGCTGCCCCAGGGTTTGTACTAGGCAGTGAAATGGATAGAGCATAGAATAAGCACATGTTCAACTTTACCAAATAATGTTGAACTATTTTCCAAAATGATTGTACAAGTTTTCATTTTAACCAGTAATATTTTTAGTGTCCTTGTTTTTCTACACCCTAAAATTTCCCTCTTAAAAAAAAATTTCGCCCATCTGATGGAGGTGCTACACTAGCTATCTCATTGTGGTTTCAGTTTGCATTTCTTTGAATACCAATGAGATTGAGAAGTTTTTCATATCTTCATGGGCCATTTGGTTTCCAATAACATGAAAATTACTTCTTCAGGTACCTGTTGGCCTTTTGTTCTTCCATACAAATTTTAGATTGGCTTATCATGTTTCTGCAAAAACAGAAAAAAAACAGCTTCTGGTGGAATTTTGAGGAAAATTGTGTTAAATCCTAAGATGAGTTAAGGAGAGTTGACCTTATAGTGGTGGAATCCTTCTATCCAAGAACCTAGAATGAATGAATATATATATATATATATATATATATATATATATATATATATATATATCTACCATAGTCCTTCTATAGAAGGACTTAAAATTTTCTCCATAATGGTTAACCCATCTTTTGTTGTATTTATGCCCAGATCCTATACATATTTTATTTTTGCTACTGTGATTTAAAAGGTATGTCTTAAAATTTATTTTGTAAATGATGGTTGCTAGTTTATGGAAAATGTGTTTGACTTTTTTACATTAATATTGAATTCCAAAGCCTATTAACTCTTAGTCTGATAATTTGTAGCTAGGTTAATTTGATATTTCTATGAAGATGACAACATCACCTTGAAATACTGCCAATTTTCTTTCTAACTTTCCAGTTCTTACATCTTTCAGTACTTTTCTATTTCCATACTAGCTGGAACCTTTGGAACACTGTTGAATAGAAGCAGTGGTAAAAGCTTACTTGTTTATTCCTGAGTTTATAAAGAGAGCTCTGAATATGTCACTATTAAGCATTATCTTTGTAAATATCCTTTATCAAAGTGAAGAAATTTCCTTCAGTTCTTGGTTTCCTAGCTCGAAGTTCTTTGATTTATTCCCATCAAGTTTGATGATTGAATTTTACTAAATCCTTTATATACAGTTTTTATAATTGATGAAATTTTCATTTGGATTTTCTCCTTTAGTTTGTTAATATGGTAGATTATATTGATCAGGTTTTAAAAATAAGCTACTGTATTTAGATTACCAAATTGTTAGGAATTTTGCATCTATGTTTTTGACTTGGCCTGTAATTTTCCTTTTTCTATTTTTCTTCTGTGATACTGATATCAGTCAGGATTGTGTAAGCTTAGAAGTGTTTCTTCTTTTCTGTTCCCTGGAAGATAACATTCATTTTTTAGCTCTAACTTGAGTCCCCAAATTTGTTACCTCCTCCAATTTATTGTTGTTGTTTCATGTATCAGTGTTTTGTTACTTACCATATGTTTACTAATAATTTGATTTACTGTTTCTCATTCAGTTTCAGATCTTGTCTCTAGAATCATTATTTCATATAATGTATAATTCCCCTGATGGGTCTGTTGTAGTAAACTCTTAGTTTTGAAAATGTCTTTATTTTTGTCCTTAGCTATTTTTGTTTGATTGTTTGTTTTGGTTTTCTTAAATTAAGCAATAATTTTGAGGAATACCTTTGTTTTCTGAGGATGAATGAGGCAAATTGATTAATAACATAGACAACAAAAAAAAGGCGAATTTCAAGTCCAGAAAGTTCAGCAGTGAATGGAAGGAACCATGTAGATAAAAGGGGTGCATAAAATAGGGATTGTCCTTATCAGCCACCCTGTATGGAATGGAAGGGTGGAAGGAAAATGACATTTAAAATGTAACTGTACTATTGGATAGTTTGCATAAGTGTCTAGATTATGAACCATATTAGGGATCAGTTTAGGCTTCACCTCTTTTCATCTGCAATGCTTACCTCTATTTTGGGCTAGCAGACGGTGGGTGATCACAAATTAGTCTTCATAATTAATGAGTTATTAACTCCAAACAAGGATGCATTTAAAGAATAGACAGGCAGACAGTTTCATTTTCTTAAATTCTGCTCTATCTCTAACATTCTCAAAGTCAACCTTTTAAAGTTGTCATGATTAGAATAAGAGGAAAAGTTTTCAGAATTTATCAGATGAATTTATAAAGAAAATGTATGTATACACCATGGAAAACTGTTTACAAAGAAGTCCTGTCATTTGCAACAGTCTGGATGAACCCGGAGGACTCTGAGTTAAGTGAAATAAGCTAGGTACAGAAAATCAGTTACCATATGATCTTACTTACATGTGGTATCTGAAAAGGTTGAACTCTTACACTCGTGGTTACCAGAAACTGTGTATGGGGAAGAGGTTGGGGAGATGTTGATCAAAGGATACAAAATTTTCATCAGACAGGAAGAATAAGTTCAAGATACCTATTGTACACCATGGTGACTATAGCTAATAACAGTATTTACCAGGCAGAAATGATGTGTGTGAAATAATATGTATGCTAGATAGCTCGATTTAGCCATTCCATAGTGTGTACATATGTCAAAACATTATACCATAAACACATACAATTTTTATTTGTCAATTTATAAATGAATTCATTTTTATAAAGAAGTTATCAATTTTTATCCTTATTGAATATCAAAAATATCAAGTCATTGCTATAGGGAATATAAGATTATAACTTCCCATGGAGACTTGTGTGGTAAATTTGTGTTGGGATAAAGAATTGGTAGACCTGCTTATTTTTGAGTCTTTCTTCTCAGTAATGACTTTCTGTAGTGACTAACAAACATTCTTTTATTTTTGGTCTTACATCTTTAGGTTATTGATACCTATTCTTCATATGTCCTCATTCTAAATGTTTAGTGATATTTATCATTTTAAGCCATCTGTTACTAGAACACTGTCATTTCTAGGATATGAGTTTGTTTTATGACATAGTCATTTGAAAAAGTTACACAAGAATGGTGGTCTTGTTTATCATATCTACTTTGTGCTTTTTTTCAGTTCTGGGACTAGAACCAAGGGTTTCACTCATGCTAGGCAAGTGCTCTGAGGCTACATCCCCAGCCCTATTGTGTGCTCTGGGGTAGTACAGTACAGGGATGATTTTTCATTACTGAAAATTAATTTCTTTTTTTCCTGAAAATTAATTTCTAAGAATAATTTTGATTTGATAAAATCTCTAGGAGACTGAGTAGAGTTCACAGAAATTCCTAAAGGACTTCCCCACTATAATCATTTTACAAAGAATGGGAAGGCAGAAAACTAGCTACATTTTGATCAAAACTACTTTTAGCTGAATTTGTCTGGACTAGTGATTCAGCATTTAGGAATAAACATTTTTTATATTATTGCTTTGTCCTAATTAGTTGGGCCATAATTTGCAGAAACTTTTCCTTTCCCATTATAATGTTGTATATTCACAGCTAACATAGGACATTCATAGACAGTTTTAAAGTTTTTATACAGGTACTTCCTCAATATCCATAACATTGGATTTTAAAATGGATAAAAATGTGTAAGAAAACAAAAGACATGAGAAACCCAATATACATTTAGTAGACTTTCCAGCAGGAAAAAACTGTGCTGTGAAGTAATAGTTGAAAATTACCCAGATATCTGTTTTTGCTTTTCATTGCTGTGACAAAAATACCTGAAAAAATCAACTTAGAAGAGTAAAGGTTTGTTTTGGCTCAAGGTTTCAGTCTGTAGTCAGGTGGCTCCATTGCTGTGGGCTTCTAAAGAGGCATAACATTATGGTGGAGAGGACATGATGGAGCAGAGTTGCTCACTTTGTGGCAGACAGGAAGCAGAGGGAGAGGAAGGGGCCAGGGACAAGATACACCCTCCCAGGGCATGCCCCTTCCTCTTCAAACTAGACCCATCTGCTATAGTTTCCACCACCTCCTAATAGTCTATACAATTATGAACCCATCAATGGATTAACCTATTGCTGAGATCAGAGCCCTCATGATCCAATTACTTCCCAAAAGCCCCACCTCTAAACATTTCTGCTTTGGGGACTAAGCCTTCAACACATTGTCCTTTCTGTTACATTCCAGATCTAACCCATAACAGCATCAAGTCTTCACACTAAACAAAACTGTGAGCATCATAAATAAATTGATTTTAAGGCATATCATAGTGAAACTGAAAGCACCAAGGACAAGTAGGAAATCTAAAAACCAGAGAGAAATGACAGCTGATCTAAAAAGGAACAAATATCAAATTGGGTACTTGGTTTCCCATTAGTAGCAGTGATGCTGGGAAATAGTGAAGTAATTTTCAGAAAGTACTGAGGGAAATACCTGCCCAATTAAAATATTTATTCAAAACTCAAGGTAAAGGTTTTAGGCAGGCATAGGTTGACAGTTCATTGCTGATAAAGTAAATGCTCGACTATTTCATTAACAAGTAAATAAAATGCAGAAAGGAAACAGTGAGATGTAAGAAGCAATAAAAAGCAAAGAAATAGGCAAAGTAGTAAAGAAAAAATCAACAGCAACAATAATAATAGGAATAGGGAAAATTGGAGATAAAACATCACAAGGACTTGTTTAGATGAGCATAGAGATATTAACTTCAAATTTTTCTATATAAGGTATGGGGATAAAAAAAGAATAAAAGAAAGATCAGTGGAGTAGACAAAGGGGATTGAAAGGAAGGGAAGAGGGATGGGATAGGGAAAGACAATGGAATGAATCTGACCTAACTTTCTTATGTATATATAGGAATATACCACAGTGAATCTCACCATCATGTACAGCCACAAGACACTAAAAAAACTATAAGTAAATAGCAGAAAAATCAGTAGAGTAGAGGGAAGGGACCCCAGGGGGTGAGAGGAAGGGAGAGAAAGGGGAAGCACTGGGGATTAAATTAGAACGAATTATTTTCCGTGCTTTTATATTTATGTCAAAATAAATTATTTTGTTAAGAAAAAAGACCCCAAAACATGTGTGAAGGTGTAGTGCTGAAAAAAAGAAATAGAATGTTTAATTTCCAAACCAGTGGAGAACTAAAAAAGAGAGTGAATAAAAAGCCATCTTCCTAGCAAGAAACAGGAAAGGATAAGCAAAGAAACATAGTAACCATGAAACATAGAAAACAGCAAAAATAATCCCAACTTTTATCAGTAGTTGCTACACATATAAGCAGATTTGTATGCATTAACTATCAGATTAAAGATTTAAAATCTTTATTTTATTTTTAATTTATTTAATTTTGATTCATTGAACACAAATGGAATACAGCTGTTGTTTCTCTGGTTGTACACAAAGTAGAGTCACACCATCTGTGCATTCATACATGTACACAGGGCAATGATGTCTGTCTCATTCTGTTATTATTTTTACCCTACCCCCACCCCACCCCCACCCCTCCCTTCCCTCTATGCTATCTATCCTTCCTCCATTCTTGTCTCCCTTCCACCCCGCATTATGCATCATCATTCACTTATCAAAGAGATCATTCGGCCTTTGGATTTTGGGGATTGGCTAATCTCACTTAGCATGACAGTCTCCAACATCGTCCATTTACCTACAAATGCCGTAATTTTATTCTTCTCTATGGTTGAGTAATATTCCATTGGGTGTATATACCACAGTTTCTTTATCCATTCATCTATTCAAGGGCATCTAGGTTGGTTTTACAATCTAGCTATTGTGAATTGAGCAGCTATGAACAATGATGTGGCTGCGTCACTATAGTAATCTGATTTTAAGTCCTTTGGCTATAGGCCAAGGAGTGATAGCTGGGTCAAATGGTGGATCCATTCCAAGTTTTCTAAGGAATCTCCACACTGCTTTCCAGAGTGGCTGCACCAACTTGCACTCCCACCAGCAATGTATGAGTGTACCCTTTTCCCCACATCCTCGCCAACACCTGTTGTTGCCTGTGTTCTTAATAAAAGACATTCTAATTGGGGTAAGATGAAATCTTAAGGTGGCTTTGATTTGCATTTCTCTTATAACGAGTGATGTTGAACATTTTTTCATAAATCTGTTGATTGCTTGTAGATCTTCCTCTGTAAAGTGTCTGTTCATTCCCAGTGCTGCAAAGAGGAGGGGGGAATAGAAATAGATGAAAAGGTATACAAAACAAATATGGACCAAAACTAATCCTGTGTTGGCAATGCTTTCATTAGATAAAATATTACTTTGAGTGAAAAGCAGTACTATATATAAAAAGGGATATATACTACTAATCATAAAAGGAACCCTACAAAGGTGTAACAATTAAGAATCAACAACATAAAAAACAATATAACCTTAAAATAAATATAGTGAAATATCCTATTTATAAAACAAACTCAAGAAATACACAAACATGTTGAGTGATTTTAACAAACCTCTTCCAGAAATATAGAAAACAAGCAGGCAAAAAAATCATAAGACTTTACATTTTAACAGCACAGTGAACAAACATAATCATAGACACATAGACATATGAATGCACATGTGCGTATTTGAGTGTATATCCCTACCTAACAAATACAGAATATGTGCTTTTAAATATCTATTTTTATTTTGGGAACTTTTGCAAATTTTCCCCACATAAGAAGTCATAAAAGAGGTCTCAGAAAACTCTAAAGAACCTAAGTCAGATAGACCAGGTTCTCACACCATTGAACAACCATATTAGAAATCACAGTAAGCAGACACTTAAAATCAATCAAATTTTATGAAATTAAAATAACATACCTCTTAAATAACCCATGGATTAATAACTTCCCAAAAATGTGTGTAATTCTTTATTCTGTTTAATAACCCATGGTTTAACAAGGATTTCACATTGGAAATTACCAGTAAGACTACAGCTTCTAAAAACCTATAGCAAATGCCATGTTTAATTGTTAAACTTTAGAATAGTTCCTGTAAAGTCAGGAAAAAGACAATGATCTGTACCATTATTTCTACAACTCCTCATTATATAGTATAACTTAGTATAAAGCATAACCAGAGAACAGCAAAATCCTGTTTTTGTACAGCCCTCAAACAGAGATTTGTGTGTGTGTGTGTGTATTTTTTATAGAGGATTGTTAAACACATATACCCAAAAACTGAGGAACAGAGGACATCTGTGACCCTCAAAGTCCAAAATATTTAGATATTTACCATCTGGTCCTATATAGAGAAAAGTTGCCAACCCCTGCAATAGACCAATGGTTCTCCAAGTGTGGTCTCTGTACCATCATATTGGTACTGATTACAAATGCTGATTCTTGGATCCCACACAGAATTAGACATTCCAGGGGTGGGTTCTAGTAACTCTTGTTTTAATAGGCCCTTCCTATTGATTCACATACATGCTGACACTTGAGAATCAGTGCCATAGGCCAATGACTTAATTCCATCATCAAACATCACCCATCACTCAGTCTGATTGCTTCACAAGAAAGTGGAGATTCAGGGTAGATTAGCAGAGAATACTTCTGAAGGAATACTTTGTTATTTTGGCCAGTCACTCCCATTGTTGACATTTACCCAGTCCACCCAATAGAAGTAGTCCATTCATTACGAATGCTCCTCCAAGACCCTATCAGGACTTTCAATGGATCCATGTCAGAATTGTGGAGGAATAAGAAATCATAAGGTGTTATAAACTACTATAATGACCTACAGTTTTGTGATTGCTCCTTTTGAATATTATGATGCCCAGTTAAAAACTGTTCTCTAATTTTCAGTATCAAAAAATTTTTTATATTTCTTCAACTTTAATCTGAAATCTAAACCCATTTATAATAACTACCATATACTTCCAAGACTTTCTCAACTAATTAACTTTTAGGTAAATTTGAATTTTGTCTTTCTTTGATGGTTAACATTCTAACTTATGTTAATGGAAATTCCTGTGCGTAGTGTTTACATTTTTCAGTGTTATTGATCTTCCAAAGACTATGGGTAGGCAGTCCTTATCTCCACTTTACATAAAGAAAATAAGGCTTTGAGTGACTTACTTGATCTCACTACATTTATAGTAGCATAGGACTTCCATTTCCATCACCCTACCCCATATCATGAATGAGGACACATTTTTTTCACACTTGTTAAATTTAAAATCCAGTTTCAGACCTGTTGATAATGTCACTCTGTTTTACAAGAAAGAATTGCAGTTTCTTTATCTTGCAACATTTACAACTGTGCGTGTGTGTGTGTGTGTGTGTGTGTGTGTGTATAGGTGAGAGATAAAAAGCTAAGAGAATCATCTTTACCCTAGAACATGTAATACTGTCTGTTCCCAGAGGTGAATCACCATTGCCATGTATCTTTAGTTCTTTCTCCGCCAAATAATACATGTTGCAATTTAATTATTGGTGTTGTACCTGTATAAAACAAGTTTACAGAAAAAAACTCATATAAGAACAAATATGGAGTCAAAAAAGCTAGTGAACGATAGGTGTACTGATGGTTCATTAAGAAGATTTCCAAACAAAGGAGTAGCTGAAAATGACTTATTATGAAGAAATGCTGCTGGACACAGTGGCACACACCTGTAATTCCAGTGGCTTGGGAGGCTGAGGCAGGAGGATCGCAAGTTCAAAACCAGCCTCAGGAATTTAGCAAGGCCTTCAGAACTTAGTGAGACCCTGTCTCAAAATAAAAAATAAAAAGGTTTGGGGACGTGGCACAGTGGTTAAGCACCCCTGGGTTCAATCCCCAGTACCAAAAAAAAAAAGAAGTGCAGAGATGAGGCTTAAAAACATCCATCACTTGAGATTAATGTTGGTTTGTAATGAAGTTTTCACTGGTCCACAGTAAGATGAATAAAGGACAAAGAATTGAGATTACATGCATATATGTGCATAAAACTAAACCCCTCCTCATCTCTTCATGTTAATCACTGATAGGTGAAATCTTTCAAAGTGATGTCCTAAGTGTGTGTATGCACACAAATTTTTATCTTCAGATGTGTTTTAAGCATGTCTCTATAGTTTCTTCCTGTAACATTTTGTCTTAGTCTGAGACTGGGTAATTTATAGAGAACCAAAATTTATTTTCTCAGAATTTTGGAGGCTGGGAAGTCCAAGATCAAGATTCCCGCATTGTCTGGTGAGGATCTTCTTGCTAAATCCTCACACCACGGCAAAAAGTAGAAGGGCAAGCTAGCTAATACCTGGGGAAGCCTCTTTTGTAAGGGTCTTACTCCCATTAACAACAGAAGCCCTTATGGCAATCACCTCCTAAAGACCTCACCTCTATACTATGCCATTGGTAACACCTACATTTTGGAGGGAACCCATTCAAACCACAGGACATCTGAACTTGCCAAAGTACTGGTTTTCTCAAAACTTCCAGTTTCTTAAGGGCCCAATTATCTGGGGGCTATGTTTGAAAACAGCATATTTTGTTGCCATAAGCACTGTTAATTATTGCCTCTTAGCCTTGTGTTCCAAGGCCACGTTTTCCTTACCCCAAATGTTCAGTTTATTCTGTTTTCTTTCTGCTTTTTGTCTTTGTCTCCCTCTCTTTCTTCTATGCTCTCTCCACATCTCTTTTCTTCACCCCTCTGCTCCAACCCCTTTTTCTCAGCCCCCTGCTACCTCTACTTTTCTCCTGTCTCTCTCTTCCAAGCCCCACAATCCCCTCTTCAGATACCTTCTTTACTTTTTCCCTCCTCTGATTTCATTTATATTTGTCTAGGTATAAATGGTTAAAAACCATTTAATATGTAAATACATGCCTATTAGTAATAATAATCACTTTAATATAAGTGAAATTTTCTCATTTTAGAGATCTGTGTCCTTGAAGGCTATCAAAAGGCAGTGAACAAACTGGGCGCAGTGGGCTAGTTAGGCGCAGTGGCTAGTGCCTTTAAAAAATTCTAGCAGCTTGGGAGACTGAGGCAGGAGGATTGCAAGTTCAAAGCCAGCCTCAGCAATTTAGTGAGGCCTTAAGCAACTTAGTGTGACCTTAAGGAGTGGGGGGATGGGGGCCTCAGTAGTTAAGTGCCTCTGAGTTCAATCCCTGGTTACCCGCCCCTGCAAAAAGGCAGTGGTCTTTAAATTTCTTTGTAACGGACACTGTCTCCTTTATGCTGTCCCTAGTGATAGCAGTGGTAGTAATCATGAGAATAATAATGTTTTCTTTTCTCTTATGGCTAATGTTTACTGAATTTTTACCACTTACCAAATATAATTCTAAATGAGGAGTTTTCAGAGTCTGGGACCCTAGGGGATGCCCAAGACTCTTTTAGAAGTCTACGAGGTCAAAACTATTTTCATAATAATTCTAAGATATCATTTGCCTTTATCACTGTGATGACATTTGTAGTGATTGCACAAAAGCAATGGTGGATAAAACTGCTGAGTCCATGACCCAAATCAAGGCCAATAGCCATCATAGTCTTTCTTGTCAACCCTCTCAGTGAGAAAAAGGAGAAAAAAAAGCCAATTTTATTTTAGGAAGTCCCTAAAGATACAGTAAATTCTATTAAATATTGACCTTTGAGGACATGTCCTTTTAATTTTCTGTGTGAGAAAATGCAGAAGTATGCATAAAACACTTCTGCATGCTAAGTATGTTTAAGTTGCCATCTGAATTAGTCACATTTTTTCCAGAACACCATTTTTATTTGAAAGAACAACTGATGAGTAAACTGGTTATGCAGAATTGGCTATTTGGCAGAGTGTTTCTTAAAAACACATGAAATCAGTCTGTAATTTCAGAGAAAATACCTTATTGATCCAGTAACCCAATTGGATGGTTCTCCTTCATGGGACAGGAGACTGCAAATTCTTTTATTTCCGATTTATGCTTATGAATGCCACATATAATTAGAGAAAATTACTGATGAATTTTTAATAGCAAAGCTAAAAAAGCATTTTCCAAGGTTTAAGTACCACAAAACCATCCATTTTATAGATGAGAAAAAATAGAACCCAGATATTAAAGACCACATTCCAAGGTGACGATCTATAGATTTGTGATTTATGGCCTTGTATTTTATACTGATTTAAATTTCCAAGTACTTTCATATATGTTTTTTCATCTGTTCCTCCTACAGTACTATGTGCATATGAAACAGCTTAGGGATAAGGAAATTGTAACTCAAAGAAGATAATTCTCTAAATGCACTTTATATTTTCCTGCCCTTTATGCTGTTATCTCTGAAGCCCTGGAATAAAGGCAGTGCAATTGGAGAGGAAGTAGCATCTATAAAACTTGGAGACTAACTAGATGTGAAAGAAAAGGAAATGAAGGAGCCAGGGAATTTTCCAAAGCTTTTTCTTGGGCCCTTGAGAGGATACAGATAGCTGAAGAAGAAAAAAATGAGACATAATAGATTCTATATACACAAAGGTTTACTGAAGGGCTTCTCATTGTCACTACTATCATCTGTTTTGGAGGATTCTTAAGATGTCTACATTTAACACCTTTACTCTCTATTTGGGAAATATGACATGCATGCCTAGAAATCTAATTCAAAGTAAAAACTGGTAAGTGCTGTGAGAAAGGCTTAGTTCAAGTCCTGTGTTGCTGTTCACAGGAGGGAAGAAATCATGTCTTTATGGAAGAAGACACATTTGAAAGGGGTGTTGTCGAATGGTAGAATTTGGTTGCACAGAGATGGTTGTACAAAGACAGGGAGAGTTCAGTTGCAGAAACATACAAAAAGTTATGCAAGGAGGAATATCTGGCATAGAAATTAGGAATATAACACATGTATGCAGATAGTGAGAAATTACTGTTATTGAAAACAGCTATTCTAATAAATTATTGAAAATGTTGGCCTCAGTATGGAAATAATAGATACCTTAATGATATATACATGGTCAGTTTTTCATTTTGCATCGTTTATTTTTTCTAAATAACACTTTCCAAGCAACCATCTTTTTAAAATAACTGACTCATTTCTATACATATGTCTTTATTTGACTACAGTAAGGATTTCAAGTTCATATAACAATTGATCTTCCCAGATAATTGTTTTATAGTTTTAGAGAGGGTTATGCCAAATATTTCACTCTGGTCTTATTTGGGGGGTCTTTTTATTTTGCTTTGTTTTTGTTTTTGAGGCGTTGTTTCACTATATTTCCAGGCTCAAGTAATCCTCCTACCTCAGCCTCTTGAGTAGCTGAGACTATAGGCATGCACCACCACATAAGACTCAGGTCTTATTCTTCTTAAATATGCAGTCTTTAAGTAACTTTATTTTTCTCTCACTTAGAAATTCCATCAATTCTTTAAATTGCATCTTCATCTGAATTATATCCCTGCATCTATCCTCAGAAAGCTTGACTTTCTCTTCCAGGTCTTTCTTCTTGGCATTGGCATTTGTTATTTTTTACTGCAGAATTAATTTGACTTGGATTCGTATTACTCTTTTTTCCCTAGATAAGTCAGAAAAATATGATCCACGTGATGTTGAAAGGCTACAACAAGATGATAACTGGGTTGAAAGTTACTTATGTTGGAGGCATAATGTTGTTGATGAAACACTGAAGATGCTTGATGAGAGTTTTCAGTGGAGGAAAGAATTTTCTGTCAATGGTAAGCCATTCAGTTTAACTGACAGGGTAACATTGCCTGCACAAATGATACTGATTTACATTTATTAAATGTTGTATTTGTACATATTCTTGGCAATTGTCATGCACATATGAACATAATTATTTGGAAAGATCCAATAACACTTTCAAGGGAACAGCTTGTGAAAAGTCTTGTCAGTAGGTTCATTCCTAAGGAAATCAAGTCACCAGAGAGCAGTAGCACACATTCTTCATTCACAGCACAGCCTTCTAACCTATGTTTAGTTAGGCACCATTATGCAATCGCAAGGCAGCATGCTCACTACTGGACCTAGAAATAAGGATATGTTATTTTCCTGTTTTTCTCAACTGTTTCCCATGCCTTTCCCTATCCCCAGAGTTCCTTGTGCTTGTGGGTGTTTATATAGAATCACTAAATGAATAGAGATTCCAGAAAAGCAAACTTATCCCCAAGGATTCCAATGGCAGTTTTCTCTTCTTAATTTTTTAAGTCCACTACTAGATTGAAATTTGTCCCCCAAATGGAAGTTTTGAATCTTAGAGGGAGTTTTAACATGGTCTTCAAGTATATGAAGAGCTCTTCACAGGAAGGGTTACCTGTTATCTGTCTCCTAAAAATTTAGGATGAAAAAACTGGCATAACTACTGATTTCAATTAGGTGTAAAGAAGGATTTCCTGTCCTTAAAGATTGTAAGGACAGTGAGTGGAGTGAATGAATATTTAATGCAAGACAGTCAACAAGTACTTAGAGCAGATACTCTCCCCAGTCTTCATACTTGTAGTAGGAATCCATGAGAAAGGGAATAGTGAAGAAATAAAGTGATTATACTAATAAAAAAGAATGTGATTGGAAATTTTAAATCCATGTGAACTTTTCAGCAAAGAATAAAGCACTTATTACTGAAGGAAAAAATGAATCTGATATTTTAAATCATTTAAGTACAGAATAAACTTTTGAACTCAACCATACTTGTGTTCTTACATAGATTTGCTAGTTTCTGGAGGCAAACAGAGATAGGATAAGCAGTGGGAGGTGTGGGGAAAGAGAAACCTTTGAACATTCTTGGGGAACTGCTGATAAATGAAACAGAAGCTTCCACTGTGCCATGCCAGTCCTCAGCCTTCCCGGAGACTAGATAGGCACTTTGTTCTTCCTGTTAAAAGATCTTGCATTTTTCTTGCATTTTCTACTGACCCAGGGTTATAAACCGTTTTAGTCTACTGGATATCAAACTTTTTTGTAGAAAGATACTATTTTACTAGAAAAACCAAAATGAGTTTTTCTCCACTAATTTGAGGTTATGTGAATATATACAAACAGGTGTTCTTTCTTTCTTTTTTTTTTCTTTTCTTTCTTTTTTCTTTGTTTCTCTATGCTAGAGATTGAGCCAGGGCTTCATGTACTAAGCACATACCCCACAATTCAGCCCCCGCCATGGGCCCCTACCGTGTTCTCTTAAAATTGTCTAATAGTGATAATATTTGTTTGCAAGTCAAATCATTATGTAAGACACAACCAGAATGTGAAAATGTATCCAAATAAATAATGACTGACTTGTCAAAGAAAATAGAATATTTCCATTTCTGTCACCTGTGTATCTTTATTTGTTTGCAGTGCTAGGGATCAAACACAGGGTCTTGCACATGCCAGGCAAGGGCCCTGCCATTTGAGATACACCCCCCAGTCCTCCGTATGTCTTTATGTAGTTTGTTTCCTTAGTAGAAAATACCCTTTTGTATGGATAGTTGTATCTTTTTTTCTATCAGAGCTACTATATAACATTACATTGTCAGTTTTATCTTTTGGTCCCTAAATTACAGTTACTGATCAAAGTTTATCACTTTTTAGACCTTAATGAATCCTCCATTCCCAGATGGTTGTTAGAAATTGGTGGTATTTATCTGCATGGTTATGACAAAGAAGGCAACAAATTGCGTAAGTATATTTAATTTATGCACTGACATTTATCTATCTCAATTGAATTAATCTGCAACACTTTCTCCATCTGTAGTACACTGCTTGTCTCCTGCAATTAGGATGGTCAGGACCATCTTTACTGCATATCAGATACTTAGCAGTTGTGCATACTGTTTGCATTACAAGAAAGTATTCAGTAAAAGCAAATGCTGCATCCTATAACCCAGTCAAAATTTGATTCAGGGTCACTATCTTCTATTTTGACTTTGTTGTTAACGTGTTTGGGGGGGGGGGGTATACAGGAAGTCATTTTTGTTGTTGATGTTGCTGTTAACATTTGACCCAGTATTTTTATAGAGAATCTTTTTTACATTTGCTTACAGTTGCTAAATGGGTTTTGTGTGTGTGTCTAAGTAATCTTCCTTTAGTTTTTTCCAAAATATGTATAGTAACAAGAAGAACAGAAACAGTCATCTCTGTTGTTCAGATGACTCCTTCATTGTCCTCTCTGACTTGTACCAAATCAGCTTCATTTTGTGCAATGGGTGGAACTTGACAGGTGTGATTCATCTCTGAACTGAATAGATGTCCTTTGCTCATCTTGCTCACTTTCTCTTTACCTTGTGATGTGTACTGTGTTTTAACAATATCTTGTCTTTCCCTTATCACTAATTTCTCCTTTCAATCTTTAATTCTTTCAGGTCTTCTGCTGCTTACCCCTTAAATATATTTCCCAGGCTTAGTGTTTTCTTGGCCTCTTTTACTTTCCAGCTAATACCATCTCCTTGGGTCATGTGAAGCATAATGACAGCTTGAGCCACCTCCCCACACATGGTGGCGAGGATCCTACGTAGTCCCCACACCATGGGCACATACCCAGTTACCCATTAACTGGCACCACTTGACTGTGAGCTGCCTTTAACATGACACACAACTGAACATCTGCATCCCTCCACTTGCCCTCTTTCTATATTGCCCAGTTCATTCTCACTCCTTGTCTTATCCTCTAATTACTGGAATTTGGTTCCTTTTCCATCCTCACCAGCCACTTCCTCAATTCAGTCCCTGCCTACCACTCCCTTGTTCTACTCCCTTCCCAAGTCATAGGCTGTTAGATTTCCTACCTTGTCTCTTCCACTCTATCCTCTGTGCCACTGCCCAAAATGTGTTTTGAAATAGGAAAAACAAAATGTACCATTAAATAAGAAACAAAAACCCCTATTGTATAGAATTAACTCCAGTTTTAAAAAATGTACATATACAGGTACATAACACTACCATAAGCATAGAATAAAGTCTAGAAGGATACTAAAATAAATGCCCTGGTGTTCCAGAGTCCCTCAAGCCCAGCTCCTGTCTATGTCACATTTTTCACCACTTGTCACATTTTATCATAGCTGCCACCACCTGAAGCATTTGTCGTGTTCCACTCATGTGCCCAGCACCTGCTCAGGCCGCCATCGCACCTGTCAGTGTCTTTCCTCTGGATGGAACATTTTTTCTAATGCTTGTCAGAACCATTGGCTTTCTTTTTAAGCACACTGAAGAGCACTTTTAGGTTATTACCAAATAGTGTTTGTTCACCTGCATTTTCTCTTTCCCCATAAAAGTGCAGGTTGTTTATTTCCTAAGGGAAAGAAAAATAGTTTACCTCTATGCTTCTCTTTAATTTAAAGGTCCCAAGGGCAACTATTTCTCATTTAAAAGAAAGAAGAGCTGCTTTTAATTTGTGATACAAAATGAGTTATAAATGAAGAAGCATGTCAAGGGAATGTCTATATATGTATGTAATATTAAAATGTCATAAATTTTGTTCTTATCTTTATTTTTTGTTTTGCTTAAAGTCTGGATCAGAGTGAAATATCATATAAAAGACCAGAAAACTATATTGGACAAAAAGAAGCTCATAGCATTCTGGTTGGAACGTTATGCTAAGAGAGAAAATGGAAAACCTATAACAGTGATGTTTGACCTGTCAGATACTGGACTAAATAGCATAGTAAGCATTTTACATTAATTCTAAACCATTGTTTATCCTGGCTTCCTCTCTCTCTCCTGTCCTCCCTGCTCTATTTTGTTGTAAAATAGAGCTCGCTTAAATTTTCTATTTATTTTCTTTGAATGAAGTCAGACATGTAATTGGGTTTGCAGAGAATTAAATTTGTTTTAGTACTTGGCATTGACACTAGAATTCCTAGAAATGTTCCATGTCTGATAAACAGCATGGAGAGATAGGACATCAAGACTGGCAGAGCATGAGCCAATGTGATAACAACTTTTCTACTATGGCTCATATCCTACTGTGCCCACTCCTATGCCCTGCACAAAGGAAACACATGCAATAAATATCAAATAAATTCATGTATGATCTCTAGGACATTATATCATATTTTGCAGTTGCAAAATTCACAAGTTTTGCACATACTGTGATTTTGTTGGGTACTTTTGTTTGCTTATTTAGATTTGTTTTCTATTTTTTTGTTTGATTTGCTAAACTTTAACCCCAGGTGATTTCACCAAGCTTAAAAACATAAGTCAAACAACGGGGTGTGGTTTGCATGCCTGTAGTCCCAGCTACTCAGAAGTCTGAGGCAGGAGGATTACCTGTTCCCAGGAGGCTGAGGCCAGCTTGGGCAACTTAGGAAGACCCATCTCAGAAAAAACATCAAAGTATTCTGTCTTTAATTTGGGCCCTTGTCTCTTTAGTGCTAAATATAAAACCTTTAGCAGCAGTTGAGTTTAGTTGGCACATTTATTTTAACTATTGTGTCTTACATTTAAACTGTGGCAGATTCTGGTAGCAGTGAAGTGGCATTTGCAGATCCACTCATAGCAGTGTTGAAATCTTTTTGGAAATCCGTTTAGCAAAGTATGTTAAGAACCCAAAGTGTCCATATTCATACTGTTTTCTCGTAACTAACTTCTAGAATTCTATTCTAAAGAAATAATCCTGAGTAAAAAAAAACAAGCATTGTGCATGAAAATGTTTCTCAGGATGTCATTTAAAATAGCAAAAACTAGAAAACATACAAATGTCTAACTTGGTGAAATAGTAAATCATGGTATATCTAATTGGTGGAGTATATGTAGCTATATAAAATGGTGTTTATAAAGAATTTATAGTAATATTGGAGAATACTTTTTTAACAAAAAAGACTGTTTTACCATAATATGCTGATATGTAGCTCAAAAAAAAAAGAAACCTTAGACTTAAACAAAAAACAGCCTAAAGAAAACTATTAACAAGTTTTTGGTGTGATTGGAGCACAGATTATTTTTTCATGTTTCTATTACTCTTTATTGTTTAAGAATCCAATGCCCTGAATTTTTTCAATCTTGTTTCATGTGAATAAGTTTATAATTACAGAGGAAATCATTTTATATTCAAAATCAAAATCAAATGACCTAAATAAATAAATATTCCATAGAGGTAAATCATGATTCTTTTATCCTTTGGGTATGATAAGTTCCTATCTACTAACCCAGATTCATGCACAATAAATGTTAGTATTTTCAGTTACCAAATATAGGGACAGGGAATTGACTTGAGCTGTTTTTCAAGCAACTTATGTGATATCTCATCATCTTTAATTTGAAAATAAAGTATTTGCAAGACTAAATATTTCAGTCATTATTGTTTTAAACTACTTGAATCTTATTGGGTAACTTATTTCTATATGTGACCCTGGATTTAAATCACAAAGATGTATACAGAAGTACAAGGCAAAACGTAGGGAATCATTTGTTAGAATTGGGCTCCCAGTTTGACTCTAAGCTTTCAGCTGCCTGCCTAAGAAAATGATATCTTTTAAAATTATGCAGTGGCCATATTTGAAAACCAGTATTTTAGAACTAGTTATTCATTCCTGATAGTTGAACTGGAGAGAAAGATCTTCCATGGGTCCTCAAAGGAAGGACATTCTCCAAGATAATGTACAACATCCTCAAAAACAGAGGCATCCTTACAGAATCCAGAGCAGTAGGTTTCATAGAACTATTTTATGTAGTACCCACTGATAGACATACAGCAGAGGCATCCCATCAAATCCACCTGAATTACCAGTAACTAATGATGAGTGAGTAGTCATAGTTAAATAAATGGTGGAAATGAGAATATTAGACAAAGACTAGGCTAAGTTCCTAAACGGACAAATTATAAACTAGGTAGCAAAATTTTGATATAACTAGTTCTTTTCAGCTATTTTCCTTGACTCTTACCTAACCTCACCTTATGAAACTTTACACAGTAGATGTAATGACTATTTATAAAGGTATTATTATATGCTAGGATTTATCCCATAATAACTACTTCAGATAGTTAAGGACGCTTACTTTCAGTTTACTGCAATTAAAGATGCTGCAACTCAGGTGCTACAGATGACTTTATAGACTCTCATCTCTAGAACAATCTGCCTTTCAGTAATTGTGATGGATTGTAGTTTGCCTGCTTATATCTTTCATCCAGCAGACTTTATAAGGTGGCAGATCAGGATTACTGAAACAGCCTGTGCCCATGAAAGAACATGGAATGAAATGCAAATAACATCCCTAATGACCTAATTTCCTGTTGCTGTGCTCAAAGCACTAGAACTAACAACAGCTAGGCTTGCAAAGTCTCCCAGATATTGGAGACAATAAACAACACTTGAATATAAACTAAAACAATAATTTGAGGTCCCTCAATAAAAGGAAAGAAGCCAGAAGTAAAGTAGATACTTTGATACTTTGGTCAGTGTGATCAGATTGACTGTTGTGTAAAAAAAAATATATATATATACATATATACACACACACACACACACACACACACCACATACACATATATATTTTGTTGAAGTTATCATGTGGTGTAAAAAGTAGGTTTAGAAGGCAAGTGCTATACCAGAATTTATATGTATATGTATTATTACTCCACGTAGTTATAAACTGTGTATTCTTGTTTTAATAATTCTTGAATTATTCAGCAGATTTTTAGAATATCTCTGTGGGGATTGCTTTTAGATCCACTTTATGCCCCATTGCCATAGTAGGCTGAAATATATAACTAGTTTGAGCAATAATTTTAAAACATCACTCAAGCATCTGATTACTTCAACTCAATTTTAGGGCTGATAATTATAGTTTAATGACCTAAAAACTTAATGCTTGGGAATGTAAATATTTATATGAGCTCATTTTTAAGAATTTAATAATTGTCTCATTTGTATTTAACAACTTATGACCTTTAGAAATGTGCAATTTAAAGATTTCTAATGTGGACAGTCTTAAAGATTTAATCTTTATTTTAGGACATGGACTTTGTACGCTTTATCATCAACTGCTTTAAGGTTTATTACCCTAAATACCTCTGTAAGTAACTTACTCCTTTATAAAAATATAATATTGACACTATAGACAATGTCTGAGAATTGTAGAGCATTATATTATTATAGACTTTCATACCTAAAACATTGTTTTCTGATGAAGAGATTTAAATGTGTGCATAGGTGGACATGTAAGTACATTTTATGGTAGGCAAAGAGGAAAAATTTTTGTGAATAATTGTGCTTTACAGTTAGTTTTAAAAGTTTAAGTTCTAAAATACATCCCATAACACACACGCATACACACACACAGGTACATACAAGTAGACATTTACTTAAAAGATTAGCCTAGTTTTACTATTCTTTCAATTTAGAAATTCATTTAAAATTGTATTTATTATATGTAATGTTTTTGGATTCAAGAAGAGATAGCAATATGGGTAAAGTACACTGTATGAAAAGCAACATTGCTACATAAAGTACAGTGTGTTATTGATTGATCTCTAAAAATTGTCATTAAAAATACTTTACAAAAAACACTATATTCTAATCTGGCATTTGTAGTTTATTTCTTTCTTTTTAGTTTGAACTTTTTGATAATTACCCAAATGAAAAATTCATAAATTCCATATGCATTTTTTCATTTGTTGGATTTATATGATGATATCCCCCTGAGGAAAACAAGCTTCCAACCACTTAAACAGTCAAATATATTGAATCCCAGTGGGTTAAAAATGAAAAGATAGAAAGGAGACAATAGGGACATCAAAAAAATGGAAATTCATAGATCCTTCTGGGTATACTCCTGGCAGATACCTCAGTTAGGGTCATTTGGGACTTATGATTCAGGTGACACTAAAATATAAAAATTCATAAAGCATCTTACTTTGGCTTACTTTCACATTATTGTTGTAAATGTGAAATTAGGAATAGACAAAAAGCATATTGGATTTTAACAATAGTGCCACCCCTAGCCCTGTACTCTCATCTCTTCAGAGACAGTGTTTGTGAATGTTCTTAGCTATAGAGAATGATCAGTAGTGTCCAGTTTTGGGAACCTGTAGCATCTATTGTTCCTTATGAATTCTTCTGTGTCTGGCATGTACCCTGATTCTTTAAAGCTTGCTGAGCAGTGCCAGTCCATAATTTGTAGGGTATCACTGCTCCATATTATTAGTTTGATTCTCTTATGAAAAAAATGAAAACAAAATTTCCAGTTGTTTATTGAAATGTCTAAAGGAACTTGTAAAAAGCCACTTAGAAATAACATAAATATCCTTATTACTTTATAAAATATACCCAGGATTTTTTGAAAGAATTATTAATAAATTCATAGGTCTTTTTAAAAATATTTTTAGTTGTATATCGACACAATACCTTTATTTTATTTATTTATTTTTATGTGGTGCTGAGGATCAAACCCAGTGCCTCACATGTGCTAGGCAAGCACTCTACCACTGAGCTACAACCCCAACCCTAAATTCATAGATCTTTATAAGCATGAATTAGAATGCTGTTCATTTCAGTTAACTACAGATAATGTATATATTCTACCGACATGGTGTAATTTTGCAGACATTGAATTTTATGGAATCTTAAATTGATTATTCTTCAAAATCCATACTGAAATATAACCAGCATATCTCAAGTATATGCCAAATGAAGAGTGGACTGTTAAGACCAGATTATCTCTTTGTACCTTGTTCTTTACATGTACTTCACTTGTTCTACATTATTATATCCACTCTGTAAAGTTCTCTGCTCAGAGAAGAATGAAATTACATATTGATTCATCTGGAATAGAAAAATGATTGGATATCAAAACTCCCCTTTGTGATTTCTGGTTCTTTCTCACAGTCGTTAATAGGGCTGTTTAATAGCTTCTGTTCAGTGTGAAAGTATACTTCTCTGTACTTTGGAATTATTGGCTTCCTAGAACTCATAATATTAAAAAAGTAGAAATAATTTTTGTTACTTAAAACATAGTGATTTATTAAGAGATGGAGACAACTGTCAGACTGCTTTAACAGTATAATATCTAGAAAATTATAATTAAATATAATATAAAGGAAATGTTTTTAAAGTTCAGTGGCCTTCAGCACTAATATGACATGCCAGTTCCAAAGACTGCACTTACTCCCTTAACTTACTTTCTTTTGTACCTTTCTTCAAGCAATAAATGAACAAAGAAACAGGCTGTTCTCAAAACAGCAGTGACAGTACATTATTGATTTCCCACTAGTCATCCTCCTGGGCAAGCCACTCACCATTGTGAGATGTTGGTTCAGTCCCAGCACCACTCACACTTCACTGACTTGAACTTGGTCAGCCAGCTCAGTTTTTAATTACATTTAAGTGATCAGATTTTTCTAGGCAAGGTATAAGTGATAGTACTGTAGAGGTATTAAGTCACATTCAATGAAATTTTTTTCATCTTTCAGCAAAAATAGTGATCTTTGATATGCCCTGGATAATGAATGGTAAGTAAATTATTTATGCTTTCCTAAAACAAAATATCCAATTTTCTTTTTTCTTACTTTTCCAAGTTAGCCATACTTCTATAGGTATTTAATAGCAAACTGTATGGTACTTGGTGTGCACTCTTAAAAGGCTGGCACTAGAGTACTCAATGGCTGGTCTTTAGCAGATAGGGTTGGAATTCTATGCCCAGACTCTGGGGTACTCACTAGTCCTTTCGAAAAACAACCTCAAGATATTCAGCCATTCAGGTGACACTGTAACCAGAAGCCTCTACTTGTCATCCACAAATAGGGTACATCACAGAATATAGACTTTGGGTAGGTTTTCTCTTTGGCTTCAAGTGTTGAGGAAGAAGATGGGGTGAATCTGAAATTCACCCAAAATCAATGTAGCCACATGGCCCTTTTCACCGTTATATTTCTTGGCAATATTTTTTGAAAAATCCATTGAAAAACAGTTTACCAACTTTAAAGTGATTGCAAATTTTGTTTTCTCTGAATGTGAACTTTCATTGATGTTTACAAAATCAGTTACATAGAAAGCAATAGAGAAAATCAACAAAGCTAAAACTTGGTTCTTTGAAAAGTTCTACATAGTTGATAAAAAAAAACCTTTAGCAAAACTTATAAAGAAAAAATACTTAAATTATTAAAATTTGGAGTTAATAGGCATAACTACTGACTTTATCAAAATAAAAAGATTTGTAAGTGAATACCATGAACAATTGTATACCAAGAAATTAGATAACTTCAATGAAATGGCTAAATCCTTACAAAAATGCCACCAACTGACACTGACTCAAGAAGAATCAAAATAGAATTACAACAAAATTGAATTAGTAACCACAAAACTTCCCACAAAGAGAAATCCAGGCCCAGGTGGCTTCCTTGGTAAATTTTAAGAAATATTTAAAGAAGAATCAACACCAATCCTTTGTAAACAGTTCAAAAAAATAGAAAAGGAGGGAACACTTCCAAATTCATTTTATGTGGCAAGCATCACCCTAATATCAAACCTAACAGGAAAAGATGACTACAGACTCTAACCCTTATAAATGTAGACGTACCAGTCCTCAACAAAGCAAACAGAATCCAGCAGAACATAAAAAGCAGTATGTACCATGACCAAGTGGGATTTATCTCAAGAATGCAAAGTTGGTTCAACATAGGAAAACCATTGTAATCTACCATATTAATAGAATGTAGAGAAAAATGCATGATTTGTGTCATCTTAGTAGACACAGAAAAAGCATTCAGCAAAACCTAATATTCTCTCATGATAAAAGCACTGAAACTGGGAATGGAAAATGTAGAGTTAGAACAACTGAGAGTTAGAGAGCCATAGCACTCTATGGAAGACCTCCCCTCACTGCTGGCATAAACTGCAAGTTCAAAGGTTACCAGAATCACCCACAGCTTTGATAATTCCCTGGAAGGACTGCTAGAACTCACTGAAAGCTATTATACTCACAGTCACAGTTAATTACAGAGAAGAGAGTCATATTAAAATTGGCCCAGGGAAGTTCCAAATGTGGAGCACATTACTTTGCCAGCATTAATGTGTGGCAGTGCACATGGAGTATTGCCAACCATGAAAGCTCACCCAAGCCTCAGTATTCAGAGTTTTTATTGGGGTTCCATTCCGTAGACATGCTTGATAAACTATGGTTCATCTCTGTCCCCAGTCTCTCCAAGGTCTACTGATGTTGTGTGACCAGAGCCCCTACCCTAAATCACATGTCTTGTCTTTCTGCTATTGCCAGTGCCTACCCTAAATCATATTGTTCCAATGTGATCCAAGGCCCCAGGCAAACAAAGACCTAAGAATTACTTCCCAGAAACTGAGGGCAAAATCCCAACCTTTCTGGGCAGAGCCAGTTCTGTACTATACAGAATTGAACTTGCTTAGCCTGATAAAGTACATCTATTGAGATCCCACAGCTAACATCATTTAAATTATATCTCAATAAAGCTGTTATCAAAAGTAAAATTTAGCACTTTATTTAAGTTCAGTTGCATAACTTCAAACCTGCCAACTCATAAACTTTAAATTGAAATTATTGATAATTTAAATGTTATGCAAAAGGAAAGCTTAAATCATAGCCAAGGTAAAAATGTAATTTTCTGAACTGCTTATTCAATGTTTATCATGCTGTTCTTATTTCCAGTTTTTCCATCTACACTTATGCACGTTTAATGCAGTATTCCACTTTTAGTATCTTAAAAATGTGCTTAGAATCTCACACTAGAAATGAGGCTTAAAAAATTAAGTGTAAGTAAGAAATGGCATGACAGGACAAGATTGTAATTACCAAACAGCTGTGTGTGATAACAGTTTATTCTTGTAGATTCGGTAAGTTACCCCACAGTTATGTAAACTGCAGAGCCTGGGAAAAAGGCAGAGTAGTTTAGAATTAAGAAGGAAATCTGGGTCCAGGTCACACCCATAATGAGGAGGGCTACTTCCTTCTCTTCCTGATTTCTCCTTTGAGAAGGTTTTTCAGATTGAGGATTTATCAGAACCCTAAATGACTTCTCATACTATTGTACACTTACTCCCTAAATCACACAGTAGTTTGATTTACTGTCTACAGATTTACTGTCTAGCAGCTGAGATGTGTTCAGATGTTAGTAATTTATTAATGAGCATCAGGGTAAATTAATCTTCCTGAATCTTGATAGAACATTTGAAATCCATAAGAGAGAGTCACACCATAAATGCCTACAGGAATTGAGAATATTAAGTATCATGCTGTGTAAAGATAAATGTTAACAGATCATAGTCCAAACTGGTTTCAAAAGACTGGGGTTAGCATAGACAATGAATTAGTTGATGAGAATGAAAAGAATTTTAATGAAATGACTGGGTTTTTTTTTTCTTTAGCTGCTTTCAAAATTGTGAAAAGCTGGCTTGGCCCAGAAGCAGTGAGTTTGTTGAAGTTTACAAGTAAAAATGAAGTCCAGGATTATGTCAGTGTAGAATACCTGCCTCCCCACATGGGTGGAACTGTAAGTATAGCCCTTGAAACTTGTTGATGAAATAACACTGAATAACAGCACAATTAAACTGTATTCCTTCCCTGAGGAAAAAGGAAAAGCAATATGGTGACATTCAAAGAAAGATAACAGAGACCTCAAAATAGAAAGAGATGGTACAGACACATTTCATTAAGGTTTACAGTTGTTGATTTTTTAAATCTTTGAATGGGCAATTAATTTACATGTTTCTTACGTGAAGAATATTCAGTATTCAGGAAAGTATTCAGAAACAAGTCTTTTAAATCTTCTGGTCTTCTACTTTAAAATGTCTCCTCCTGCTCTTATCCCAACCACCCTGTTCCCTTCCACAGCTGCAATTTTATATTAATTTCCAGGGATGTGTATTGCATATATAAGCAAGTAAGTATATATAATTCCTCCTCCCTCCCTTTTAAACAGGTAGCGCATTTATCCACTATTGCACATCTTGCTTTTTTTCTTTACAACATGTCTTAGAGATTATTCCAAACCAGTATATGGCAAGCCTTCTTACTCTTGTTTATGGCTTCATAGTACTCCAGTATCTAAGATGAACCACAAGTTCTTGAATTTCCTTTTGATGTGTCTTTAGTTTTCTTACAGTTTTGTGTTGTTCAATAGATTTTAAATTTTAAAGATATTATTAAGCATATACAATCAAGTTTATTTTTGTTTCTTTTGTTTTTGTGGTTCTGGGGAGCAGCCTGAGAGCTCATGCATGTTAGCCAAGCACTCTACCACTGAGCCACACCCCAGCCCTTAAGATTTTTTTGAACCAAATTTTACTACTTACAAATAAGAGATCATGAATAAGTGGGTGCATATGAAATTTTTAATGCTGCTTAACAGTGAAACTTACTGTGATAGTGACTTTTTTATAAACCATAGAACCTATGGACTTGGTATTTAGATTAACTTTATTTCAGTTATTTGATTTGTACAATCTACTTTGTATATACTGCCTGCCTGGCAAAACTGTATACAATTAGAATCAAGGAGTAGAAGATGAAAAGTTTTGGTATGTCCTCTTGGGTGGTTTTCTTTGATTAGAAAAGACTTAAAGCCTCTTCCAAGGCTTTACATTTTACATGTGACCTAGAAAAACCAAGTATTGTGCAATTAGTACTAATTGTAAGGATCTGAAAATCATAGTAGTTATTTTGTCATTTTTAATAATTTACCCATAAAATTGTTGTATCTTAAAATCAATAGCATTTAGTAGAAGTTATTTTTATTTTTACATATAGAAAAAAGATATTGTTTTTTGTTGCTAGTGGTTTATTTCTTGAGGGCTATATTCAAAATGGTAATAGGACTTATTTCTGAACATAATCAGTCTTCTTTTGGAGGACCATTAGTTACTTTCTAATCTTTTACCATTATTAATATTGCTACAGTTAATATTCTTTTTTGGGGGGGGGTACTAGTCATTGATCCCAGGGGCACTCCACCACTGAGCCACATCCCCAGCCCTTTCTTTTTTGTATTTTATTTAGAAACAGGGTCTCACAAAGTTGCTTAGGGCCTGGATAAATTGCTGAGGCTGGCTTTGAACTCATGATCCTCCTCCCTCAGCCTCCCAAGCTGCTGGGATTACAGGCGTGCACCATCGTGCCTGGCTACAGTTAATATTCTTATAAGTAAATCTTGGTACATGGGTCCAGCAAATATTTGTATAAGATAAAGTCCTAGAAGTAAAATTATGAGGCCAATGGGTATATTTAGCTTTTAATTTTGGTAGCTGTTGCCAAATTTCCTCTAAAGACATTGTACCTATTTACCAATAAAGTGTGAGAGTTGTGCAACATGCTTGCCACACCTCATAGTCTCATTTCTGAAATCTTTGCCAGTCTCTCCTGAACAATATTTTACTGTGATTTTAATTTGCACTTATTTTATTATAAATGATATTGAGTGCTTTTATGATTTCAAAGGCAGTTTTCCTTCTTTGACTACGAACTCTATACCACTATTTACCTTTGTTCAGGAGGGTGGTTAGTCTTTTTTCTGTTGATTTATTTATATTAACCAAAAACATTTTGTTTCCTATATATATGGTACATATTTTTCCAATTGTGACTTTTTTAAAAAAACTGGGGTTTCTTTGGAGGACTGGTTGGTTGGTTGGTTGATTGGGGGTTTGTTTTGGTTCGGTTTTACTTTTTGTTATTGTTGTGGTGGTAGGGATTGAACCCAAGGCCTCATGCATGCTAAGCAAGTGCTCTCCTGCTGAGCTACATCTCCAGCCCATTATCAATATTTTTGTGCCTTCTAGGTTTTGTACTATGTAGAAAGGCCTTCTCTACTTAGGCTTTTATTTGTTTTTTCTTGTTGTTGTTTTTAATCCTCTTTTTTGTTCCAGTGCTTTTCTGGTTTAAACAAATACCAAGCACACATACATACATTTAAAGCTTTTATCCATCTTTAATTTTTAGTGTGAAGAGTATATTTCTAAGTTGATTCTTTTAGATACATAAATTGTGATTGTCCCATGCTACTTACTGTACTTTCCCTTTCTGGTTTGAAATGCTTCCAGTATTTTAAATTTCACTACCTAATTGAATCTGTTTTCTTGGCTGAAGTAATGAATTTTAAATCTACTATAAGAGAATTATTTCTCTGTCTACCTCTTAGCAGGCTGATTTCTTTTCTCTTAGGATCCTTTCAAGTATAGCTATCCACCACTGGTAGATGATGACTTTCAGACACCATTGTGTGAGAATGGGCCCATTGCCAGTGAGGATGAAACTTCAAGTAAAGAAGATATAGAAAGTGATGGCAAAGAAACCTTGGAAACAATTTCTAATGAAGAGCAAACTACTCTTCTAAAAAAGGTAATTTTATGAATAAAGGAAATGAAATCAAAAGCTGTGGTTTAGTCCCAATTCTACCACAGGCTGGCAATGGAATTTTGGGTAATTCACTTAACTTGTTGCCCTTCCACATCATTGTGTATAAAAAGATAGAGGAAAGACTTCATGAGTTGATTAGTAGCACCACTTCGTTGTATGAAAGGCAAAGGCTGAGTCCATGTTTTGTATAAAAATTGTCAAAGTGCAGCTAGAAGGATATGTTTTATCTAAATATTTTTTATTATTCTAAGATAAGTGATTTATTTAAAGTTTTACCTTGATCTACTTCCTCTTCTTTCAAAGAGCACTTCCTTATCAGTCTTTCTACAAGTTTTTAGGGACTTGATAGAGAAATAAATATAATGTTATAATTTAGTACAAATTTAAGGACACTTAAGGGAAGGACTATATTATATTTTCAACAATGACATGTTTATAGTGGGCAATTAAATATATGTTCATGGTCATGTTACTATTTGTTAACTATATCACTTAGATATAATAAATATCTATTAAAGATTATAATTCAGGTTGAATCAAAATAATGTTTACTCTTTGGCCAACTACCAGTGTGAAACTAAAATGTCTTTATCTTTTCTCTCTCTTGGGATGTGTATGTGTTTGTGTGTGTGCGTGTGTGTGTGTGTGTGTGTGTGTGTGTGTGTGTCTTTAGGTTAACCCAACTGAATCTATTCCCAAAGCAGAAGAAAATGAAAAAGTTGATTCAAAGATGAAAACTTTCAAGAAACCATTGAGTGTATTTAAAGGGCCCTTATTACACATCAGGTAATCATTGAAGATTTCATTAGCTATACTGTTAAATCTTGAGGAGGCAGCAAAATTAAAATACAAAATTAAGGGTTATCTGAGGACTCACCTTGGTTTCCAGACATAGTAGGTATTTATAGATACCTTATTATTTATTCTGCTATGCGTATGTATATGGCCCTCAGATAATGAGTGAATATTCATATACTAATAAATCTGAATGACATGTATTTTTCTCATATTACCTATATTTACATAATAAGGGAGATGCCAGAAATGTCACCAAAAGAGGCATTTGTTGATTTGCCTTAAAGCCAAAAGAGGTTTTTGACTAAAACCCAATTTCAGCACATCTCCATTTCTGTTGCTAGGTTATTTGATCCAAAAGAATTAGTGTTAGGGCCTGGGGATAATAAGCTCAGTGACCCTCATTCATGATAATCTAATATAGCATTTTCTGTCCCTTTATTTGAAACCTTCTTATGTAACTGGTTTTAGGTATATCTCAACCAGACTGAGAAATACTTTTAAAAAATCGGATCTGAGACTCTTTAATTAACAAAATGAGTCTTTTAACACATATTTTGATAAGCATTGTAGTTGGATTTATTTCCACTGTCTGTGTATATGTGTGAGTGAAAACACATACATTTTGTTTCCATGGATTTTCTTTGCCCTTCTCCCATTTTTGAGTTTGATCTTTTTTGTCTTCATTTCTCCCTCTACTAATTTGTAAGTTATACATTCTGTGTTTTCATGAGAGGCCTGTAAAAAGCACAGATCCTGTCAGTATCAAGGTTTGACAAGTAGAGCAGGCTAGGAAAAAAAGCCAGGCTGGAACAGGATAGCTTCCAGGGCTGCACTTGGGCTCTGGCACCACTGCCTGTGCCCCCAACAAAATCAGGGATCACAAGGACCCAACCAATGTCCCTCTCTCCAAAGCTGCTTATGGTTTTGAAGCTGGTTACTGAGAGTGACTCAGAGATGCATAACTTTGCTGTGTTTTCAATAACTAAAGATTGATCCCTAAAAGAAACCCGGCAACTATGCTGGGTTTGTTTTCTGTGGGTTTTTTTGTTTTTGGGGTTTTTTTTGTGGTACTCAGGATTGAACCCAGGGCCTTGCACATGCAAGGCAAGCACTCTACCAACTGAGCTATATCGGTAAACCCCTATGCTATTTTACTAACTTGTCCAAAAGTGGGCACAGCCCTTCTGTGTGAGCTTCTCCTTAATAATATGTGTTCTCTAGATTACAGAATATTCCTCATGTGTAGACATTCCTTATATAAAATGAATCTATTTAAAGATGTATCTCAAAATCAAAACGTTTCTAAAGACTCACCTTAGTTGTTTAATTAAAATAAAAACACCATCCAATATGTCCTTCCCATTGTTTTGAGGCACCTGAAATAATTTGACTAATGTGATTTAAGTGCACAATCTTTGCTTGAGTCTTTTAAGTTTTAGTAGGTCATAGGCATTACAATGACCACTAATAGTAAAATTTGAATTTTGAGGCTCACTTATTTTACTGTTTGATAAGTTTTCCCTTTAGTTCCTATTCCAAATTTCTTTTCTATGTTTCTCTCCTCTGTTACCTAGAAAAGTCATTGTACAGTAAGATGTTATTCTGTTATTTAAATATATTCCTAATAATCCTTTTAAAGGTATGTTCTTGTCTGTTGGTATAAGACAAAATGCCCATGTCCTATATATCTGTAATTAGGGAAAGTTGAAACAGCAATCCCTTCTTTTCTTTGATTACAATCCATAACCTTTTAAAGAGTTTAAATAAATGCACCTTAAATTGTGTTAACTATAGAATTAATTCACAGTCTTTCTTATTCTCTTTCATTCTTTCTTATTTTGCTTTTGATCTTAGGGAAATCAATAGGGTTTCTTAAATAGCATGCATTGGATCGGTATGTGAAATTGAATTAGGTGATTGTTTTGTAGTCTTCTTTTTTAGTGAAATCTCTTTATACAAATAAGCATAAAATATTAACCAAATGTACTTTTCAAGCTAATGATTATATTGTCGTTTATTCTAAGTAATGCAAATACCCTATGTTTTTGTCACCACCTAGCCCAGCAGAAGAACTCTATTTTGGAAGTACTGAATCTGGAGAGAAGAAAACTTTAATAGTGTTGACAAATATAACTAAAAATGTAGTGGCATTTAAGGTAAATAGCTTAAAGATATAATACATCATGTGTGAAAATGTGAATTGGAAAGTGATTTGAGACATAATGCTAATTGAAAGATTGATTGTTAAACAATGAATAACCTTGTACAAAGATTGAACTTGAACAGTGTTTTGCTTAATGATACCTTTAGGCATGTTACATGACCTACTGGTTCTAACTAAGCAGCACAACTTCTGTGGGATCTGCATCTCAGACATTAATGCCCCTCATAGGCTAATGTCCAAATTATTCCTAAAGTTTAATGTTTTTTGTAAATAAAAGCCCAAGAAAATCACACTTCATTATATGAATAATTTAATTCATAACAACAGTGAAAGATGAAACTATGAATTTGCAAGTGCACACTTCCTTCAAGTGCAGTATATTCCAGAGTATAGTTTATACTGAATACCTACCTAATACTGAACATTAAGTGTAGCAAGACTGAGTCTACAACCAGCCATATCATAGGTGTTCCTTTCTTAAATCTCCACTTTGATTAAGCTATAACTGTTAGGATGTTGTGGATGTGCTTTGATTTGTCAACTGTGTTTGATTTCTAAGTGCCATCATTCTGGGATATACTGTGCATTCTGTTGCGTGAATTTGCATCACTAAGTGTAGGTTATTAGCAGACAGGATACATATTTAATAAATGGGTTTAATTTGTATTTAAGAGGAAGGCTTAAGTGACAGTTGAACTTAGAAATACCTTTTTAGATAGATTAAGATGCATTTATCCTGTTGATGAGGAAAAATACAATCTATACATAAGCACCAAGGTTGCTCTGTAGACACTTTGTTCATTGATTATTACTGTTGATTTTTTTAAAGTCATTTTTAAGCCAATCACCCCCAAAAGCATAAAGGTTGTTACCATACAGGTTGTTGTGTGATGCCTGTGTTTCCAAACAGGTGAGAACAACTGCTCCAGAAAAATACAGAGTCAAGCCAAGCAACAGCAGCTGTGATCCTGGTGCATCAGTGGATATAGTTGTTTCTCCCCATGGGGGTGAGTTCACTGTGGCCACAGCAGCTGGGGTGGGAGGCTGAGACACAGGGCTATTTACTGAGTCTGCAGAGCTATAGGGCTAGAATGTAGAAATTATCAGCGTATCAGCAAGCCCCCTTGGCCTTACTCTAAGCATCTGTTTTTGCATGTGTGAAATGAGATGGTCAAAGGGTCTCCAAAGCCCTTTTCCAGCATTAAAATGTAATTGTTTTTTAATGAATGAAATTTTTTAAACTGACACCAGTTGAAATTGAATTTCAAAAACACAAAATTCTTCATTTGGGGGACTTTTTACATGTTTAAGGTAGTTCCCTTTTCTTCTTGTTCCTTAATGTTATATTCTAGAATAATGCAGTAAGCCACATGTCCAGCCCCTTGTAAAGGTTCCTGTTCATATGCTAAATTACCCTTTTGGAATGCAGGTTTAACAGTCTCTGCCCAAGACCGGTTCCTGATAATGGCTGCAGAAATGGAGCAGTCATCTGGCACTGGGCCAGCAGAATTGACTCTGTTCTGGAAAGAAGTTCCCAGAAACAAAGTGATGGAGCATAGGTAAGGTTTTTCTCATAGATGTGTGGAAGTATCAGGAAAAAAAAAATGTACCTGCATGGGGGAAGCACCATCCCTTCCTTCTTGACTCTGGGAATGAGTGACCGGGAACTGCTCAAGGAGGCCCTGATAACAGGAACTCTGTGGAGATTACACATGCACGTTTCTGACCCCAAAACCCCCCTTTCAGGAATACTCATCATGTCTATGAGAATGTGTGTTGCAACATTGGAAACAATGAACTTAAATGGTCACCAGTAAAGCAATACTGAGATATATTCGAGTATAGCCACACTAAAGAGTTCTCTGTAGCCATCCAAAGAAGCATAGCAAATCTGTTTGTTCTGACATAGAAAGATATATGTGATACATTATCAGAAAAGAAACTAGTCACGGAAAAATATGTATGACATTATCCTATATAAAAGGGACTAGTATAGGTAGAGTGTGTAGGTACACACATGTATATGTGTGGGTGAGTATATCAGGTTGTAACAAAAGTCTTGAAATGATCTATAGAAAAGAAGAAGAAGGCTGTGTTTTAGTTTAGTTTTGCTTTGTTTCTTTTTTAATTGGAATTATGATTTATTAGAGTGTTCCCAGTTTTGTCCCCCAGAGGACATTTGTCAATGTCTAGACACATTTTCAGTTGTCACATCTGAGTGATGGACTGCAATTGGCATGTAGTAGGGAAGTCAGGGACACCACCTAACCTCCTGCAGTACACATGACAACCTTAACTCCTCCAAATCAAGTGGAACCAAATGTCAGGAGTTCTGAGGTGAGAAACCCTCACAACACTTAGAGTATCACCTGAAGGAAATTAGAGAGTGAGCTACATTAGAAACTGGACAAAGAGCTTTGTAGGCTGAGGGAAGATCCAATACAAAAAGAATTGTGCTTGGCCCATGCTTGTGAGGAACAGCAAGGATGTCATTGTCACTTGATTCCAGTGCAGGGGTGGGCAACCAGGATATGGGGAACAACGAGATAGTAAGACACCAGATCACTGCTGATGGTGACTTCTGAGTTTGAGGGGAGAAATACTTACTTGGCACTGAGCAGAGCCAGTTGGAGATCTGGCTACTTTTGTCAAGGATCCTTCTGGGACTGTGTAGGAAATAGTGGGCAGATGCAGTGGCAGCTGTGCTGCAGGGGTCACACTGGAGTAGTGTTTGCTGTGGGCCAGCACAGTTCTGGGTGCTTTACTTTCATTCATTCATGGAGTTCTGAAGACCACCCTAGGAGGGTGGGAATGATTTTTCCCACTTTGGACATGAGGAACTGATAAACCTATTGGTCACATCTGAGTATCTTTCACAGACAAGGTTGAAAGAATGAATACAAGAGTGGCAGGAACAAAGAGAGAAAGCAAGTGGTAAGAAAAAAAGTGAGAGAAGCAGGAAGGGGCCAGAGAAGGAGCTCAGTCACCCATCACAGAAACAATGGTAGAATCCAACCTGAACTGATCTGCCTTTTTAAAAATAATTTTTAGTTATAGATGAACACAATACCTGCATTTTATTGATTTATTTTTATGTGGTGCTGAGGATCGAACCCAGGGTTTCAGACATGGTAGGCAAGCACTCTCCACTGAGCCACAACCGCAGTCCCCTGATCTGCCTTTGACAAGATCATGCTATTGGTGGTACAGTTAATAAAGTAGAAGAGAATAAGAGTGCACCTGGGGAGACAGGTGATATTTTAGTTGGTCCAACAAGAGAGGGGAAAGGTCAAGCCTATCCTAAAGGAGTGTTTTGTGGTCAAATGGAGTCAGACAATCAGCAGAGAATTAGAAGGAAAATCAGGTGAGCTCTGCCAAGTCATTAAAGCACAGTGAAGAGAATGTGTCACCAAGTAAGAAATGGCCAGTGATATCAAGTGGTGCCTTGTGGGTCAAGAAGGATGAGGTACGGAACAGCCGGTGCCAGTTGGTGGTGACATTACAGAGGTCACTGATGACTGCACACAGAATAATTTCAGTTGACAGGAGCCACATAGATCAGAGGAAGTGAAGAAATGGAGGCTGCTGGAAAATCTGTACTGGAGGTGTGGTTGGTTTAGGAAAAGAGTGCAGTGGCACTTGGAAAAAGGACTGTGGCCTTGATGAAGATCTTTTTTAATGAAAAAGATTTGAGCATTGTTTCAAAACCAGGTTCTGAGACCATTAGAGGAGAAGCGAGATGTACAAGATATGTCATTAGCAATGCAGTTCCTGAGATGCTAAAAGGAGCAGGAACAGAGGGATGATTAGCCTCAGTCCCAGGGATAGGGGGAGAAAGGAATGCAGATGGAGACCCAGCTTCCAGTTGTTCCAGTTGTTTTTGCATGGGATTAATTGCATATTTAAATTTTCAAATTATATTTCAGGAAGACCTACTTTTTGTTGTATCAAGAGGTTTACGGGGATTGGTTTTGGTTTTGATTTAGGTCAAAGGTGTAGATGTGGAAAAAAACTGAAAGGTTGAGAAATACTGGTATAAAAGGTATTAGAGATTACTTTGAAGTTCTTATGAAACAGCCCCTCAAAATTAGGGGGTGGTTTTGGCTTTGTTATATATGAGTTGCTTTATTTTCTTTGCATTTGATTTTTCCCATTCCTTGTGACTTGCTTTCCTGTAACTGTCAAGAGGAGATCACTGTTTTCTCCCAGAAAGTGGGAGGGAAGTTTGGTGGGTTGGTACTGAGGACCCAAGTAAAGCACTATTTCCTATGTAGAAAGGATGACTGCCTTCAAATAATAAGATATTTGGATGAATTCTACTGAATACCATAAAAAGTTATTTAAAAAACTGAATACCATAAAAAGTTATTTAAAAAACCTTCCATTGAATCCCATGGAGTACAATCTCTTGTGTTCTTTATACATGAATTAAGATGCTAGAACAGGGCTAGGGATATGGCTCAGAGGTAAAGCACTTGCCTAGCCTGTGCAAGGCTGTAGGTTTGATCCCCAGCACCAATAATAAATAAAGAAACTGGAAGATTAATAGATAAATACACACTGAGCCACTACCTTAAGTGATCCTGGGGAAAGGAATGAGGCCTTTACCTCTGTTACATAGACTCTTGTGTTTAACTTTTTCATTTTATATTTTAATTTGATGAGAAAATGTACTAAAGCTTTTAAGAAGTTGTTTCCTTTGGATTTTCATAGGTTAAGATGCCATACTGTTGAGAGCAATAAACCAAACACCCTTACATTAAAAGACAGTGCTCTTAACATGTCAGATAAAACCAGTGAAGATATATATCTCCAAGTAAGTATGCTTTCTTCCTAACTAAAACAAGTTGTTATTACTAATCAGCATTAGAAATCCACTTTTTTCCACTGACAGAGGGAAAACCTTTGGCATAGACACGACAAAAGTGCTCTCTTCTTTGTGAAGAGAAGCCAAATTAGAAATTGTAAGAGGTGAGTTACTTTCTTGGAAATTGAACCTTTGAAAAGCTCTGACCATTTTAATTTGGAATAGGGACCTTGTGCTTTGCTGAGTATCAAAGAATTCCATCTTGCAGAAGGGGTTACCAAGTAGCACATATAAATTTGAAAGAGACAGAAAAGTACTGGGGGTGTTACTCAGTGATGGAGCACTTGCCTATCACCAGATTTGAACCAGCACTGCAAAAAAGAGATAGACAGACAGAAGGGCTCTCCTTCTGAATAACTCAAAGATTTCTGTGCCGCGAGGAATTGATTGCTTTGCTCCTATCTCAACTAGAAAATTGCACTTTTCGAAATAAGAGTAATCAGACACATATCCATCCACCAAAGCCTCCTTTCATTTCTAGCTCCCTGCCTTTCTAAATAGATAGGCCCCATCCTATTCAACATTTACATTTCTAATACTCCTATTTGTCATTCCTATGATTAATGATTGTTTTTATTGATACAAATCTTTTTCCTCTTCAGCTCAGTCGTTTACTAGACAGCAATAGGAAGCTTGAAGACCAAGTTCAGCGTTGTATCTGGTTCCAACAGCTGCTACTTGCCTTAACAATGCTCTTGCTTGCTTTTGTTGTCTCTTTCTTTTATTCATTGTACAGTTAAAGTGGTGGTGCCTGGTCCAAAACGTGGCTTTTTCATCTGTTATTTGGGAAAAGTAACAGACCCCAAACTACTACACCAAGCTACTAAAAGTATTGTACATCTGTGCTTCCTAAAAGGAAATATGCATCAGTTAAAAGGGTACAGCACTTAAAGGGGTACAGCACTTACCTGTCTTGAAAATAAATTGTTCAAATAAAGACATTCTGGAGAAATTATTAGTGAGTATAGTTAGTTAGGAAAGTAAGTAAGTAAAGGTATATGCATTGTGTAAATTAATAGCTTAAATGTAATTTATTTTTTCCTTTTGATTCAAATACTTTTAAAGCTTAGCCTTTATCATGTAAATAAATTAGCTGAACTGAAAAGTATAAGTAACATGCTTTGTTGCAGCCAAAAAATGTAATCTGCTTTTTTATGACAAAATTATTATCGCTGAGCCAACTTACTAGCTTTTCTATACTCTGTATTTAAAAGAACATGTATATTGAAAAAGAAAACATACTTAAAAAGGTAATTTATGTAATCATAAGTTTGTAATTTTGAGAAGCACTTCCAGATGATAGTCAATATTCTTTTGGAATGTAAACCTATTCAATGCCAAACCACCTTCGCCTTTGTTTCTCAATGTTCCTTAACAGCCTGCCTTTTATTAATCCGGGACTTTTTAATGAACAATCTCATTACGATAGAATTTGGAAAACTAAGTGTGGTTGGCTCTTGATTCCCATAGTAATGCCCAGAAGGAAAGTGTCTCCAAGCAGTCCCCCTTTCCAGTCATCTCTGTGCAGCTTCATGTTGTTCACTGTGGCTGGACACTAAGCCTTTCACCTAATTTATTATGAAAACCTTATCCTCCATTCTTCCATCTTCACCCTCATTCCAGAGCAAAGGCATCTCTCTATGGACCACAAATTGCACTGTCTTCCCCCTCATTTCTAAATGCAAGGCATTAGATAACACTTTTTGAAAAGTTAGTTTTTCAAGATGCTAAGCATTATGATGAATTTGTAGTTTGAAATATCCCTTGTTAGAATCAGCCAGCAGACAGAAACTTACAAAAAGCTGGAGTATCTAGAAGGGTGAAAAGAAAAAAATGTAGAAGCCTAAGTATCAGCTCTCTGTTAGAGAATGAAAAATAGAACTCATGATGGGCTGTAAAACCTTCAGACCAGGACTAATTTACTGACTTGTTATTCTGCCATGGGCATGGAAATACCCACCCAATATGGTTCCTAAATTCCTGAAGAGATGCCCCTTGCAGAATCATAAGCTAATGAAATTAGTTTTCTTTCTCATTAGTATCTACTTTATATGAAAGAAAAAAATAGCCTACTTGTAAAATAAATTTGAATTTCAATTGAGCCATGTTTGGAGATTTATTATTATTATCAAGTGTAGTGATGTTCGTTTTCATCTTGTAGAAGTTGATTCCAAAACTGAGTTATGGAGAATGATATAATAGATTTCCTTCAAAATTGGCATAGGAAATAAAACCTTAAAAGGACACTGGTGAGGTATTTTGTCTTAATTTGGGCTTTTCTGTTTCAGTTTGCCACCTCCAGGTGTGCAAGGGACTGTAGTCCACCCTAAGTACTGTGCACAATATCTCCCTGTGTGTGTGCATAGTAGCTCCCCCTTACATGGTAGATTTTTGGCCTTAATATAATTTCCCAAATTATTTGTGTATGCTTTTCTGCTCCTTGGCAGATAAATGAAATAATTAGCCAAGATTGGAAATGCATTGTTCTAACGGTGTCCCTTTAATGTTTCATATGAAAATTATGTTGACTCACTAAAATATCCTTGCTTGATGTCTAGTCAGGTGACATTAATATATCTTGTTAATGTTTGTGTCTATTAAATGTGACTAAGCAGAATTACTGAAAATTAACTATAAAATCAAAGAATCTAAACTTTTGTACTTGTCTTGATTAATCATTAATCATATATATTTCCATTTGATTTTGTGTCTTCATTTGGATTTAATCACAGTCATATGATTATTTTTGGTACTCTAATGAATAATTTTGTTTTTAGTCATGTTATTACATGTTCATGACCAAATCACCAAGGACTTTCATTTACATTTAGAGTTTTTTCACTTGGGAATGGAAATTAATAGATTTCCCATGAAAACATTAATGAGATATCATTAGCTTGATCTGCAAATAGCCTAAAAATGCAATTGCTGGTAATCCTAGCCTCAAATTGAATAATACCATAACTGTTTTTATATCTTGCCACTAATTTTGACTGGATTTAATAGCACTTTATTGTATAATTACAAAAAAAATATATTCCTAGAATTGTTGCCAGTGTAATTTCTCTAATGTTCAGGTGCTTTTCATATATTTTCAGTATTTTTATTACTATATTGGTATTTTCTTTGTATAAATTGATCAAAAGAACATGTTTTCTATTTTAATATGTTTTAGAAAAACAATTACATTTATGAAATAAATATCATCAGGAAAAAAAAAACCTCTGGTCTCTAATTGATAAAGCTTCTTAAAGAAAATCAATGTTCAAATTCACTCTGACCTTTTAAAGATGATAGTAATTCCTTTTGGATCTGCTTTGCATTTTTATAAGGACAACATGTCAGGCTTCCAAGGATACAGTCCTGTGTCAGGTGAGTCTGTCCTTTAGTGTGTCCCATTTCTCTTCATCCCTGTGTCGAGTTTGCCTGCTCTTCAGGGCAGTTCTTGCAGTGGACCCACGACACACAACTTCCTGCCTGATGGGAGTAAGTGGGAAGCAGGCTAAGGAGGCATCTTGCTGGCTGCCAGGCATGTGGATAATGGGCAGTGTGGCATTGATGACTCCCAAAATCAGGATTGTTGGGGAGGGACACAGGGCAACCCAAACTGCTGATGGAAGGGGTTGTTGATGTTGGTCCCTAGCCACTGGAAGACACAACCGTCCAAATGGGAGGTACCTCTCCATAAAAATAGAATGCATAGAACTGGTACCTCTTTTGAAAGAGGTGGAGATTTTTTTAAAGTTGGTAAGCAGTCCATTCCATCTTATAAAATAAAACTGCAAAGAACTTTAACCTACCAAGAAATACCATACCAACTTGAGACTGGGAAGGAGTGATCTTTGTAAAGGACAATTTTCTTGGAAACAACTCCTCTGTGGAAAGAATGAAGTGCAGGAATCTTCAACTCTCTCCCCTACATTTTCACTGCCAACTCAAGGTTTCCTGATCTCAGAACATCATGGGGTCTCAGAAGCATAGGGCTCTCACATGTGCGCATGCTTTCTCTCTGCCCAGCTCCCTCCGACCCCCTCTTTCTCTCCCTGGCCCAAAAAGACAGACTGGAAATGTTCCCACTTGTCCTGAGACTGCCATTTGAGTGAGAGCATGGAGGGAGACTGCCCAAGTTCAAGTTCCCTCTCTGCTACCTCCTCCCTGAGTGTCTTGGGAAAGTCAGCCTGCTTCAGCCTGTTTCTTTTCCCTACCCAATGCAATATCATAGGACTAATTGACAGGATAGGTATGAGAATGAGGAAATAACATAAAGCATCCACTGAGACTGGCCATGCTTGGCTGGTATATTGCCTCCACCACTTTATATTCCAGTTACCTAAAACTTTCACACTTGATCTTGAATGTCCCACCTCACAGAACCAATCTTCCCTGCTTTGTATTCCTATCCTTGCCTTCTTGGCACCTCAATGAACTCATCACATTAGATCCTTCATATCTACATCTTAATTTTGTCCTATTGAATAAATGTCCAGTCTCATAACTTCCCTACCACACTCATATCCCCTGCTATGAGAAGTAAAGCTAATATTGTGCACATGCTAAAATAGTTGAAGAGAATTGGTTTAATTAGCAAGAATATAGGGAGATATCTCCCTGGTCCTCAGGACAAGATATATGCTCATCTGATTGATTTTTAAGTCTTTCTAGAGGAAAAATTTGATCCTTAAAACACTTTTAACAGTTCTTTTTTTCATGCTCCTTTGTCCTTAGCAGTCTGGAAATACATCATAAGATCTTGTTTCTAACAAAGGAAAAGAGGGTCCAAGAAGTAATTCTTTTTCCCTAGGACTACATGACTGGTCAATTTCAGAGGCAAGAGTTGAACTAGTTTCCCAAGAGCAATGCTCATCTGCTGTAGCCACCCGGAGCTGTCACATTTGGTTAATTGATTAAAATGTTGAATGGGTAAGTCCAACAGAGCTTCACCTTCACTAAACAGTATGAGAAGGAAAGAAAATGAAGATAAAATACTTAGAGAAACAAGCAACACAATAGCCACTCAAGACTTTTGGCTGGAAAAGTAAGTTTCCTGGTATTCTAAGCTATAGATAGCCTCACTTTGAGATAGGTTTTCAATGTATGGGCTAATGTTACTTTGATGGAGTGTTTTGATGTGCAGTATTAACCCTTACTCCATTGAAGGGCATCTTGTAGAGTGTGTTGTCACTAACTGTCTCAGCATAGTCTAGTGGCCTGAATAAATTGTGTGTTTATTTAAATCAGAGCATATATTAGTTTTCAATTGCCATATAACAAAATTCCACAAACTCAGTAGCTTAAGACAATACCAATTTACTATCTCACAGTTTCTGTTAAGTTGAATTCAGCACAGCATGGTTGAGTTCTCTGCTCAGGTTCTCATGACTGAAATCGAGGTGTCAGCTAAAGGCATCCTCCATAGAGGCTCAAATGGATAATGATCCACTTTCAAGTGCCTTCAGGTTTTTGGCAGAATTCATTCCCTGGTGGCTATAGGACTAAGGTTGTTGACTTCTTGCTGGTGAGGGGACCTCTCAGGTCCTAGAGGCCACTCTCAGGCTTTTGCTCTATGTCCTCCACCATAAGCAGTTCACAGCATTACTCTTCCTGCTTTAAATCTCTTCTTTCAGGAAGGGCCCAGTTCCCTTCAAAGACGTACCTGATTAGGTCAGGCCCACCCAGGACAATCTTTGAGATTAACTCAATAGTAGTTCATTTGGAACCTTAATTATATCTACAAAATCTTTTCTCTGCATATGACATAATCTAATAATGGGGGTGATATCCCATCACATCCACAAGCCCCACACTCAAGGAAAGAATGTACAGAGGGCCTATTGTGTGGGACCTGTAAATTCACTCATTTCAGTCCCCCAAGAAATAGGAGGATCAGAATACAACCTTACCTAATCTGATGGATGGTTTCCTTGCTAGATCTGGGACTATATCAAAGAAGTGAATCATTTGTCTTTCTCAATCCATTCTTTGAATTCACACATGTTCCAACGGAAGTTCTAGTCCACACCTAAAAGGAAATGGACTAGAATTTCTGTATTAGGCATCGAATGATGGGTTTGAGTATAGTATATCTCCATCCCAGTTGACTTTCTCTAGTCTCATAATTTCAGTTCAAAAAAATATTCAAAGTTATAAATAAATTGTTAAGGGAAAGTATGTGACCACTATATTAAACATTTACTCAACCATAAAAAGTACTCAAGAATGATGCAAACAATGAGTTAATTTGCTAGGACAAAGGGTGCTTCCAGTAATTGTGTGCTTTTATAAATGAAGCTCTAGTAAAATACAATTAACTTTTTAAACTTTCCTTTCTCTTTCAGAATAATCTGTTCACTTCAGCTAATTTATTGAAATTCCTCCTGTTAGACATAAATATGCTCTGTGAAAACAGCTAAATGAAAAGTTTTAAACAGTTAAAAAAGAAAAAGGAAAGAAAAATATCCTTACAGAGACATGCATCATGTTTCCAATATTTATACTTCGTTTTGGATCAAATTCTAGTGCCTTAAGTTCTATTATTTTAAAAAGTCTACTGCACACTTTCAAGTTGTTTTGGAACAATGTATGTATGTATATGTGTTGAAAAATCTCACTGATTTCCTGATTCATGTTTGGAAATCATGTATGTATTCTATTTTGGGGGGGGATGGGGTGCCAGGGATTGAATTCAGGGGCACTTGACCACTGAGCCACATCCCCAGCCCTATTTTGTATTTTACTTAGAGACAGGGTTTCACTGAGTTGCTCAGCACCTCACTTTTGCTGAAACTGACTTTGAACTCTAAATCCTCCTGCCTCAGCCTCCCAAGCCATTGGGATTACAGGCATGCACCACTACGGCTAGCCACGTATGTATTTTTAGTAAGTTTCTGACCACAAGAAACTTCAAAAGTTCCTAATATTGGAAGTCATATATGATTCTTAATGAATTTCTGACTGCAGAAGCTTCTGAAACTGCTAAGATTGTGCCTCTCCCCTTTCCTGCTAGATCTGGGACTGTAACAAAGAAGTGAATAATTTGTCTTCCTCAATCCAATATTCATGTATCTTTTTTCTTTGGCATTTCAATATTCTAATTCTGTGGCTCCTTAGTGGCAGTGGAGGGTAAAGAAGTTATCATTAGGGAAATAACAATAGCATGGCAACAGTCTAGCAAAATTTACTTTCATAATGTGACTGAACTAATAGGTTGCTAAAAAAGAAAGTTCAAAGAAAAGGGCAAATGTAAAAAGCAAAGCTTCCTTCAAAATCCAGTATTTACCACGCTGGGATTTCTTAAACTGCTTAAGATCTAAGTCCTTAAAGATAGAGGTTCAAAGTCAGTGCTTAGGGAAGAGTTGAATATAGTCAGAATTTTCCTTGAAAATTTGTTTCCACTGAGACAGGCAAGGTAATCCATATCTTGATGAATTCAAAGCTTCATCATACACCAGATAAAGTATTAGGTTTACTTTATTATTGGGGTGGAAGGAAAGGGTCCTGTATCACAATAAATATATGCAGTGTCTCTTTGTGGTGATTTTGTTTTTGTTTTTTGGTGCTAGTATTGAACCGCCAGCCTCACACATGCTAAGCACCCACTCTTCCATTGACCTACCATTCCCAGCCTTGTATTGCATCTCTAAAGCTAGATCCTAGCAAGCTCATCTTGCTTTAAGAGGCACAAGAGAATTGAGAATGGATGAAAGGAAAACATTCATATTTGCCGTTCTATATGCATTCAGTGGAATAAACCACCTTTATTCTAAGAGCTGAGGGCTCGATCTAAGTGAGGATGTTCACATACTTGGGAGCAAACTAGGAACTGAAATCTGATCTTCCTTTTAAACAAACTCCTATAAAAGATCCCAAAACATCCCCACTTGCATATCTTGTTATCTCACTCTATTCTATGGTCTAGTCCAAGGTCCAGAAATGTCCTCTATGTTGCTTTATCCAATGGAACTACTTGAGCCCAAATATGAAGTGGCTCTTTCTACAACTGTACTATATCAACCACTAGGTTTCTGAGACAACACACTTCTTTTCTTTGCCCATTGACATACTTTTTTTTACAGGCTCATCTTCCTCTGCCAACTCTTTAAGATGTTACGGTTTGAACTGGACTCTTTTTCCTCTGTCTCCTTAGAGAAACTCCTCCATATCCATGCTGCAAATACCATTAGTAAGCCATTAATCCTTGTATATTTCTATCCCAGATCCCCTGTTCTAAGTACAGACATATGTGCCCACTACTGACTCTGTGGTTTTAGGTGTCCATCACAAACTGTGAAAACCAACTCACAATCAATCCCTGACCTTGTCTTCCAATTCCCAAGGATGACACCACCTTCCATCCATTTAAACCATCTAGAAACCTTTCATCTTTGACACTGCAGAGCATTCCTTCTCCATATTCTCATTCTCTCTCTCTCTCTCTCTCTCTCTCTCTCTCTCTCTCTCTCTCTCTTCACTCAATTCCCAATTTCTCTCACCTGGACTCCTGCAACAAACTCAAGCAGTGTCTGGGCATCTTCCATAATCCTTTCTCCATATTGATTCAGAAACATTCAGACCTGGTTCTACTGCACATCTGATTGTATCACTCCTTTGGTTAAAACCCTCAAGTAGACTTCTTGGCTTTTAACCCATGATTAAACTTCCTAACTTGCCCTACAAGGTCCTGAATGATTAAGCCCTTGCCTACCTTTCCAGACTCATTTCTCCACCCCACTGCCAAGTTTCCCTTTTTATATTTGGGGCCCATTCTCTACCTGGAATTTCCTTCCCTTGCAACCTCCCACCCTTACCCATTCCCAGTGGCTCTCAGCTCATCATTGACTCAGAAAAGTTTCCTGCATTCCAAGGATGGATATGGTTAGAGCTCCATGTTAGATGCTCCCATGACACCACCATGTTTTCTTCATAGCACTCATTACAGCTTGTATTTAAATACATGTACATCTTTTATTAATGTTTTCCCCCTCATTAGGCTCCAAATTCCTTAAGGAAAGTGATAGTATTCATCACCAAGTCCCCAGCATATACTACAATACTTGTTGTATGCATAGACCCTAGCTGATGAAAAAGTTCCTGAAATTTAAAAAATAGACTACTCTTGAGTTTTAGGCTAGCATTTCCCTTCCTCATTCCTATTTTTCCCCCATGTACATCAATCAACTGACATTCATGAAGGACAGCTTCAGGCAAAGCTTATAACTTGGTACTCAGGGAATGAGGGGGTGACAAGTATTAAAGGACAGTCACCATTCTCAAAGAACCTAGTATAGCTGTGTGAATCTTGAATGGTAATTATAGGTCAGTAGGGTCATTGTCTGTCTGGAACTTGTAAAGATATTTCTTCTATCATGGACTCACTAGAGGTGGACAGTGTTGAGGGTTAGCCAAGGGTTTAATGATCAGGAGCTTTCCCCAGCTCTTCATGTCCTACTTGCATTTCTGAAGGAACCACTACAATCCCCTTAATATCATGCTAGAGTAGTTCTTCAGGTACTGTTTCTATCTCTATAGGTCTGTATTTCCTCAAGTAAATCCCTTTGAATACTAATTAAACTTATCCAAAAACCATTGTCATATAATTTTAATAAACACCATATTAATCAGTAGAGTAGAGCAAGTGAATGGGGGAAAGGAGGAGAGGGAAAGGGAAGGTACTATGGAATGAGATGGATCAAATTATGATATATGCATGTATGAATATGGCATAATGAATTCTACTACTATGTATAATATAATGAACCAATATTTAAATTAAAAAGAAACACCATATTAAAACAAAACTGTCTTCTCCCATAGAATTTCAAACACTCTTAATTGTATTAATGTTGAAAGCAAAATTCCAAAAACATTATGTATTTTACAAATCTATGACATCACATGTTAAATTAAAATTGTAAGCAATCTTTGTTTTGTGCTAAGTTTCTGCACTAGGCCCCAACAGATAAAGCTAAAAATCAAAATGGAGTCACTCACACCATAATTCCATCTAACCAAGCTGAAAATAAGCTTTTATACTGGCCTGAGAAATCAGGATTAGAGAGAGAATATCCAAATTTCCCAACAGTCCAATTATATTTGTCAGGATAATGAGGTTTCCTTTGCTTTCATCTTTACACAAAAAGTAACCTAAAATAATCTGATGTTAACTAATCTACATTATTTTCCTATCTTTCTGTCTCCCTTTCCCCACATCACCCCTTTAAGATGACTATTCCAGCTGGGCATGGTGGTAGTATCTCAGCTACTCTGGAGGCTAAGACAGAAGGTTTGCAAGTTTGAGGCCAGCCTCAGCAATTTAGTGAGAACCTCAGCAACTTAGCAAGACCTTGTCTCAAAATAAAACATAAAAAGGGCTGGAGATGTGGCTCAGAGAAAGAATGCTTGACTAGCATGTGTGAGGCCCTAGGTTCCATCTCCAATACTACAAAACAAAATTTTTTCAAAAATGACCATTCCAACTGAGCCCACCATACACATATAGTCCCTGCTACTTGGAAGGCTAAGGCAAGAGGAGGCCAACCTGGGTAACATGGAGAGACCCTGTCTCAGAAAAAAAAAGACCATTTCACTTTCTGTTTTTGTTTCTGCTTTCTTCAAACCTTCCTCTGTCCATTAAACCAACCTCCTTTGCTCAGATCATCAGAATATTTATTTTATTTTATGGAATATAGTGTTGCTCCATTCTAGAATTAAAATACAGCCAATTAAGATTGTTAAACTAAATTCTTATAATTTTGTCCTTTGACAAATGGAATCTAACTATTCTGAGAACACTATGGAGAACACTGTGTTGGTGGTTTTAATAGGGTTGAAGGGTCCCTGTGTGTCTATAAGCCCAGCCTGCAACTGGAATGTAAATCAGAGCTGAAGGTGATATTCAAAGTTAAAATTTCAAGACATTTGTACAAGAGGATAGATTTATAACTAAAGCCCAAGATAGATCTTTATACTCTCATTCTCTAAGTTCCATTTGTGAAATTAATTGGACATGATAAAGTGTGTATTTTAACTAAGTGTCACATGGAATTCCAAAAACCTTTCTGTGAATTCACATTTCATTGTTCCATTTTACCCCCTGTGGCATTTTGTAGTTTCATCATGGCCAGATTACACATCTGATTCTCTTCCTTCTTATCCCTCTCGGGACATTTTTTTTGTCTTAACTTTCAGTGGATTGGTTGAATATATGAAAGGTATTTGAGACTTACTGAGATGGAAGCTCATCATAAAACCAGACATTATTGCTTTCTGCTCCACAAGACTTCCACCAATGCACCTTTGTGTGGCTTTCATTCATTCAGGACAAATCCAAGTAGACCTCAGGGGCAGCATAAGAATCCTAACTTAAGGGACTTCATTATAGATAATAAATGTAAGAATACATATAGTACTTATTTAAAGTTAATGGTATTCTCTGAGTATTGGCAGACATGGATTTGACTGCTGTAATCCTTTCATCTCAACCTGCCTCTTTCTGTTAATGGCATTTCTTTTTTGAGTTTTCTTTTCAACTGGTTGTTTCTCTGAAGACAAAAGTTCTGCCCAGTACTTCACCTCATTCCAGTTGTATTGTCATCTTCACTCTCATTTTTGAATTTCAATGGTTCTGGCACTGATCTTTGGCTAATTGTTTCTATTAACCCTTCCATTTTGTGGTTTAAAATCAATATGTATTTTTATTAAAGATTCATGGGAAAAAGTGACTCCATGAGCTTCCTCTATATAAATGCATTTTATTTACCCCAGGCACATCTTTCTGCTACCTACTGAATCTAATGTTCTTTAACTCAATTATAGGTGAAATTTCCACATTCCTTTTCTTGCCCATGGGATTCATTATTCAATATTGTATTTTCCTGCCCTCCAGTAAACAGCATGCATAATAGTGTTAGGCTGTTTGCTAGGCAGTCCCTAAACAAACATGGCTTGAATCCAATGGACTGAAAGTTCAAGGTTTTATGTTCAAAAAAATATGAAAGATAGAAATCTGCTATCTGCTAAGGGGCTTGTTGCCCCTTAGCAATAAGCTTAGAAAAGCCAAACAATTATAATGGAGATACAGAAGCCTCATGAAAATATCACTCCTTAAGCAGGGCCATGTAACCTTAGAAATCAATGCGTCCTTGGTCCTTTTCAAAGAGTGTGTTCGAAGTAATCATTGAAAGAGGAGCCACAGTCTGACTAAGAAGGCTGGAATTAGGCTGAAGAGTCTGAATTTCCAGCAAACATTTAGGTCATCTTGATACCACAGTGCCTAGACCAGGCTTTGAGGAGGAAGACTTTCAAATGTCAGAAAAGACCAATCTCAGGGTTCGCCCCAGATCTTCTGAATCAGAATCTGTATGTTCACAAGCCCCAAATCTCCAGGTTGTTAATATATATATTTAAAACCTTCATGGAAAGGACTTCTACTTTTTAGTCAAAAGTCCTTTTTTCTAAGGGCCTTCTTGTTTTATTTGACTATTAAGCATTTCCTTGGCTGCAACCATTGTGGTTAGAAGCTATTTTATGAACGTCTCTGGATTTTGATTGCTAAGTTGTTTATGGCCATTTATTAGTGAACTATGTTTGGTATATATAGTCTTTAAAATGACTTAAATATTTTTGAATGTTTTCTAATGCTGTGTACTGTGCTGAGCACAGTGTTACAAAGTGGCCTCCGTCTTCAGGGAATCACAGAAGTAGGGTAAGGTGATCCTGGCCCAGATATTACATGTGAAATCTCTAAGTGTTGCAAGAGGGGAGGAGGGAGACATCACTGTGTTAGTAATCCTTCCCTCACTATGACAAAATACCTGAGATAAACAACTTAAAGGAGGAAAGATTTGTTTTGGCTCATAGTTTCAGAGGTTTGACTGGCTTCATTGCTATAGGTCAAAGGATCATGCAGAGAGAGTGTGAGAGATCAGAGATACTCACCTCATGGGTCCAGGAAACTCAGAGAGAGAGAGAGAGAGAGAGAGAGAGAGAGAGAGAGAGGAGAGAAAGGGGCTAGGAATGAGATATACTCTTCTAGGGCATACCCTCTATGACCTACTTCCTCCAACTAGGGCCCACCTGCCTATAGTTTTCACCTCTTCCCATACTCCATTCAAATTATTAATCCATCAAATGAGTTAATTAACTGATGAGGTTAGAGGCTTTATGATCCAATCACTTCCCCAGATGCCAACCTCTGAACATTGCTGCATTTAGGGACCAAATCTTCAACACATGTGTCTTTGGAGAACATTCCAGATCCAAACTATACTAATCACTTACATAAAATGAACTATTATAATGATGAAACATCTTCATATTATAGTCTAATAATTAGAAGGATGGCACTTTCCAACTATCCATGCCCCAGAAATCCATAGATTCCTAGTGAGTTTATCATAACTAATCCTAGACAAACTTGTTGTATCCTGACAAAATCATTCCCTTGATAAGGACTCCCCTAACCATCGGGAGGTCCAATTAACCAATCCACAAGGAGACTTGACCAAGTTATTTCTCCTTCATGTGTCTTCAGGGTGGGAAAAACTGAGTGCAGACCAGACATTAACACTTTTCTTCTAATTTTTATTGATGTGTTATGCTGGGGGCTAGCTGGGGATATGCACTGTTTAAAGAGTTGGCTTTTCAAAGATAGAAGAAAAGGAAAAAAGACATTTGTATTAAAAATATCTTGTCCTACTCTAACAAATGCATCTTAGAAACGGAGCATATGAAACTGGGTAGAATCACAGTAAATGAATGAAGGAAAATGCAAATCTGTCTTAGAGAAAATATCTTGGGACACTAATTAATATATAACACATTCCTGCACTGTCTTGAAGACATTAATGAATAACCCACTTTCACACTGGTGGGAGCACATCTCTGTGCAGGGTTAACCTAACACAGTAAGAAAAAAAAATGGAGGCCATATCCTGAACTCTATTTGGCAGGATCCAATTGTTAGAAAAGCTGGAGTTATCATTAGTAATAAATGGCTCTATTTTATTCTCATTTGAAAAACCACTTTGACATTCATATTTACCTGAATTCAGATGTTTAATGCTCCATTGAGAATCAGTGGGTTTGTTTAATGTTTAAAACCTATAAGTAAAACAGATCTTATTCTAGAGATCAGTTATTCAACATTTGGAAACTTTTCAGCATATATTAAGAAAGAGACACCTACATTTACAACAGTTTTTATACCTCTACAGGTATGGTTTACATCCTACCACATGAGATGGTCCCTGGAAATACAAAATACTACTCAAACTCTCTCCTGAAAATATGTTTCATTTGGGTGTAAATTAAATTGATTTTGTTTTGTGGGATCTGGGAAATCAATCTATTTTTTGTTTTAGATCCTTTAGATAAACCATAAATCTACTAACTTGTCTCCTTTCATTTTCTTTCTCTGAAACAAATTATTCCCTAATCTAGGGCCAGTTATCAAATGTCCACAGGATGGGAGATAAGGATAGGGTTTCCAGATGATGATTCATTGCAAAGAAATGTCACTGTAAGGCACATGGGTAAAGAAGAGTTTTGTGTGTCACAACAACTTTACTGCTACTCTTAAGGTGAGAATAAAAGGGCCAATTTGCTTCTACAAATAACTACTGAACGAAATCAGCAACTCTCCCAGGCTTTGCTGCCAATGCAAACATTAGATTCTTTATTCCCAAATGTGGTAAATGCTGGATTGCAGTGGAACAGGGATCTTGGCTTAAAATATCCTTTCGAGTAGGTGGAAGGTCCTCAGGATATTATGTCAAGAATTTACGTCAACTAGGAAATATACGACCTGAGAATTTCACACATTTGCAAATCCAAGAATTTTTCATAAATCCTAAGAATGATTTTGCAACCAAAATAAGGAAAATAAAGATCGCATCATGAAAAAATAGTGTGATAAAATTTAAGAGAAGTATACATGATTACTTGGAAAGTATGACTTAGTAGAAAATGAATAATATTTCTAGGGGGGAATAAAAATGAAAATATGCTGAATTAACAGCAATTGTTTCCAAAGGTAAAATATAGATTTCCCCCCATTTTTCTCTGATCTCACTTTTTCAGGGTATTATCATACTCCTATATTTTTAAATTATTTTTTATTTTTACAGTCTTTATCATTAAAATTTTAATAAAGATATGAAAGAATTTTTTAATTGTCACTTATGTTAGTTATATAATTTTTCTGTTACTTTTAAGATAATTTAGCCAACATCAAAAAAAGTTAAAAATACTTATCACTGAGTACAACAAATAAAATAAAAAACTTTTCTAGCACAGAGTCTTACATGTCTCAGACACAGTGTTTCCATGTTCATTTCTCTACCCTTTTCAAATTCACATGCAGTCTTCTTTCATCAAAGCCAAAATCTCAAACTTTGAGTTAGTTTTTCTTGTTTAGTTAATGGACTATAAATAATGATAAGTCTGAAGTTTCACAAGAATATTCCCATGGAAACTTGATTTGCTAGATAGTGATCTGGACACTGCTTAGGATTTCAGGAACACTCTGCCTTCTCTACCCAGAGCTTTACTCTCTGTCTCTAATCGCCCACACTCAACAATCACCCACTCTTTCTACCTCCCCAGTGTTTCTTGAAAATGTCTGTTTTCTTTTTTTATTTGTTCTAATTAGTTATCACATGACAGTAGAATGCATTTTGACACATCATACATAAATGGGGTATAGCTCCTCATTCTTCTGGTTGTACATGATGGAGAGTTACACAGGTTGTGTAATTATATGTGCACATAGGGTAATAATCCAACTCATTCTGCTATTCTTCCTATCCCCATACCCCATCCCCACCCTTCACTCCCCTCTGCCTAATCCAAAGTACCTCTATTCTATCCCAGCCCTTATTGTGAATTAGCATCCACATATCAGAGAAAACATTTGGTTCTTTGGGATTGGCTTATTCCACTTAGCATGATATTCTCCAGCTCCATCCATTTACCAGCAAATGCCATAATTTCATTCTTCTTTAAGGCTCAGTATTATTCCATTGGGTATATATGCCACATTTTCTTTATCCATTCATCTGTTGAAGGGTACCTAGGTTGGTTCCATAGTTTAGCGATTGTGAATTGAGCTGTTATAAACATTGATATGGCTTTGTCACTGTTGTGTGAAAATGTCTATTTTCTCTAATATTATTTTCTGCTCCTCTCAAGCAGAGGTAGATAAAGTTCTTCCACAAAGGGTCAGATAGTTAGAATTTACAGGCCTACGTTCTCTGTTACAGTTATTCAACTTTGGCAAAGTATAACAAAAGCACCCATAGATAACATGAAAGGATATGGACCTGACTATGTTATGATAAAACTATTTACAAAAACAGTTGGTTGACCAGATTTGACTTACAGCCTGTAGTTTTCCAACCCTGGCCCTAGATTGTTCCACTGCATCATCATTGGTCTACCTACCTCCAATCTTCTTTAATTACACCCTGCTCTCCACACTACAGTCAAAATACAGCCCTGAGATGCAAACCTGATTGTGATAGTCTTATAGAGGGATACAGATATCAAATATCCATTCTCTTCTACTTGTTTTCTCACCAAATTCTGATTTTGCTTAGTACTGGCAGCCCCGAAAATAATAATACATTACCTACCTTCCTTCACAACAAGGTAGAAGTATGTTACAAGTCCTAGTCAATAATATGTAAATATAAGTATGATGTAAGATTTCAAGGAAAACAACTTTGAAATTAGGAAGTAGACTATTGACCTGGAGTACAGATATGATGGGTAGAATTTCAGCAACTATGAAAGTCAATGATGATAAAAATCATGCACTGAGAATGACAAGGACAGCAAAATTGTTCCTGGTGTTTTACAGTAGCTGGCATTCTAGCCTAAAGTGCATATCATTTGATTTTCTGCTGGGTGAAGGTAAGAAAAAATATATATTGTTTTACAAATATCATGTTGGATTTTGTGTATGTGCAGTATTCTGAGACATTAATAATCCATCATTGTGGAATGGCCACAGAAGTGCTTTCAGTCACAAGTAACCAGAAAAAGAGGGGAATCTAGAGGAAGGTGTATCCTGGCTGAGGTTCTGCAGTCCAACAAACCAAGGCCAGTATTGGTCTTTCTCCCATAACCAAGATGGCTGCCGCAATTCCAGGAACAACATCCCCATTAAATGCAGAAGAAATGGCAAAGTGATCTGGGGCTATACCAGTTGTTACAATCGGGGAAGCAGATGCTTTCTTAAAATCATTCCAGTAGATTTCTACATGTCCTTTCTGCAGCAGAAAGTGAGTCTGGGAAAGTATATATTGAGCTACATACTCATCAACCTACATACTCATCAAATATCTACGGCAAAGGAAGATGAGAGAGTCTGGGGATATTGTTGGTTTAGTCAACCCTCACAGCCTCATAATAGTTACCTTAGGATAAATGTTCCAATCAAGAATTCAGCCTTCTTATGTCTTAGAGCATAGTTTCCAACCTCTACTAAACCCATGAATTCTCAGGGGCTCTTGTTAAAATGCAGATGATGATTCAGTAGGTCTGTGGTGAGACTTGAGATTCTGTATTTCCAAAGAGTTCCCAGGTACTACTGCTGCTGCTACTGCTGGACTTTGGCATTATACTTCTTGTTGTAGTCAGTTACTGGGTAATTTGTAAAGGAATGGTGCTTACTTAGCTCGTGGTTCTGGAGGATGGAAGTCCAAGATGAAGCAGCCTCATCTAATAAGGGCCCTGTGCTGGTGGAAAGTAGAAGAGCAGGTGGGCACATGTAGAAAAAGCAAAACAGGAGACATTATAACAACCCATTCTCATGATAAGTAATCTAGCCCCTCAAGAAAGACATTGATAAAACAAAGATTCTATCATTTGTTGTGTTCCCATCCCAAACAACACGAAAACAAAAGACTGGAATTAACCCCTCTTGATGACCTCATCACCTTTTCAGGGCCCCAGCTCCCAACACTGTCACAGTGGCAGTCAAATTTCAACATGAATTTTGGATGGGTAAACTATATTCAAACCATTGTACCTGGCATAGCAAGGAACGGTGACATGATTCAGCCCCTGCATTATTTCTACAGCTTAATTTTATGCCCTTTCCATGCCCACTCTCAGCTTCAGGCACATTTCACTTTCAGTTCCCTAGAGGGATGATGATTAATCTGCTGACCATCTCCTACACAGCACCCTCTATCTGAAGTTCAATCTCAGCTTCCTCAGCTTCAGCCCCTGAACCGTTACTCATTCTTTGGGTCTCAGCAGATGCATCACTTTCTCCAAGAAGGTTTCCTGGCTGACACTAACCTCCCTATACATGGAATTTACTCCTATTAAAAAATATTATAGAGGTTGCCCAAAAATCACTAAAGCTAAATTAATTCATATAATTTAAAGGTGACAAGAAGTTGAACAAGATGTGAAAAATGTAAGGAATTAAGTACAATTTCTTATTATGCTATGTTACTTAATTTAAAGCATCTTTTCTCTCTTTAAATCTAATTTCCTCCAAATCAGTACTAATTAGGACTGGATGCTCCATTGTTCATCACTATGTGAAATAAGTATAGAAATTGAGAGTATTTGAAAACACTTTTGGTCAACTTCACAATGTTATTTGTTACTTTGTAAAGTAACAATATATTTTTGAAGATGTATAGTTTCACAATGAACTAGAATTTTTTTAAAACTGATTTTTCTCAATGAATAATATGGGAAGCCCTTGTCTAAATCTTCTTACATGGGTCACATCATCTGAAACAGTGGTTCTCAATCAACAGCAATTTTGCTCCCCGGGAAATATTCGGCAATGTCTAGACATTTTTGATAGTCACAGCTGGAAAGGGGACTGTTACCTAGTGTGTAGAAGCTCAGGATGCTGCTAAACACCTACATTACACAAGACAGCTTTGCACAACAATGTCCCAGCCTCTAATGTCAATAGTTCTGAGGCCAAGAAATTCTGACCTAAATACTTATCTAAACTCAGAACCTTAAGCTAGTTTAGGGTCAAATTCTCTTCCTTTTTTCTTTTCTCTTCCTCTCCTCTCCCCTCCCTTCTTTTCTTTCTCTCCTCTTTACATTTCTTTTTCTTTCATTTTCAGTTCTTCTCAGCTGATGAGTTGTGCCGTTCTATCAGAACCACAAACAGAAAAGTTACACACTCACATGTTTCTGCAGTTTGATTATAAAAGAACCTACTTTATTTTTCCTTTGGACCAAGGATTCTTTCTGCTTCCTCCTGACACCCTGAATTTCTTCATGGCAGAAGAAAAGGAGAAGCACATTATGATTCTTTTGCCACAGAGGGGTCTCATGACTTTTTTCCTCTATCATTCTTTTTCGGAAGCTAGTATTTTTGCTTTCTTAGGCTTGTATTTAGAAGGGGTATTGGCACTAATTTGAAATCAATGCTATGGTATTCACATTTCAAAAGCTTCTCTGCTTACCCTTCTGGAAACCGTCTCTAACAGGACTAAAACTCTTTTCTTGTCGGGCTTGAAACTGCTGCTCAAGATTCTTGAGAAATAACTTTTCAAACACATGTAAACATGCTCTAACAAGTTCTGCTAAACAAAAATATGAATTTGGGACTAGTGGTGTAGGTCAGTGGTACAGCACATGCTTAGCTTATGTAAGGTCCTGGGTTCCATTCCCAGTGTACCACTGCCCCTACAAAAAGAAAGGAAAAGAAAGAAATGAAAAGAAAAAAAAAGAAAAGAAAAGAAAAGAAAAGAAAAGAAAAGAAGGAAGAAAGAAAAGAAAGAAAGAGAAAGAAAGAAAGAAAGGAAGGAAGAGAAAAAGAAAGAAAGAAAGAAAGAAAGAAAGAAAGAAAGAAAGAAAGAAGAGAAAGAAAGAAAGAAAGAAGAGAAAAGAAAGAAAGTCTTTAACCACAGAACAAAGATGAGTTTGTCACATTGATTCCCATGTATTTTAGGGCATGAGAAACATACCCAGGGCCTCACACTTGCTAGGCAAGGACTCTACTATTGAACTACACACCCAGTCCCATTTCTTATTTTTCTGTCCTTCTATTCCTCTGTCCCCACCTTATAAGCAAATTAACTTTGAAATGACCAATCTGTTTTCCTTTATTTTGTTTCTGCTTTTCTGCAACCTTTCTCTGTCTATAAAACTAAACTCTTCTGCTTAGCCCATCAGAACATTTATTCTGGACTGAGGCTTAACTCAGTGGTAGAGCACTTGCCTAGCACATGCGAGGCACTGGGTTTGATCCTTAGCACCACATAAAAATAAAGAAATTAAATAAAGGCATTCTCTTTATTAAAAAAAAACACTTATTCTGTTTTATGGAATGAAGTGTATCACCATACTAGAATCAAAAAGAAAGTAATTAAGATCCTTAAGCTAAATTGTTGTGATTTTTGTCCTTTGACAGCAGCTGCTAATGAAATCTCACAAGCCAGTCGCACATCTGTGCTGGGATTTCTTTCACTATCGCTAACCACCTGTCCATCTCCTTGAGGAGCTAAGGTTCAAGGTAGATTAAATTACAAAACCTGGAGCTGTCTTGCTGTTCAATGTGGAGATGAGAAGTCTTACACTCCCCACTCAAAAGGAAAAGGGAGGAATACTGAAGGCATTGACATTGTCAATCCTCTTTATTAGTTTTTAAAGTTTATGAAGGGCTTCTTGGTCATGTTCCAAGCAGGCCTTCCCTTGCTGGTTACTTTTGCTCTGCCCATTGTCTGTGTGTGTATGAAACATGATTGTTGGTTTAATTATAGTTCACTATGTCTCATCCCCAGCTTCTACCTGTAATGTCACGTGTAATCATTCAACATGCACAGATGACTATAATAATGAATAGAAGCTCTTAGAGGAGCTTTGGAAAAAGGAAGGAAGACCTCAAACAAAGGTGTCATCTTCCTGCCTTGGGAAATTGGCAACCTCTTCACAAAGATATGGAAATTGGATCTGGCTTTAGAGGATGAGGAGGGATCCGTCAAGTAGAAAATAGAGGACTATTTAAGATAAACCTTATATCAAGGATTAGATAAGAATGTGCCCTACTTCTGCATCTTAAGGAGTCCATAGTGCCATGGCCTGAAACCAAGGGTGACATTTTCTCAATGACTAAAGAAGCTCACAAGCACTTCCCACTGGCAAAGAGAAAAAGAAGTTAGTGTAACATTCTTTGGTAGTAAAGGAATGCCATTATTCATGTAAAATTCCAAATTTGGACCAAAAAAAGAAAAGAAAAAGAAAGGGCAAAAAGGGGGCCTTACATACATCAGAAATCCATTTCATTATTATTCAGTGTTTCTCAGCTGGTGATGATTTTAACCCCCAAGGTACATTTGGAATTTTCTGGAAATGTTTTTGGTTATCGCACCTAGTGTAGGAGGATGGACATTGGAGACCAGAGGTGATGCTACACATTCTATAGTGCCTAGGACCGCCCCTGACAACAACGAATACGAATAAAATAAAAATGAAAAATTGCAGTGTCAATAGTGCTGAGGTGGAGAATCTGTTCCAGTCCATGCTGTATGGCTAAGGGTACATTTATTTAAACCAGTGTGCTTTCATTTGTGGAGTGGAAATCTGCTCTGCTCAGCTTTTTGTTTCTTAGACAGTTTAAATGATGACATGTAAGATTTACCTTGTCCCACCTTCACTGCTGCACAGTTACATTTAGAACACTGCTTAATAACTTTAGTTGAGGGAAAATAAGAATCAAAGCATGGGGGGAACATCATGGCTTGAAGGCTGTGGGCCCATCTGTCAGTCTGACATAAATATTTATGGCAGTACATTCTACCATGAATGCATTTGTCTAGAATTGTTTTGTCCTGCTGTAAGCAGAAGCAAAGTTTTCTAAATACAGCCTACATTATTTGAAGTGAGTAGTCCCACATTTGTACCAGGTAGAAGGAGTACAGGGATTTAATATTCAGTCAACAAACACAAACAATGGAGGTGGGGAATAAGACTGTCTGAAACTACACTTTTAATTTAGTACACACTAACTACATGTGGATGAGCACTTGAAATGTGGTGAGTCCAAATTGAGATGTGCTGTAAATGTTAAATACACACTGGATTAGAAAGACTTACTCTGGAAAAAAGGACACAAAATGTTTCAATAATATGTATGCTGATTACAAATGGAAATGATAACATTTTTGCTATGTTGGATTAATAAAATTCATTATCAAAATTAATTTCACCTAATGTCTTCATATTTTAAAATTAGATTCCTAGAAAATTTTCAATTATATATGTGACTTGCTTTATATTTCTCTTATTTAGCACTGGTCTAAAAGCATACATTTCTATCATTTTGTTTTGATTTTATTGTGATGCTCATAAAAAGACCTTACAGTTCCGATTTCTAACAGATGTATCCTTCAATCATCAGGCCATAGATTCTCAACCTTGGCTGCACATTGAAATCACCTTGGGAAGCTTTTACAAAATACTGATGTTTGCATATCCATAGCTGTAAAACAAAATGAAAAAACTATAAAGCTAAACCTCACATCTCAGACAAAAATTAACTCAAAACAGATAGATGTTGCCTAGCATGTGTAAGGTCCTGGGTTCAATCTCCATCATTGAATAAAAGATACATTTTAATGAAAAATGTGTCTTTTCACCAACATGGCACAAAAGTGAAGGAAAAAGCTCCTGCCCCTTCTAAAGCTGAAGTCAAAGCTTTGAAGGTCCAGGACTTGCCAGTGCTGAAAGGGATCCACAGCCACAAATTTTTCAAAAAAACAAAAGCACTAAATGTCACCTTCTGGCAGCCCAAGACATTGTGTCTCCAGAGGCAGCCCCAATACCCTCAGAAGAGCACCCCCAGGAGAAACAAGCTTTCCCACTATGCTATCATCAAGCTCCCTCTGACCACGGAGTCAGCCATGGATTAGATAGAAGACAATGCACTTGTGTTCATTGTGGATGTCAAGCCCAGCAAGCCCCGGATCAAATGGCTGCACAGAAGTTCTATGACATCGATGTAGCCAAGGTCAATACCCTAGTCAGGCTTGATGGAGAAAAGAAGGCATCTGTTTGACTGGCTCCTGATTATGATGCTTTGGATATAGTCAACAAAATTGGGAAGATCTAAACTGAGTCCAGCTGGCTAATTCAAAATATGCTTCTTTTCACCATAAAAATATAAAACTATGAAATTTTAAAGGAAGACATGGGAAGGTGTTCAGAATCTGAGACTAGGAGGCAAGTTTTTAGGGTTTATACCAAAATCATAATCCATCAAAGGAAAAACTTGTAAGTTGGACTTCATCAAAATTAAAAACTTTTGCTCCGTGAAAGTCCATGTGAAAAGGATGAAAAGACAAGCTCCAGCCTGGGAAAACATATTTGCAAACCCTGTATCTGACAAAATACCAAGACATTCTAGAAAACCCTGAAACCCAGCAGTAAAAATGTAAATAATTTAATTACAATATGGCAAAAGACATAAACAAATATCTACTGAAGAGGATAGATGGATAGCAAATAAGCACATGAAAAAATGTTCAACACCATTAGCCATTAGGAAAATGTAAATTAAAATCACTGAATGAGAATCTACAATTATCTCAATACAATTTTCAATTTTAAAAAATGCTGGGCAGGGATCTTAGGCTGGTTGGTGCCATTTTACGGCATCTCCTGGAGAGAGCTCCTGCCTGCAGCAGCCTGAATCCCCAGTCCCAGCGGGGATCTTAGGCCCTTCGGTACCATTTTACAGCGTCCCTGGGAGAGAGCAACTGCCTGCAACTGCCTGAGCCCGAGCGTGGAGTTCAGGCCTGCCTTGGCTACCAAGCCCAGTGTCTCCATCACTGAGCACAGTTCTGAGCATCTACCCCAACTTGGTCCAGTGCCCAGGCCCACACCCTGGCCCAGTGTCTAGCACCTGTGCTGCATCTGATTGTCTATCAACACCACATTGCCTCTGCCCAGAAGCATTGATCATTCCCAACCTGGAGGTAGTGGGACAGCACCCTTCTTGGGTCACCGCTTGATCAAGCACCTCTCAAACATCAGGCCATTGAAAAATAAGAGGTTTGAAATAAGACATACAGTATATTTTTCTCGAAGAACGTTTTTAAATTAATTGGAATACGATGATTATTCCTAATATACCCACTATATTCCTACCTTTTTCTTTTATTAATATGCTTATCACTCTATCTCCCTCTTATATATTTGTTTCCTTGGAGAACCTCTTTTTTCTCACACTAACAATCTGTTTCTTTTAATTCCACTTCCACTATTCATATGACATAGTATATCTATAGACTCAATTCTTATCTCATTAGTGTTTTGTCTTATACCCCTCCTTATTCTCCCTGTCCAACATTAGGATTTGCAGTCCTTATTGCAAACTTACTGGTTATGCTGTAGATAATAATTTGAACTCATCTCTGTTTATTAAGACAACACTGTTAATATCATAATAAGGACTATTTAGATTAAGGACCCATATTATTTATATGGTGTGCTGCCAATATTGATCTCTCAATTCAAGGGGAGGTATTGAAAATAGGCAGGAACCCTATAAGTCTTTAAGGGGAAACTGCAATACCTAGGATTCACACTACTAGAGAGGAAGATACACTAGCTACATGAGAAAACATGGGAAGAAAATGTCCCAAACAAACACAGACACTATACAAAAAGAACCCAACGACAACATGGCAGAAGCATTGTCAGAAATGGAGTTGCACATAATTAAAATGATCTGAGAAGCAAACGAGGAGTCAAGAGAGCAAATGCAGGCAATGCTAAAAGAGCAACTGCAGGAAGCAAAAGATCATTTCAATAAAGAGATAGAGATTCTGAAAAAAAAAAACCAGAAATCCTTGAAATGAAGGTTACAATAAAACAAATTAAAAACCAACAGGCTAAATCACTTGGAAGACAGGACCTCAGACAATTAAGACAAAATATTTAATCTTGAAAACAAACTCAAACAGAGAGAGAAGATGGTAAGGAATCATGAACAGAACTTCCAAGAGTTATAGGACATCATGAAAAGACCAAATTTAAGAGTTATTGGGATTGAGGAAGGCACAGAGACACAAACCAAAGGAATAAATAATCTGCTCAATGAAATAATATCAGAAAATTTCCCAAATCTGATGAATGAAATGGGAAATCAAATTCAAGAGGTTGATAGGACACGGACACCAAATGCACAAAATCACAACAGATCCACACCCAGGCACATTACAATGAAAATACCTAACACACGAAACAAAGAAAGAATTTGAAAGGCTGCAAGAGAAAAACATCAGATTAATATAGAGGGACACCAATATGAATATCAGAAGATTTCTCAGCCCTGACCCTAAAAGCAGGAAAGGCCTGGAACAACATATTCCAAGCACTGAAACAAAATGGATGCCAACCAAGAATCTTATACCCAGAAAAACTTACCTTCAGATCTGAAGATGAAAAAAAATCATTCCATGATAAACATAAGCTGAAAGAATTCACAAATAGAAAGCCTGTCCTACAGAAAATCCTCAGCAAAATATTCCAAGAGGAAGAAATGAGAAACAACAATGTAAGTCAGCAAAGGGAGGAATTACGCTAAAGGAACAGCCAAAAAAAAATAAATCCAAGTAAGATTAAAATCCAAAATTAAGTCAAAATGACCAGGAATACAAGTCATATCTCAATAATAACCCTAAATGTAAATGGCCTAAACTCATCAATCAAAAGACTTAGACTGGCAGACTGGATTAAAAAGAAAGACCCAACAATATGCTGCCTTCAAGAGACTCATCTCATAGAAAAACATACCCACAGAGTAAACATGAAAGGTTGGGAAAAAACATGCCATGCACATGGACTTAGAAAAAAAGGAGGAGTTTACATCCTCATTTCAGATAAAGCAGATTTCAAACCAAAGTTAGTCAGAAGGGATAAAAAAGGACATTTCATACTACTTAAGGGAAGCATAAATCACCAAGACATAACAATCATAAATATTTATGCACCAAACAATGGCGCATCCATATATGTCAATAAGATCCTTCTCAATTCCAGGAACCAAATAGACCAAAACACAATAATACTGGGTGACTTTAACACACCTCTCTCACCATTGGGCAGATCTTCCAAGCAAAAATTGAACAAAGAAACCATAGAAATCGATGACACAATCACTAATTTAGACTTAACAGACATATATAGAATATTCCATCCATCAAAAAGCAAATACACTTTCTTCTCAGCAGCTCATGGATCCTTCTCTAAAATAGACAATCTGTTATGCCACAAAGCTACTCTTAGCAAAAACATAGAGATACTACCTTGCATTCTATCAGATCATAATGGAAAGAAATTAGAAATCAACGATAAAGTTAAAAACAGAAAATACTCCAACACCTGGAGATTAAATATATGCTATTGAATGATGCATGGATAA
>JAJEJO010005771.1:150769-207199 GCA_020662805.1 Glaucomys volans | reverse complement strand
TTTCTTTTCTTTTCTTTTCTTTTCTTTTCTTTTCTTTTCTTTTCTTTCTTTCTTTCTTCCTTTGTTTCTTTCTGTTTTTATTGATAGACATTTGAATCTTCAGTAAGTCAAGGTAGCATAGGAGTTGTCGTCACATGGAAGATGCTGATTTGGGATGTTCATGATGTGAGTTGTATGACAGTGTTATGGTTTGGATGTGAGGTGTCCCCCAAAAGCTCACGTGTGAGACAATGCAAGAAGATTTGGAGGAGAAATGATTAGGCCATATCCTTAATGTAATCAGTTCATTAATCCCTGATGGGATGAGCTGAGTGGTAACTGTAGGCAGGTGGGGTGTGGCTGGAGGAAGTAGTTAATTGGGGTGTGGCTATGGGGTATATATTTGTATCTGGAGAATGGAGTCTCTTTCAGCTGTCTGATCATCATGTGAGTTGCTTTCCTATGCCATACTCTTCTACCATGATGGAGTTGGCTGTATGTGGACTGAGACCTCTGAAACCATGGGCCTCCAAACAAACTTTTCCTTCTCTACAATTCTTCTGGTCAGATCTTTTAGTCATGGCAGCAAAAAAGCTGACTAACACAGACAGGAACTTCTGGTTTCAGACACAAAGCAGCAACTGACTGAAAATTTAGAAATGCAGAAAGACTATTGGAACATAAAGGGAAATGCCAAATCCCAAATGCACAAAGCAGAGTGGGAAGATGGAGAAATATTATTGAATGGATGAGACAATCTTTTATATGGAAGACAAACCAGCCTTGAGGGAACAAACAGGAGGGTTTTGGTAATTTGTTTACTAATTTTATGGTTATTGATGTTGATAGGATGCATGGGGTTGGACTGAGTTTCACATCTAAAGGGATTTCCTAGTTGGGAGGTATGTGAAGGTAGTATGATATGGTGCCAGTGGAGATGGAATTCATCTTTTCTGAAGATTTAATTCAGCACTTCACCATTATTTACTAGTCAGCCAGGGCTGGTTTTAGATAGATTGTCCTAAGTGTAGGAGGATGGATTTAATGACCTCTTAAGTTCCATTACTTCTTAATATTAAAGCAAGAATATAAAGAAAAATTAGTGCTTCTGTGGGAATCTATGTATTGTCTAGAACCCACCCTTCCCAATTATCTCATTCTGATTCTATAAAAGTTATTTTGCAACTCTGTAAGGTGTAAGTAGCCAATAAGAAAATGATTCTTGTCACAAATTTTGTTGCATGGTGATTCAATCAACTTCCTTCCCACTCAGGAAAAAGCTGGCTTTGTTTCTAAATTCTATAAAACAATTCTGAAGCTAACCACCTGGAGTTAGTATAGACTCCACAGGTGAAAGGTGTACTCCCAGGAAGATTGCCCTCGCTACAGATGCCACCTGCAAATTTGGCATTCCCTGGGCCACCTATATTTCTGATGAGCTGGCTACAAATTCAGGGACTCCCATGATTCCCTAATTACTAGAATTACTAACAGAATTCCAAGTGTAGACTTATGATTACTATTATAAGGCATTTTAGTCAGTTTTTGTTTTTTGTTTTTGTTTTGTTTTGTTTCTGTGACCAAAAATTCTGGCAAGAACAAATAGTGGAGGAAAATTTTATTTACTTCATAGTTTCAGAGGTCTCAGTCCCTAGACAGCCAGCTCTAGGGCTCAAATTTTGTTCTGAGACAGGGCTCACTAGGTTGCCCAGACTGATCTCAAACTTGCCATCCTCCTGTCAAAACCTACCAAGTAGCCAGGATTACAGGTGTATACCACCATACACAGCTTAAATTATGCTCCTGACCACCATGCATACCACATGACCAAACATTTTATTCTTCTTCCTGCTCTTCTCTACATATTTGGCTCCATGAAGGGAAGACCATTCAATCACATATTTACTATAGTTAGGAGTCCTCTGCTCTCCTGACCCTTACATTAGATCATGAACCTCTTGGGGTAAGTATGAGGCCTGTCTCACTTTGCTTCTCTAATACCTAAGAGTGTTCCATTATCATATGGAATATGCTCAATAGAACACTTTATAAAAGAAACTATGATGTTTAAATTTTCCCTGTGAACGTTTGATGATTAAGTCTGCTGAAACAAATTGATGATACATTAATAGGAGAAAAGGCATATAAATTTATTTAACATTCATGAGTAAAATCATAGGAGAGTGATTACCCAATAACCCATTAAGGCTCAGATGCTCATATGTACTCTTTTTCATAAAGGAGAGGGAAGTAGGGGTATGTTGGTAATTTTGAGGGGTAGTCAACAATTTTAGGGGAATAGAATGAACCTCAGAGACAGAAATTAACTCGTTAATGATTTCATTTGTATTTGAATGAGCTAGAGATAGACATTATCTTGTAACGAAGTCCACCCAGGTGTGGTTACATTCCGTTTTCTTCTTTACTGGGATAGTTAAAGAAATGTCAGGGAGGGAATAGGAAGCAATTATGTTCTCTTCAGCAGGTCTTAATGAAGAAAACAGAATATCAGAGTAAAACTTCTTCCAGAATCTTCTGATCTCCAAGGGCTTTAATTTAAATCATGGTACCAGGGTACAATATTTTATGGTGACTTTCTCTGTACACCTTCAGAAGGAATACATAAATGAATAGTAGCAAGTAGTGGTTGTTAACATTCATTGAACATTAGCTTCATGTCCACCAATTCCTTTCACTATGACACAAACTTCACAGCAACTCAGCAGATCAGATACTATTGCTATTATTGGTACTTTACAGATGAGGAAACTGATGCTCAAAAAGATTGAAAAACTTGCCCAAAGTCACAGAGAGAGAAGGTGGCAGAACTTGACGTGTTTTTCCCCTCAGGAATTTGAGTTTCTAGCAAGTTGTGAGGAGATAATGATGATGCTGGCTCAGGGTCCATAGATACACGAATACTCTAGACTCTGTAAGCTTAAGGCAAATAAAGCCAACAACCCAGGTCAATTAACATAAAAGAATAATTTCTGGTAAAGTTTTAAACACAAAGGGTAATCTTGTACATTTTTCATTTCTACTAAGCATCTGTCAGCTTTTTTCCTTTGTTGTTTATTAATTTTTATTCCTTTGTTGTTTATTAAGCAGATGATAGGATTCAGACACAGTGTAGAATTAAAGGAAGGAATATCCTTTAGCATTATTCAGATATTTCATGAGATAGAAAAAATGCCAAAAGTTATCTATTTTCACACAAATTAAAATTTTAAATATGGGGTTGTTTCTAAATCAGAGCACTGTATCAATTGTGTCTTTTGAGAAAATGGTTCAGGACAGTGGAAAAACCCTCATTTGAAACTCCCTTTTCCTTTCCAACCCTGTGCCAACCAGGGATAAGGCGGTGGTGGTGTGCCTGTAGTAGTCTTTAGGGAAAACATACAGGCATTGTTTGTTGACCCAAGTGTTTTGCACAAACTTAGATCCCAACTTTCACATCACAGTCAGCTGCTTCTCTGTTAACCAAACGCCACACAATACCTTTAGTTCTTCTCAGTTCAATTTGAATGGAATCTGAACTGTTGGATTAGAAATCAAACAAATGCTACAAGAGTCCTGTAAATAAATGCCCACAATGACCAAAGAGGAACCTTTGGTGAGGGTGGTGTGTTAGTTAACTTTCCAATGCTATAACAAAATGCTTGAATAATTAACTTAAAAGGAGAAAATGTTTGTTTTGGCTCAGTTTTGGAGGCTTCTGTCCATATTGTGTTGGGCTGTTGCTTTGGGACTTGTAGCAAGACAGCACAGTATGATGGAAATGCGTGGCTGAGTAGAAGTTGCTCACCTCATTGGTGGCTAGGTAGCAAAACAGAGAGCAAGGGACTGGGATTCCATTATCTCCTTCACAGGAACACCTTCAGTCACTAACTTCCTCCCACAAGGCTCCACCTCTGAAAGGTTCCATTGCCTACAAATAGTGCTGTGGACTAGGGACCAGACCTTTAATACAGGGGCCTATGGGATAGACTTATCCAAACAAGATTGGGCCATTTAAAGAAGTAGATCTCGTGCCTAACTTTCAAAATAGCATCACTTGAGAACTGGTGTTGTAGCTCAGTGGTAGAGTACTTGCCTAACATGTGTGAGGCACTGGTTTTGATCCTCAGCACCACATCAAAATAAAGAAATAAAATAAAGGCATTGTGTTCATCTGCAACTAAAAAAATATTTTTTAAAAGATAGCATCACTTGGGGAGTTTTATAAATCCCAATGCCCAGACAATAGTCCAGACTAATTACCAAAGAATTGCCTTAGGTGCACCCAAATGTTGGCCATTTTTGATGCTGCTCCAATGATTTCAGTGTGTGGCCAAGTTTAAGAATCAGTGTTCTACAGCAGCACTTTTAAATTGTATAGAATTTCATGTTAAATGCAGATTTTGATTTAGTAGGTCTGGGGGAGCCTGAGATTCTGCATGTCTAAGAATCTCCCAGATGGTGCTGATGCTGCAAGGGACTTTAGGTGTAAGAAGAGCAGTTAAAATGATTGGCAAAGTTGTGCTTCATTGAATGTAAAAAGCTTCTACTGTTGAGACCTGCTCATATCTGCTTGCTTATTATAGTATTAGCAAGCACCAGATAATGTCAGGAGAATTTCTGTTATTTGGTTCCCATTGATAGTGTTAATATCCTGCCTCTGATGAGGAGTTAAGGAAGCTTTATGAGAATTTAAAGACGTTTCACAAGCCTAGGTGAAATTCTAATTTCTCTTATGTAGAACTACTACTTGAAATGCTCCAGCATTTCTGAAAATAGCATATTGTGCCCCTCTGTTGGATTTGATGAAACCTCAGTAATCCAATGTTTATAATTGTGCAGCGCAATCAGTTTTCAGGGGACAGGCGATTGTTGGGACTTAGAAAATGATACCCCATAGTTGGTGCTTTGGTATGCCGAGTACTTTAAACCAAAGAGTAGTCTCATTTTGAGTTGAGTTTTATGCAGGGTGAGAGATAGGGGTTTAGTTTCATTTTGCTGCATATGGATTTCCAGTTTTCCCAGCACCATTTGTTGAAGAGGCTATCTTTTCTCCATTTGTATGTTTTTGGCTCCTTTGTCAAGTATGAGATACCTGTATTGATGTGGGTTTGTCTCTATGTCCTCTATTCTGTACCATTGATCTACCTGTCTATTTTGGTGCCAATACCATGCTGTTTTTGTTACTATTGCTCTGTAGTATAGTTGAAGGTCTGGTATTGTGATATCCCCTGCTTTGCTCTTCTTGCTAAGAATTGCTTTAGCTATTCTGGGTCTCTTATTCCTCCAAATGAATTTCATGATTGCTCGCTCTATTTCTATGAGGAATGTCATTGAGATTTTAATTGGAATTGCATTGAATTTGTATAGCGCTTTTGGTAGTTTGGCCATTTTGACAATATTAATTCTGCATATCCAAGAACATGGGAGAATAGACCAGAGACCCTGTACCTAATAGAAGAAAAAGTAGGTCCAAATCTGCATCATATCGGCTTAGGACCAGACTTCCTTAACACAACTCCCAAAGTACAAAAAATAAAAGCAGGAATCAATAATTGGGATAGATTCAAACTAAAAAGCTTTTTCTCTTCAAAGGAAACAATCAGCAATGTGAAGAGAGAGCCTTCAGAGTGGGAGAAAATCTTTGCCACACACATTTCAGATAGAGCACTAATCTCCAGAATTTATAAAGAACTCAAAAAACTTTACACCAAGAATACAAATAACCCAATCAATAAATGGGCTAAAGAAATGAACAGACACTTCACGGAAGAGGATCTACAAGCAATTAACAGATATATGAAAAAATGTTCAACATTTCTAGTAATAAGAGAAATGCAAATCAAAACTACCCTAAGATTTCATCTCACCCCAATTAGAATGTCTATTATCAAGAATACAAGCAACAATAGGTGTTGGCGAAGATGTGGGGAAAAATGTACACTCATACATTGCTGGTGGGCTTGCAAATTGGTGCAGTTACTCTGGAAAGCAGTATTGAGATTCCTTAGAAAACTCAGAATGGAACCACTGTTTGACCCAGCTATCCCACTCCTTGGCCTATACCCAAAGGACCTAAAATCAGATTACTACAGTGATGCAGCCACATCAATGTTTATAGCAGCTCAATTCACAATAGCTAGATTGTGGAACCAACCTAGATGCCTTTCAATGGATGAATGGATAAAGAAACTGTGGTATATATACACAATGGATTTTTATTCAGCCATAAAGAATATTAAAGTTATGACATTTGCAGGTAAATGGATAGAGTTGGAGAAGATCATGTTAAGTGAGATAAGCCAATCCCAAAACACCAAAGGCTGAATGATTTCTCTGATAAGAGGTTGATGACACATAACAAGGGTGGGGGAAGGTAAAGGAAGAATGGAGAAAGGATGGATTGTATAGAAGAAAATGAGGAGTGGAGTGGGGGTGGGGAAGGAAAGATAATAGAATGAGACAAACATCTTTACCCTATGCATATGTATGAATATGCAAATTTTATGATTCTACTTTGTGTGCAACCAGAAAAGCGATAGTTGTACTCCATTTGTGTAAAATGAACCAAAAAAAATTACAAAGAGGAGTCTCAGAACTAGAAAGATCTTCTTTTTGTCCTCCCTATTCCTCATCCCTTTATCTCTCCTAAATTACAGGAAGGGAAGTCCTGTATTCTCAGAAGTCCTCCTATTTACCTAAAGGCTGGATATTCCAGAAAATTAACTTATAGGAAGAAAGACTAGAGTTGATAACACACCCAGAGCCCCAGCTAACTTTGTCCTGAGCAATTGTCTGATCTTTGGGCCTATTTATCTCCTCTAAAAGTCATTTGCTCTTCTTTTAAAATTGTCCACAGTTCCCAATTGCCCCTCCTCTATGAAAAGTGAATTTGAGGTTCAACCATATGGCCCTCCTTTAAGTTTCATAGTTTGTATGACCCTCATGTTCTTACAAGTTAATAAATTTATATGTCTTTTCTCCTGTTTATTGACTGTTTTATAGACTGAAATGATCAAACTTGTAGGAAGTGAAAAGAGAGTTCTTTTTGCCTATATGCTTCCATATGATGGGCATGGAAATGATTGGAAATGATTTTTAAATGATGGTGCATTTCCTCTGCCTCTGCCACTGCAATTCTGTGAAATATATAACATTCATTGGAGTGCTATTCAATGACATTCCCCTGCTCATCTTTCTCATGTAGCTATTCACTAAATCCCATCATTGTCTTCCTGTCTACCTATTTCAGCTTCCTTTGCTGTTATGTATGGTTATGTAAGTTGATGTTAGCCAATAGAATGTGAGAAGAAAATGGTGTGTACCATATGTAGAGTTGGTCCATAAAAATTTCTCCCACTGTGATCTTCCAAGCACTTTCCTCTGTGCCAACTGTGCAGATGAGATAAGCAACTTGGAAGTCACCTATTGAATATGGCAGAACCATAAGATAGAAGGGGAACTTCCTGTCAACATTTCTCTTAGACTTTACTTGATAAAGAGATAAACTTCTTTTGTGTTTGAGCCATTCCACCTTTTGTGATTTCTTACAATATCCAGTCATATTGTAACTAATAAACCTCCAAACTATCACAACTCTAACCTCCATGGAAAAGCAGAATTTGGGGAAGAGAATCAGAGTTATTAAGGATAAATGGTGTGCCAGCATCCTATCCGAGAGAACAGGAGTTTTTTGGAAGATTTGAAGAGATTCCCTTCCTCTTCATGAATCCCTGCCTATGCCACTCTACTGCTAGGTAGTTGCCATGGAACTTAGGAGACTTTCTCTACTAAAAGAGATAGTGGGAGCAAAGTAAGGATCAAGGATTAGTTAGTTGCTTGGGTCTGTTTTTTGTCTTAGTTTTTGTGGGATTGTGCTGTTTTTAAAATTTTTATTGTGTTTTCAATGGAGTAATATATCTGTTTACAAAATAGCTCTTGAAAAATACAAGGAGTACAGATACTATAAAACAAAGCAGACTCCAGTCATGAGACACTACATACATGTCTTAGTTTTAAGAATGAGAAGGATGAAACTCAATGGTAGATCACCCCTGGGTTCAATCCCCAGTACCCACCCCCCCACACACAAGAATGAGAAGGATAAAAACACAGGTTCATGTGATGCTACTTCATGTACAACCAGAGAAACAATTGTACTCCACTCGTGTATGATGAATCAAAATAAATTAAAAACAAAAACACAGATTCACCTGTTGTCTAAGGAAACTCATCAAAGAAAGAAGGGAGAATAATAATGATAATGATGAAGATGATAACTAACACTATTAGGTGTTATGTCACCATTTTTACAAAATTTAACACATTATCTCGTTTGTTATTCAGAACAATTTTATTATCAAATACTATTAATATCTTTCTTTTGCATTCACAAAAACAGAAGTGTAGAGAGATTAGTTTGACTGCTCCACAAATGATGGAGCCAAGATTTGAACCCAGGCCGTCTGTTTCCAGAACTAATGCTCTTATCCATTGTATGGTGTGGCTTTAGGGTCTTGGAAAGGAGGCCTTTCCAAGGCCAATGAATGGTATGCATATTTCAGAATAGGAATTTTGGGGAAAACATGCAGACCATAACAGTTACTAAACTGACCACTGCCATCCTTGAACACATATCCCTAATTGAGTCTAGTTCCAGAATTCCTTTTGCTTGTGTAGAGAACCAGAAACATTGAGGTTAGAATCATTATCTTCCTTCTTAGGCTGAATTTGTATAGGTCACAGGCTCTCTCTTCATTCTGTTGAGAGTTTGAGAACCAGGGGGAAAAGTAAGATTTGAAGCCAGCAATTTGATCCTGTGCTCTGTTAAAGTAAATCAAAATGGAGATGGGGTCTGGAGAACTCCTGAGCAGACAAAGCCAGCCAGGCTGCATAAGAGCCCTTATCCTTGTTTGATTTGCAAACACAGGTGAAACTTAACTTTGTCTATTTTTTAAATGCAATATTAAGAAAAATAAAACCCAAGGCTAACTAATCAGGAGCCACCAACTAACTTACAGTTATGTAACTAGGGCCTTTTCAGCAGGATAGTCAAATAAGGCAACTCTATAACTGTAACCAATTAAGTAACTTTTTTGTTTTTTTGCTTTATTTCTGTTTTCATCTTCTAAAGCCCTCTCTTTGTGTTCCCTCAGTGGAGCCTCTGGACTACTTCCAGTTTGAAGCTGCCTGATTCATGAATCACTGTTTGCTCAAATAAACTCTTTAAAATTGTATTGTCCCTTGGTTTACCTTTGAATAGCTCTTAAACTTTATACTTGTGTCTCATGGAAAGTTTCTCCCCCTTTAAAAAGATGTGTTCGCTTCTAGGCAGGGTTCATATGCAGCCTTTTTTGCTCTTTAGTAAAGGATACCTTGTATCTGCCTTTAATGGTTGGAGGTGTAGGTGAGTTATTTACCATGAAATATTTAATTTTTGTTTTGTTTTGCTGTTTAGAAACTCTCCTGTTTCATTAATAACCTTTTTTTATTGTGGTGTTAAAGATTAAACCCAGTGCCCTATGTATGCTAGGCAAGTACTCTACCACTGAGCTACTTTCTCAGACCTAAATGAATAATCTTAATATTCCATTATCATGTACATTTGGCATTTTATGATTGCTATTGTCAGAATGTATTTGAATCATTACATTTTCTTTTCATGATAAAAACTAAATGTAAATGTAAAATTATGTAAATGTAAATCTAATGTAAATTCAGCATAAATATTTCCTCACTCTTAATTCATTTATTATTAGATTTCTGGTGTCCTACTAGAGTGTAGCCTAGTATAGTACATATGTGTGTGTTGTGTGTGTATATTTCCAGCTCCAAATTGGAATACAGGTTATTCTGCTAGCACGCAGTTCCACAAAATTGAAGAATGGATATCATCAAATTCTACATTTTTCAGAGTCTCCTTACATTTTATGTCATTCTGAATTTGTATGAGGACATAATATTTAAATCTATTATAAACTTTGTTCTCTGAAAAGAATGAGAAATAAAAACTCTGAGACCTTAGAGCTACAGTTGTAAGTTAGAAAAAATTATTAAAGCACTTCAGATGTTAACCTCATTGGTCATCACATTGAGGATGGCAAACCTTTGGTTTTCAAAGACCATTTGTGATGAAAGGATCCTAGAGAGCTGTAAGACTAATGGTGTCTATCAAAGGATTGAACATTTACATATTGTAAAATACTGAAGAGGGCAACTTAGGGCATAACTGCTGAAGAAGGAGGTTCCAGAGTCCATAAGCTTCCTCTAGCAGTTTCAAATAATGTCATAGAGGCTTCAAAAATTGGAGTCCTTGGTGTCCCATTTCAAGTGTTTTCTAAAGTAAACAGAAACCCTCCAGTGAAGATCAGAAGAAATATTCCTCTTCATCATAATTTTTTATCTTTAGAGATAGTTGCCAGAAATTACCTTTAACACCTATTAAAATATTTAGTATTTAGCCCAATAAGATGTAAAATGATCAGAAATGTGTAACTCACTGAGATTTGAGTTATGTTTTCATTTACGTGGTTATCCTTTTGCAATTTTTAAGTAGCCACAAATGGCAGGGTTCCACATTGAAACAAGCCCTCTAGAGGACTGATGTTCTCAGATAAGTGCTTCCTCTTTTGACAGAGCTCCAACAGAGGAAAAATTGGAAGAATATTTGCAAAGATAAAAGATAGTTGAAGGTATATTAAAATAAATTTTTGTAAGTCAGTTATAAAAGACCATTTAAAATTTTCTTTCTTCTGGATTTTTAGTGAAAGTACAATTATACAATATTTTAAATGCAATAAAATATTCTAGTTAATCAAAGTCATGGTTCCTAGAACTTTAACTAAACAGATTATCTACTTCTATTGTCCTGATTTTCTAGGAATTGGGATTTAGAAAGGTAATATTAATACTGTTTTAACCAGACTTTAATAATATGTTCTAATTAATTTAGAGTATCTCTTTTAATATTATACATATTGCAAGTTGGTAACATAGAAAAATATAATTTGTCCTTGAATGTGGGACAGATAAGAAGGACTGATTGGTAGAGGTTTCCTAGTAATAAAATTATTACTAAGTAAGCTTATTATAAGAAATGAAAAAGAGAGGAAAATGTTGACAATAGAACTACATAGAAATTAGAATAACTGGTATGTTGAAAAATTAGTTTCTAGTGAATTACTTTAATCTTTTTCAATTTTATAGGTAACCTGTCACTATGAACCACCAAGGAAATTGAGACTATGAAGTACATACAAATGAAAGGTAAGAGTTAGTGTTTCTATCTCCTGGTAAACAAGATGAATAAGATCATCCTTCCTATTGAATATACAAACTCTTCGTGAATTAATAAGGAAAAGAAACACAATGCAAGGGGGAAATAGGAAAAATCCCTGAACAGATACATTCCAATAGAGGATTTTTCCATATTATGTATTGGTACATTATAATTATACACAAAAGTGGGATTCATCATTATATATTCATGCATTCACATAAAATGACAAAATAATTTGGTCAACATTGTTCCCCAATATTATCCCAATTCCCTCTTCTCCTTCCTTCCTCTTGGTTCCTTTCCTCTACTCTACTGGTCCCCCTTTCATTTTCATTAGATTCCTGTACCCCAAATTCCCCCCCTTTTTTCCTCTCTAGCTTCCACACATGACAGAAAACATGTGACCCTTGACTTTCTGAGTTTGGCTCATTTAATGTAATGCTTAATGTAATGCTCTCCAGTTTCATCCATTCTCCTGCAGATGACATAATTGCATTTTTCATGGCTGAGTAAAACTCCATTGTGTATATGCACCACATTTTTATCCATTCATCCATTGATGGACATCTGGGCTGGTTTCATAATTTAGCTATTGTGAATTGCACTGCTATAAACATAGGTATGCATGTATCACTGTAGTAAGATGACTTTAATTCTTCACAGTAAATACTGAGAAGTGGCATAGCTGGGTCATATGATAGTTCCATTCCTAGTCTATTGAAGAATTTCAATAGCGATCTCCATACTGTTGTGCTACTTTACAACTCCACCAACAGTGTAAAAGTGTTTATTTCCTCTGACTTCCTCTCTGGCATTTATTATTGTTTGTATACTTGACTGCTGCCATTTTAACTAGGCTGAGATGAAATATCAGTGTAGTTTTGATTTGCATTTCACTAATTGTTAAAAATGTTCCACATTTCATATATTTCATGACCATTTGTGTTTCTTCTTTTGAGAAGTGTCTGTTTAGTTCATTTGCCCATTTATTGACTGAGTTATTAGGTTTTTTTGGTCTTGAGTTTTTTGAGTTCTTTATATATTCTGGATATTAATCCTCTGTCAGAAGAGTAGCTACCAAAGATTTTTCTCCCATTTTTTACATTTTCTCTTCACATTCCTAATTTTCCCTTTTCTGTGCAGAAGCTTTATAATTTGATGCCATCCCTTTTATTGATTCTTGGTATTATTTCCTATTGAGGAAGTCATTGCCTGAACATATATGTTGGAGTGTTGACCTTACATCTTCTTCTAGGAGTTGCAGAGTTGCTGGTCAAATTTCTAGATCTTTGATCCATTTTGAATTGACTTCTTTCCAGGGTGAGAGATAGGGATCTAGTTTCATTCTTCTACATATGGATAACCAGTTTTCCCAGCACCATTTGTTTAACAGGATTTTTGTCCTCCAATGTATATTTTTGGCCCAATTTCCAAGGATCAGGTGACTATCTGTGTGAGTTTGTCTCTGTGTCTTCTATTTTGTTCTATTGGTCTATGTGTCTGTTTTGGTGCCAGTACCATGCAGTTTTCATTACTACAGCTCTGTAGTATAATCTGAAGTCAGGTATTATAATGCCCCCAGCATAGCCTTTTTTGCTTAGAATTGCTTTGACTGTTCTGGATCTCTTATTATTCCAAAAGAATTTTAGGACTTCTTTTATCTAGTTCTGTGAAAAATGTCATTGATATTTTGATAAGGATTTCATTGAATCTGTACATTGATTTTGGCAAGATGGCCATTTTATCAATATTAATTCTGTCTTTCTGTCAACATGGGAGGTCTTTCCATCTTCTAGTGTCTTCTTCAACTTCTTTCTTCACTGTTCTATAATTTTCAGTGTAGAAGTCTTTCTCCATCTTAGATTTAATCCCAAGTTTTTAAAACTTTTTTGAGGTTACTGTGAATAGGATAGTTTTGCTGATTCTTCTTCAGCAAGTTCATTATCAGAGTAAAGGAAATGATTGATTTATGTATGTAGACCTGCTAGTGTGCTAAATTTGTTTATACATGCTAGAAGTTTTCTGGTGAAGCTTTTTTGATCTTATAAGTATAAGATCATATCATTTGCAAACAGTGATAATTTGTCTTCTTCCTTTCCTGTTTTTATCCCTTTTATTTCTTTCTCTTGCCCAACTTATCTGGTTAGAATTTCTAGTGCTATATTGAATAACTGTCATGAGAGTGGACATCCTTGTCTTGTTCCAGATTTTAGAGAAAGTGCTTTCAGTTTTCCCCCATTCACTGGGTCTGGTTTTGGGTTTGTCTTATATAGCCTTTATGATGTTGAGGTAAGTTCCTCTTATCCCTAGTTTCTTCAGTGTTATTATCATGAATGGGAACTGAATTTTGTAGGTTTTCTCTGCATCTCCAATAGGGAAATTTAAATAGTCAATATTATATGACAAGGTGCTCAGTCTTATTGGTAATTAGACAAATGCTAATTAAAATCATATTGGGATGCCACTACATATCCTTAGCGTAGTAAAAATAAAACATCTGGGTCTGAGCTGGGGGTATAGCTCAGTGGTACAGTGCATGCTTACCATGCATGAGATCTTGGGTTTGAGCCCCAACACCACAAAATAATAAAAAATATAATGACTAAATAAATAAATATCAATTTAAAAATTTGTGTTAATACACATGAATTAGAATGTCAAGTTTTAAGAATACACTTGGCATTATGAAGTATTAACAAAGATGTAGGGTAATGAATATCATCTTCTCTGTTTATGGGAAAATAAATTGTAAAATAACTTTTGAATAGTGTCTGACGGTAAATCTGAAAATGTTACTGCCTATGGTATAGTCAGTATTTATAACCCACAGAAATGCATGCTCACATGCACCAGGAAACATGCCCATCAATGTTTCTAATATCATTGCAATAGAAGTTCATAACAGTAACAACTAAATGATAAGATTGATAAATAGATGGAGGCAAGTACATATCATAGTGTACCATACATCAAAGGAAGTAAATAAATTATATCTCCATACAATAGCATGGATAAATTTTAAACACCAAAGATAGCTACAGAAGCTAGGCTACAATGATCTTACTGATGTGTACTTCTAAAATAGGCTACATTAAACAATTATTATTTAGTATGAAAATCAGGATAATGGTCACAAGAATGAGATGAGTTGTAATTATGATAAGGAAGAGACAGGTGGAAGACTTCCAGGGTGCAAATGTTATCTATGTTTTGATGTAGAGGGAAGGGACACTTGTGTTTTTCAATAATTTGTTAAACTATATATTTATGTTTTATGACCATTTTGTGTTCTATTACAAGATGATACATTAAGAAAACATCTTGCATGGTATTTCAGAGAAATGAGTTTATCTATGCCATAAATATTTAATGGATGTCTGAAGAGTACCTGGGTCTGTACTAGAGACAACTTAAGCTGGGTGAGCCCAAAGAGAACAACCAAAGAGTAAGGAAGTTTCACTTCTTTATTTAGTTACAATTATCAAAAAGGAGTTGGAAAATGCTCTAGTTAAAGATGAAAGGAACAGAAAAATGATTGAATAGAGCCAAAAGAATATAAATGGTCCTAGAAGCCCCTAACATCTAGGAAGAACTTTATTCCACTAATAAGTTTCCTTCTCAGGTTTGAGTCCTATCCTCAAGCTTGTTAGAAAATTGCTTGACTTTTCTCTCTAGTTCTTTATACTTTTTCCACATTGCCTGTAAGATGTTTCTATTAATTTTCTTAAACTACTGACCAAGCACTTATAACATTTGCTATTGGAGAGATATAAAAGAAATCAAACTCAATCATTTTGAAAACCCTGACTAAGTGTTGGAGCCTACGGGGTAAACACAAAAATCAAACTTAAGAACTTTTGACCTTCTTCTCACTGATGTATGTTGAAAGCAATTACATGAATTTGTATTTCTGGCTTAGAAGAAGGGGGAAAACAAAACAAAACAAAAACACTTGGCTGAAACTAAATTTCCTGTAAATAGCTTAGTGTACAATTTTTGACAGCTCCTTACTACTATAATTTATAACCTTGAGTATGACAGGAAATTTTTCAGCAAAGGTTGTGACTCTACAGTTAGACGTTTAGAACTTGATTCCTGATACAAGGGAGCAGGTCTTAATCAGAATGTACTTGTGCATCAACCAATATAGTCACTAGCAGAACACAGTGCTGTCATGAATTACAATTTACTAAAATTTTATTGTGTCATACAAAATTAAATTAAAATGGAAATCCCTGAATTAAAGCAAGTCAACATTTGTTTTACCATTGCAGCTAGTTAAGAGTGGGCAGTCAAGAAACTTGGAATAGATTTTTATTGTCATGAAGATTATGAATAGGCTATGATGACTGAGATGAAAGTACTCTTATCTCTGTCAAAATACCTTGCTATCTGCTGTTTAAGTACATTTTAGAAACAGCTCTGTGAAGTTGAGATAGTAACTTTAAATCTTTCCAGATAAGTACATTACTATCCATACTTGGTGTATGGATCAGCTATGGTTGCTAAGAGACCAGAGCTTTGAATTAGTTCTACTGTCAAAGGGCAAGGTTAGGAGGAAATAATCACTTTATCCTAATTGAAAAAAAGAGGTATGCAGTTTAATGCTAAACGGTACAGAATGTCACTATTTGTCTCAGGATTTGTTTGTATGTTACTGGAAATCTTTTAGAAATACATGTCCACCAATTCCTAGAAAAATATTTCACACCAAGGGAATGTTAATTAAGAACTAAATTAATCTGTTCTTTGATTAACTATATGCAGATAGTTAAGGATTTTTTCTAGAAATATGAATAAAATTCCAGCATTTTAATTTCATAGTTGCCTTAAGCTCCTCAATCCAGTGACCTTCACTTCCCTGTCCACATAAAAATGTCTAAAACTTTCCACCTCTAAATTTTGGATTCTGAAGATCCCCTCTCAGTTCACAATCTCCTAAGGCATGATTCTTTCATCTCTTTCTCACGGGACTTGCAGGAGGGGTGTGGAGGGTGAGGGAATTGACATATTTTGACCCTTGGGTTTTACCTTTAGTGTTTGGGAAGATTATGGAAAACATCTATTCAATTACTCTGTAAGTTCAAATAATGTATTTGTATTTATATTCTGTTCCATCAAGAATAGGAGACTCTTTGGTTATAATTTCAATCTTTATGTAAAATAAAGCTATTTATGCTTTTTTTTACAGTAAAAACACTAAGAGATACAGACTTAGGAAGAAAAAATGATGAATTTGAGTTTAGGTGCAATTAGTTTGATATGACTGTGAAACAACAAATGTATCTAGAGTCCAGGAAATCAGTTTGAAAACATTCATGCACAAATGATAATGAAGCCATGATGGTGGTGAAGTCATCTAGGAAAAGAGTAAGGGCTAGGAAGAGAAGAGGTTCCTGGGTTAGTCTTTCAAAAACTCTAACATTTGTTTATTAAAAGAAGAGGGATTAAGAGTGGTCAGAGACATAGTGTATATACCAAGGAAAGATACTATTTCAAGAATGAGAGAACAACATTGTTAAAAGCAGGTGGTAAATTGATGTCAGAAGTCTGAAGACTGTCCGTGAGATTAAGCAATATGGAAACCGGCAATGATGTTGGTAAAACAATTTTGATCATGTGGAAATAGAGAAAAGTGAAGAAATGGGAATGGCAAGTACTGAGCATTCTTTTGTGAAATTTGAATGAGAAAGGAGAGAAGAAAAATAGGGCAACAGTTTGATGGAAAAATTGGCTAGAGGGAGAGATTTTCAATTGGGTAGGGCTTGAAAAAGTTGAGTACTAATGAGAGAGAGAGAGAGAGAGAGAGAGAGAGAGAGAGAGAGAGAGAGAGAGAGACCTGGGACTCAGAGCATGGGGATGAACTAAGGAGAAATTTTGCCACTGTAAATTTGGTTTCTAAAGTCTTTAATGTACACTGAATTAAATTCCTAAGAATTTGTATTTCCTCTTCAAAATTAAGGGGAAAATTATCTGCTGAGTTTGTGGTTGAGAGAGAGAGCTTTAAAGTATGGTTTCAGCAGGACTTTGGCTCCATTTTTTGTTATTGCTTCAGTACTTTCCTTCTTCAGGAGTCATCATTCTTCCTGAACAGTCTTTCCCCATGGTGGCAAAATGGTGGTAGAAGTTCCAGACTTCATTTTTGCATACCACTGAGTCTACAGGAAGAGAGGTTTTGTGTTTTCAGAAAAGTACTGGCATTTGCTGAGATTGTGGGAAAATGAGATGTTGGTCAAAGGGTACAGACTTGCAGTTATAAGATGAACAAATTCTGGGGTTTAATGCACAACATGGTAATTATATTTAATAATACCTGTACTGCATTGAATATGTGAAATTTGCTAAGAGAGTAAATCTTAAATGTCTTGCTCCCACACACATATAATGGTTACTATGTAAGGTGATGTATTAATTAATTTGTGGTAATTGTTTTACAATATACATTTATTTCAGATCATCACATTGTCCACCTCAAATATATACAATATTTATCATTTATATCTTGGTAAAGCTGGAGAAAAGTTTTTTAAAATTAAAGTGAGTTTCCTGTAAACAGTATATAGATGGATCTTGATTTTTTAATACAATCTGACAATTTGTCTTTTAATTGGAATATTTAGACTGCTTATATTTAATGTGATTATTTTGTGTTGGGGATTAAGTCTATCACTTTCCCATTTCTTTTATATTTGTTTACTTGTTTTCTGTGGCCAGTTCCCCCTTTTCAGAGGCATAAATAGCTTTATTTTACATAACGATTGAAATTCTAACCAAAGAGTCTGTTATTCTTGATGGAACAGAATATAAATACAAATACATTATTCGAACTTACAAAAGTAACCAAGGTAAAACTTAGAATACTAACATAGCTATCAAACACAGGATGTAGGATATGGGAAACAGGTGTAGAATAGTACATTATGAACTAATTCTCATATTTCATAGAAGGTATCAATAAAATTCTCTTGATTTAATGTCAAGAACATTATTTAGAATTTTAAATATCACCATTAAAAGAACTAAAACTGAAAGCAATTAAGCATCTCATTAGGGAGTAGCACTGGATGATTGTGTGCAGTGTAACAGAAGATCATTCTCTTTTCTTTGTAAGTCCCCCTTTATTCTTTGTTGTTTTTTAACTATGAAAGAATTCTTGAAAGAAAAATACACTTTGTAGAGAATAGGAGAAATAACTAAAAATATGAGCTTTCCAGCTATGAAGGGCCTTTCTAAATGTCTTATGTTCTAGAAAAATAGGAGGGACCCCCCCCCCATGAGAAGCCTTTGTGACCTGAGAATTCTCTAGGATCAGTGTTCTACTTTTGAGTTGATGAAGGGGGCACCATCAAAAGAAATATTCTCACAATTATCCATGAAGCCCAGGATTATATCCATTGATATTTAAGCTGGAGCAGACAACTGCTACCAGGTGATATTAAACCACAGCTTGGACAGGCAGGAATGTGTTTAGATCCCACAGCCAGACCAGACTCCTGGAAACCTTGGCCACCTAGCTGCACAGGCTTGCATTGAATGATTCATTTACCATGCAGTAACACAATTCAGCTTTGGGGGTTCAGCTATTACTTTATGCTGGGGAGTAGCTCCTGCTTTTAATGCTGAATTATAATTTTGTGTCATCCTGGCCAACACTTTGATTTGTATTACTTCTTAAGATGTATATGCTATGATTAATGTATCCTTCTTTCTCTTATATTCCTACTCTCCCAATTATTCCTGTTGTCCCACAACCAGTCAGTACAGTTTTTCTAGGAAAAGTTTTGCCATTTTAGATTATAAGACATTACTATCTACCCAGACAAGGAATAGTCCTTTTATTGGGACTATTAATAATCCCAATAGTCCTTAATAAAGGTACTAGTCCTTATTCTATACATAGAAATAAGTGGATCAGTGTCCACACAAATCTAAATTTTCAAAGTAGAAGGGAATTTCATTATGTTACCAGTCTTTGTATTACATATCTTAGCAGGGTTTAACTTTACTCTTTACTCATCTCTTTCACTTTGTGCGTATCTGAGTAGTATGTAAGGTAACCATGGTAACTGGAATGAAACTCCTTTCATGTGTGAAGGCAGAGGCTGAACATGTTTGAAGTATAACTTATACCACTACATCTTAAGATTGTTTAACAAATTGGACTTGTCTTTACTGTTATCCTTCAAATAGCTTTCGACATTATTTGAAAGGCATGTACTTCTTCATCTGAAGTACCTGCTGGTTCAATACTTATAACACTTCCTTGATATCATATTTAGAGGAAATTCTCCTCCTGCCCTATTTCTTGATATTTTTCTCTCCATGGAATTCATTTCCAAGTAAATAGCTTAAGAAGTGGTTTTATGAGCATTAAACAAGTAATTCTTTGGAACATTAATTTTGAAAGTATTGGATGACAGTAATATGGAGAAAGAACAAATCTCAAGGTTGGCATTTTCTACTCTAGGGAAAAGAAGCATTTATCTGAAGATTCACCAAAGCAGGGAACTGGACACTCATTTAATAATATTATAAACAGAAATTTAATGATTATTAAATGTCAGTTTATTATTCAAGGGACATGAATTTTCTCATTTATAATACAACAGCTTTGTAAAGATTTTATCATCCTAATTAAACATCCCAACTAGTAAGTACCAGAGGCTGGAATCTGAGTTCAAAATACTCCCTGCATGTTGCATCACTTACTGCCTGCTTTCTTTTAAAATAATTGAATGCCATTTTTTTGCAAGGTACTTTTTAGGACAGGGCACTGGGATATTTTCCTTTAGAAAGTATATTGTTGAGTGATTTGATCTATTATCTCACTATTTCTGAAATGTAAATAGAAAACAGAAAATATGACCACTATTAATCTCAATCTTGTTTTATTTTCTGTTATTATAAACCCGTGATTGTGTTTTTATTGTCATTTTCATGTGCTATGTACCAAAGCAATGATTATTGGTATATTGGCCTTACTACAATCTTCTCTCTACAAAGATTTGAGGTAACATGAAATGATGATGACCCACAACTAGATGAGTGAAGTATGGTCTAACTTCAGTTTCCTCACCTATAAATGATATCAACTTCACTGGGTTTTGTAAGATTCTGGGGAGAAAACATGGGTAAGAGCACTTTGGAAATGAAAATGCTCTTTACAAATGTTGTGTGTGGTTACAATTCTTGCTATTTGGAAATACTTTTCCTCAAAGTTTTATTATTTCTGAGCCCTCCTACAATTGAATTGTGAATCCAAGTGTCAATTCTCTCAATTAAGAGTCTTCAAACCACTTTCCACAAAAGAAACACTGATATACTGATATGTTTTTAAAGAAAACATGAGCAGATTCAACCTAAACACTACACAAAGAAGAGTTTCAAGGTTTGAAAAATCACAAAAGCATCCCTAAAACCTAAGAATCTTGAAAATCATTCTTTGAAAGTGAAGTATTTTGAAGATGACAGCAACTGGTGACAACACTTTTGTCCAACTCCAGAGAACATATATACTAAAGTAAAACTTCAAAGATCCAAAAGATATTAAATATAAAATAAGTGCAAACAAAGTTAATCCCTAAGGGTTAAAAAAGGTCAAGTACTGTCAAGACAGTATCTGCAAAGGAGAAGAAATTTTGAATTGTTCTCAGCCTCTGGGAAAATCTATTAAGATCAGAGTCCTGTTGGGAAACTAGTTCAGTGGCAAAATATTTCACACTATGTAGCTTTCAACCTGGGACCAAATATATGCCATTAAAACTTTTACCTATTTTTGGATTAAGTAGAGGGAAATTCAAATAATTATTTTCTCCCCTATTTATTTATTCACTTTTTGTAACAGTATAGATGCATGCCTAATTTATTTTATACTTTGGATTATAATTCAATCTTACTTTATTTTGTTGCTGAAATCATTCCTGCCTTGGTCATTAGGAACATGTTCAGATTGGCTTCTGATATTGCACAAATTTAACTGTGGTTTGGAAAAGGGAAAAAAGTAGGAGATGGAATCTGGAAATAGGGGGAAAGCATTGAACTGGACACTAGGAGACCTCAGTTGTAGTCTTAGTTCTGAACCAACCAACTTTGTGATTTCGAGTCAGTCACTTAGTCTCTCTGGACCTAAAAGCCTAAGGTACTGTAGCTTAGTGGTTATGGGCAAGACTTGGACCCAAACACTTATGCTCAGAGTCAAGACTCTTCCACTTAATAGTTATGTTAACTTGGACAAGTTGGTTAACCTCTCTCTGCCTTAGTATCCTCCTCTGGAGAGTGAGGATGAAAGTAGCACTACCCCAAAGAGTTGTAAAGATTATTTGAGTTTATGATGTTATATCTAATCTATTTAGGACTATATCCAGTAGATAATGAGAACAATGAAATGTGTGTAACTTCACTACTTGAAGCACTGTGACATATGGGAAAGGGTTTGTAGAAAAATAAAATATTCTACCAAATTTTTGTTGTGATTATAATGATGAACAAGAAGCAATAACACAGTGTTCTATATCCACAACTTATTTTGCTTCAGATTGCCTCCTCTCCTTTTTACATTTTTACTATTAACTAAACCCCAGACTTTATTTGGATTTCACCAGTTTTTCCATTCATGCCCTTTTAGATTCCAGGACGCCATCCATTACACAATATTACATTAATCATCATGTCTCCTGGGCTCTCTGATCTGTGACAACTTTTTCAGATTTTCCTTGATCTTGACCTGAAGGTTATTGGTCAGATATTATATCGAACCCTCCTTAATTTGGGTTTGCTTGATATTTCTTAGGATTTGGACAGGAGTTACAGGTTTTAGAGGAAGAAAACCACATGGAAGTAAAGTACTCATCTTGTCACATCAGGGGACATATGATATCCACATGACATCACTGGTGATGTTATCCTGGAAAACGTGAATAAGCTGTTGTCTTCCAGGCTATTTCATTGTGAAGTTACTACCTTCCACTTTCCATACTCTATTCATTAGCATACATCACTAAATCTAGTCTGTAGTGGGAGGTGAAGGGGATTAAAGTACATCTACTTGGGGATGTCTACATATTATATCAATACATGCATGCATGGTTATTTATTTCATACTTTAGGTTATAATCCAATATGATTTCCTTTTGTTGCTCACACTTTTCAGTTTTGGTCATTTGGTACATATTTGGGTTGGTTCTTATGTCTCTTGACATACCACCATCCTTTTTTGTGGAAGGGCACGTCTTTGCTTTCTCGAACTACAAGATGTTCCAGACTCATTTGTGACTCATTTGTGAGAAGTCTTCCTGGATCTCACCCTAGAATAAGTCATTCCTCCAAGAAACTCTCATGTGGTTAAATGTAGAATGGCATATTTCTGACTCTTAATGTGATGGGAACAACCTGAGGTCTGAAGTCTGGGTTTTAGTCTTGACTCCCTGCACATAGCAGCTGTGTTTTCAGGGGCAGGTTCCCTCATTGTAACATGGGGCTAAAGAGACAGGGTACTGAGTCGCACTTAGCATAGTGCCTAGCACATATGGAACACCCAATAAGTGCCACTTATTTTATTACTTTCATTTTGCTACTGCAGCAAAAACACAAACATAATGGCTTAAAACAACACAAATTTATTATCTTACAGTTCTGGAGAAGTTTGAAATGAGTCTTAACGAGCTAAAATCAAGCAATTAGTAGGGCTGAACACTTCCAGAGGTTTCTGCTGAGATTGGGAGCCATGCTACTTCCGCCTTTTAGAGGCTTCCTGCATTGCTTGACTCTTGTCAGGGTCAACCCATCTTGACTTACTTTGCATTGTCTTCTCCTGCTACTACTCTGATCCTTCTGCCTCTCTCTTTTAAGGCTCCTTGTGTTATGGTTGGGATGTCCAGTCAAAGTCCAGATCTTTGGTGTCCCAAACAAAGAATTGAGAAACACAGAAATAATAGATAAAGTACAGATTTATTGAAGGTGATGATAGCATTCCATTAGATAGAACACAGTGAGACAAGTGATAGAAAGAGGCTCAAGGCCCCAATATCTGGAAAGTAAGGTCTTATATCCTGAACTGTGGGGCGTTCTCTTCCCTACACAGACCTGGTTGAAGACCTGATCCCATTTTCTCCCATTGGTTGTCTTATGATATCTGATTAGAATATTTTCTGATTTTCCCCCAGTTGGTTGCTTTAGAAAATCTCGTAAGAATACTGCCCTTTATAGGTCATTTTAAAATTCGAACCTGTGGCAGGAGTTGTCACGGTGATATACTCAGTGGCAGGAGTTGTCATGGTGATAAGTCTTCAAATTTGGGAGTTGCCATGGTAATGGGATTTATTGTAAACAGGGAGAGGACTCCTTTTCTTGTCCTCCAGCAGCTTCTTTCTAATACCGTTTCCACCATCTTGGTGTCCTATCTAATGCTTGTGTTAATGTTGAGCCCACCTGGATAATTCATAATAATCTTCCCATCTCGAGATCCTTAACTTAATCACATCTGCAAAATCCTATTTTTAAGTGTAAGGCAAAGTATTTTATGTATTCAAAGTATTCACAGGTTCTGGAGATTAGAATGTGGACTTCTTGAAGAGTCATTATTCATTCTACCACACTTATTATCTTTATTATTATTTCAGGGCTTGATTTGCCAAATTAACAGTGTAGGAGAAGAGAGCCCTAAAAATAAAGGGAACAAAAACTTCCAGATATTCGTTTTCATGACAAAATTACTAACAACAGTTAGTAATTGTTACCTTAATGAATAATTAGTTTGGAATCTTGCCCCAGAACCCTCAGAATATATTTCTTTGATGTTGCTCACTACCTTTGGCATTCTCTTCTTTTTGGCCTCAGAAGTCTCTTTGCCAGAATGAATTAATACCTCCTAAGGAAATTTGCTTTTGCAGTTAGCCCTTCTCTTTTTGTCTTCACAATGCATTTTCTTTTTTTTTTTTATCAAAGGTTTACATCTTTCCTGTGATATTCTCTCTCTGTTGTGGCTCTTGTCCAATCTTCTTGTTTTTCTTTCTGCTAAACTCTTAGAAAGGGTTGCAAACACTAGTTACTTCAGTTACTACTTTTAAACTCTTTACTACAACCAATAAATTAGTTATTGTGATACATTATATAAGCATTTATTAATAATCAATGAATTCTTTTTATTTAAAACTTCTAATATCTATTTGTTAGTACCTATTAGTCTCCTCTATCTGGGGAAAATAGTACTTGAAGGTAATTAATGGCATTTTTAGTCACCAATAGCAATGGCCAATTCTTTTTCTTCTATAGATATTTGTTACTATACATTTTTAAAACTCTTTAAATTTTTTCATGCTTGGAGATCATTGTTCAGCAAATAATTACTTCTCTTAGCTCATACCCTATTTCTATAGGAGAAATAGTATTCTTCCCATTTCCCTATTGGTGTACTTGACCAATAAAGAGTGGGCACAGGTGACAGAGAGTGAGTTGAAAGGCTAGCTGCTTATAGGCTTTGAGTGCATTCTCCCACCTCTCTGAGAGTCTCTAAACACTACCATGAGGAGAATACACACTCAGCCACTGACACTAAGCCAGAGTGAGGCATGTACTATAGAGCTGTCCCAGCCACCCTGCAGATCTGAAACAGAGTGGTCTGTAAATTGTAGACCAGTGGATGTGAGACAGAGGTGGATTCATGAAAGGGTTTTCCAACTTCAAGCATTGATTTCTCTTTGTCCAAGAGCTATTTGTGGCTCCTGGAGTCCACTATACCCATACCAATGCAGGTCCGACATGCCAAGAAATTTCCATCCTTGAGAATAACCCTCAACCAATGATTGACAAGGGTAGGTAAATAATACTCAGTTTCTTTATCCCTTGGACAGGATAATTTTAAAACTCACATTCTATTCTGACTTCTGGAATTTCCTCAGTAATTGAGATACAGTTTGCCTAAGAGGTGTTATGGTTTAGATACGAAGTACCCCGCAAAAGTTCATGTGTGAAACAATGCAAGAATGTTCAGAGGTGAAATTATTAGATTATGAGAGCTTTAACCAAATCCATGGATTAATCCACAGATGGATTAACCATGGTAACTGTAGGCAGGTGACAGGGAATGGCTGGTGTTGGTGGGTCACTGGGGGTGTGACTTTGGGGTTTATATTTTGTCCCCAGTGAGTGCAGTCCTCTCAGCTTCGTGTTTGCCATGTCCTGACTGTTTTCCCCTGCCATGCCCTTCCACAGTGATGGTCTGCCTCACCTCAGGCCCAGAGCTATGGAGTCAGCTAACCATGGACTGAACCTCTGAAACCATATGCCAAAATAAACTTTTCATCTTTTATGTTATTTTTGTTGGGTCTTTGGTCACAGTGATGAAAAGGCTACCTAAAGCAAGAGGTAACTTGCTTGTTAAGTCAGTCTTTACTGTTTGTCTTCTCTTCCTTGTCCCACTTCCCTACTCCTTTTCTGGAATTTCTTGTCCAAATGTCTGCTTTTGGGAAACCATACCAAGACAACAAGTAGATGTGATCCATTATGTTGATATGCCACAGAAGATGGCTGCCCATCACAGATGAAATAAGAGAAATAAGAGACTTTATAAACAGGGAATGTAAAAGGGGTCAAAGCCAAAGCTCTCAACCTATTTTATTTCTTGTGCAACAGAGATACCATGGGAGTTCCCCTTTCCCTGAAGATTCATACCCTCAAACCCCGGATTCATCAGAAAGCCAGAATCTGACTCCTTTTGGTAGCAGTTAAGAGATGAAATATTTGTCAAGGCAGAGATTAAAACTTTAACCTGGGCTGATCTTGAAGTAACTTAAAGCCACCAGGAGGTAAAGGAACCTTCCAAGATATTCATTAAGTAATTCTCCATTCACCAGCAGAGGAAGACCTGATAGTACATGGTTGAAAGTAGTAAATGAAAGAAAAACAAATCCATTCATATTTATATGCTTTTTTATCAATAAACCAATTATGGGATGACCCAAGTGTCCTCTCCTCAGTGCCCACTTCCCGCACTGAAGACTCTCGCCTCCGGGCTGTGCCCGCGGCCACCATGGAGGACCCACGGGAGCACTCTGGGCTGATGTCCCAAGTGGAAACTCTCACCTGTCTGCGCACTGGGCTGCGCCTGATGTCTGTTATGGCAGTGACTTCAGAGATGAATGAAACTGAAGTTCTTGTGTTAGAATAGTTTTAACCTCAAGGAAAACAATGTGTGGCAGAAGCCTATCTAATAATATTAAAACAAAAATCTAGCTTGTGTCTTCCCATATGCCAACCCAGAGTGAAAGTCAAAATGATTATCAGTGAGGCTGCTTACCATTATATCAGAAGTTCCTATGAGGAAACATTTGTGCCCAGGAAAACTGTTTGTGGTATACAGAAACAGTTACCACAAAATCCTCCACATTTTATCACTGACTTATATCAACTCTTATAAATCAAGGGCAAAATCCTCTTGGAAAAGAAAATGAGTGTGTATATGCCTATTGGGAGTTCTTAACCCAGGTGAGAATATTAAGCCAAGAAAGCTTAGAAGTATAGGGTTTAGTTGAATTAAGCTTCCCACAATTCCTAGAAGGAGAGAGGAAGAAGAGAGGGCTAAAGGGGATGGACTTTCTCATGCACTATAAAGCGAGTGTTTCAACAAAGATCTTTTCACAAATGAAGTTTTTCCCCTTCAAAAATGAAAAGAATAAGAAGAAAGCGACTCTGAAAGGATACAGCCATATTGATATAGAACACAAAAATGTTACAGCTGGAAAAAATACCTTAGGATGATCTAATCTAAGTCTCTATATATTACAAATCTAGAAGTGCAGTCTCTTAAAGTCAAGGCTATCACTTTTATTATCCACCACACTGTCACTTCAGAGAGAACATATTCTTAGAATTGCAGCCTATGAACATAAAACTAGAAATCTTCTGCCTCTGGGCCATTAGGAAAAATAAGGACAATGACATTGGTGTCAATGAAACTTCTTTTGTGCAACTAGACTACATGGATATTTCATTTCCTATGGATAAGAAAGTTTACTTTGTTTTATAAATCACACTCTGTAATAATGTTTCCACTAGCTGAAGGAAGAAGAAAGTGTGGGTTTAAAACAAGTGCTTCATTGTTTCACCTTCTGGTTATTTTGGTGGTGGAGAAAGGCACTTCTCAGAATCCTTAACAGAAGAGGTAATGGAAACATTTAGATTGGGGTCTGTTTCAATTGCTGAATCTGTGTATATGCCCACACATCATTCCTTATTTGTTTACCTTTAGTGACATTAATAAGTTGTCCTTCAATTATTATGTATACTATACTTTGCTCCAGAGTAAAATATGAAAAGATAATATTTTAAAATTAGACAAGACTGAAGGCAAAAATAATCAGACCACATTTTTCTATAAAGTCATGTTTTAGGAAATAGCAGGAATAAAGCAGTCTACAAATGGACAATGTGGTAAAAAATAAAAAAGAAAAGAGGTGGGATAAGACCATGAATCCCATAAAAATAGAGATAGAACAGAAGAGTCTTCTGGGGTCTTAATAATCAGGAGGTTATGTTTGAGCAATGCTTGGTCCTTCTCTCTGGGGCCTCCAAATTCTTTGTCTCTTTTGGTGGTATCAGTTCCTTACTTTAAAATTCTGGCACTACCAACAACTCTTGGCTCTGAGATAAGAGTATATTTATTGCTTTTATGACAATTACTGTAGAGTGTGAAACTCAGTGAATGATGGTTTCTTTTTATTCCAGTTCTAAGATTTCTGTAAGCATGCCCAGAAGTTCGTGTTTGATAGAAATGACTAATAAATATGATAAACATCACTTTTACAATGTTTTCAAATCAGGAACACTGATTACACAAATCTCTAAAAGTATTTCTGACAGACAAAACTGTTTCCAAGTAAAATTAGTCATTATTCTGCAGCCCATGTTTATGGAAAAAGAAAATTCATCAGGCCCTATAGGATAAAGCAGTGTGAGGAACAGACTTCCCAAAGCAACCTGATTTTGCAGGAATGTGAAGTTTAAGTTATCTTTAGAAACTCTAGAAAGCTAGAGAGTATTTTTATATTCATATGTGGCTCAAGAAAAAAATGGTCATCATTATGATATTGTAAATTCTCACTTATTGTAAAGGAATCTAAACAAAAATTTGCTAAATAATAGACATGCCTCAAATTGAGGAGCTTTCCCCACCTGCTAAAAGAATAACCTGAAATCATGTAAGAAATGTGAGTTTTAAGGTGGTTATGTAAAAATGCTAATGATCAAAAATAGTTGCATCTGGAAAGAAACAATCAATACTGTGAAGAGAGAGCCTACAAATTGGGTGAAAATCGTTACCATGTGCACCTCAGATAAAGCATTAATCTGTAGGATATATAAGAAACTCAAAAAACTTAAAACCATAAAAAGAAAACAAATAACCCAATCAATAAATGGACTAAGGAACTGAATAGACACTTCACAGAAGAAGAAATACAATCAATGAATATATGAAAAATGTTCAACAACTCTAGCAATGAGAGAAATGCAAATCAAAATTAAGATTTCATCTCAATCCAATCAGAATGGCAATGATCAAGAATGCAAGCAACAACAAATGTTGGCAAGAATGTGGGGAAAATGGTACACTCATACATTCCTGGTGGGAATGTAAATTGGTGCAGCCATTATGGAAAGCAGTATGGAGATTCCTCAGAAAACTTGGAATGGAACTACCATTTGACCCAACTATCCCACTCCTCAGTATCCCACTCCCAAAGGACTTAAAATCAGCATACTACAGTGATGCAGCCACATCAATGTTTATACGAACTCAACTCACAATAAACTATGAAACCACCTAGGTGCCCTTCAACAGCTGAATGAATATAGAAATTGTGGTTTATATACACAATGGAATATTACTCAGTTTTAAAGAAGAATGAAATTATGCTATTTACTAGTATATGGATGGAGTTGGAGAAATATCATGCTAAGTGAAATAAGCCAAACCCAAAAAACCAAAGGACAAATATTTTCTCTGATATGCTGATGCTAATTCACAATAATGAGCTGAGCAGGGGGGCACTAGGAAACAATAGTTACTCTAGATTAGGTAGAGGGGAGTGAAGGAAAGGGAAGAGGTGTAGTGGTAAGATGGATAGTAGATTGAAACAGGAATTATTACCTCATGTACACATATGACTGTATGACTGATGTGATCCTACAATGTGTACAATCAGAAAAATGAGAAATTATACTCCATTTATGTATAATTTATCAAAATACATAAATGCATTCTACTGTCATGTATAACATGTATAACATGACAGTAGTATTAATTACAACAATTTTTAAAAATTAAAAAAAGAATAGTTGCATATGGGAAATAAGGACATTATGAATAAGGGATGTTCACCTTGTTATCACAAACAAGCTAAGTGCACAAAATCTCTGAGAAAGGAGTATTGATACATGTCCCATTTTTTGTACAATTCTCCCCATTGAAAAACTCAGAACTGAGAAAGATCTTTGAGGAAGAGGAGATGGCCCTCAGAGAAAATGTGAATTTATCATCACTGTTACTTGCAGATATTTTTGTGTCTGTTCCCATACATTCTCACTGTTGCTATATTTGATACTGGATGACACACTAGTACTCACAGTATATATGAGCCATAAGGGAAAAGCTGAAGTGAAATAATGAATAATTGATGGCCTTTAGCATTTGTGGGTGGCATAAATTATGTTATTTTCAGGTAGACCAAGAAACATGTCAAATATATTGTATTTATCAAAAAAACTTTCAGTTGAAAGTCATAGGAACACAACTCAAAACAATTTAAGCAGAATAAAGAAAACAAACAGGAGGTGTAATAACTAAAGTTATGGAAAAGTTAAGGGATATAGTTTGTCAGATTCAGGGCTTCAAGTGATGTCATTTTTTTTTTCTGTGTTAGGGATTGAACCCAGAACCTCAAGCAAGTAGACAAGTGTTCCACCACTGTGTTGCACACCAAATGTTGTCTCTCCTTCTGTAGGTAGCTGTCTCCAAGCCAAGGTGCCACCAGAATTTTAATCCTAATATTCTGGTATTTTGGTAATCCCAGCAATGGGAAGTTATTTTCTCAATCATCAAGGGAAGATGCTGGTTAACCTGACCTGGCATAATATGGTCAGGCCATAATTAATCATTCATCTAGGGGGATTAGTGACTATGATTGGCCAGAGCTTCCAGTCAGATATTTAATCCCACATACTTAAATATGAGCCAACTTCAAGAATTACCAGGCATCTTAGGAAAGCCTTGAACATAAAATATTGAATTAATAAGAACCTCCCAGGAAAAAAGCAAATTAGAGGTCACAGTTACCATGCAGGGAGAAAACAATAAAAAATCCTTAAAAGTATAACATTAATATCACCAGAAAAGTTATTAGAAGCATGAAACAAGAACAGAATATTATAAAAAGGGAGCTTCCAGAACATAAACATATTTCTTAAAATTTCTTAAAAACATGACAGTGTAATAGAAGGATTGGAAGATATTTTAAGGTATTTCAAGAACTCTCTCAGAAAGTATATTTCTTAAAAAGGAATGGTAGAAAAAGTATGGAGCAAAGAAAATTGAAGGACCAGTCCATAAGTCCAAAATCTAAGTAATAGGAGCTCTAAAAAGAGAAACAAGAACAGGAGGCAAAAATCATCAATAATATAACTCAAGAAAATGTATAGAATAAAAGCAAAATTATTTCTAATTCAGGAAAAAACACAGAGCAAATAGGTCAAAATATAAAAATAAACTTACACTAGGACTCATCACAAATAAATTCAGGATCTTAGGTTATAAAAGATCTTTCATACAAATTGAGAAATACAAAGACAGAAGTAGAGAGAAGGTAATGATAAAGTCACATGCTAATCAGTATTGGAATCATTTCAGGCTTCTCAACAGCATTACTGGCAACTAGAAAACAATAGAACACTATTTTAAAAAGGTTTCCAGCTTAAATTCTATATTCAACCAAATTATCAGTCAATCGAGAAGACATATAGGTTTTCTAATTTACCTACCATTTCATACTCTTTATTAGAAACCCACTGTTGGGTAAGCTTTAGCACTACAGAAATCTCTGAATGTAGGATCCAGGGAAATTAGCAAAGGAGTGAAGTAAAGATGCTCTCCAGTATGGCAGTAGTGCAGCAGGCACAGAAGCAACTCATCCAGAGTAGCACCAATTCAAAAGCACTGGGAGAGGGCTCAGAATGTAGCCCAGTTGTAGGGTGCTTGTATGGGTGAGTCCCTGGATTCCATCCCTAGCACCTGCCCCCCACCTCCAAAAAACAGCATTGGGAGAGATTTTTTAAGAGAACATCATGGAGCCCCTAATGTGACTAGGCCTCTGGACAGGCAGTTGTCAGAATGCATGGTACTTACTTATTTATTAATGCTAAGTACATGGAAAACTAGCATTCCTATGCAAAAAAAGGAGGTATTATCCATTACAATAAAATAAAATTAGAATAAAAATCTTCCTTTCTCAAACCAAATTCATTCTCAGAATCAACTCATTTTTATCAGTATTTTCAAAAACTGAAATTGAAAATAAGCAATCTATCCTACAGAGAAACAAGAAAATAGTTCTCTAGTAAGCCATACACCAATTCCTCAAATTACTCACTGTCCAATATTGGCTGGGGAAACAGAATGTAAGGAGGTAAAATTGAAACTGACAATTATAATACAACATGGCTAGGGCCCAAATGGGGCTGTAGAAGCAAAATAGAGGGTATACCTAACTTCTTAAGTGTGACCAGAAACCTGGAAGCAACAAAGCATATGCTCCTGGCTCAGTATTATAAATGGGCACCTATATAATGGTATCTGAAGGAAAATGAATGACATTCAATAGGAGAGGGCACATTCAATAGCATGCTGATGGGCAGGTTGACCCTGGGGGTTGAAAGTTGAACAAGGACAGTTGAAGCACAGGCTTGGAAACTGAGGTCAGAAGGTCAGAAATTTGGAAAGAAGAGTGGGTCTAGGAGAAACATCTAAAAAAATGGGAGTCATTCAGGACTCACCAGTTTCTGTATAAGACTATTGCAGGGAGCTGTTTTTAGCTGAAAGCAAACCCAGTATGTAGGGCATTTGCTGCTTCATGCCTGGACTAGAGTCTCAATCAATGTCTTTTAAAAATGTTTATTTTCACCCTTCCATCATAGGACACAGCTAGAGTTGCCATCTTTGAAGCAGTGAGTGAGCCCTCACAAGACACTGAATCTACTAGTGCCTTAATTTTGGACTTCTCAGTCCCCAGAACTGGGAGCAATAAATTTATCTTGTTTATAATTTATTTGGTACTGGAAATTGAAGCAACTGAACCACATACCCAGCCCTTTTTATTTTTTATTTTGAGACAGGGTCTCGCTAAGTTGCTTAGGGCCTCGCTAAGTTGCTGAGGCTGGCTTTGAACTTGTGATCCTCCTGCCTCAGCCTCCCAAGTTGCTAGGATTACTTGTGTGCACCACTGCACCTGGCTTGTTCATAAATTTTTAAAAATGGTTTTATTTTAAATTTATTTTTAATTATGATGAAAAAGCATATGAATATTCTTTTAATAATTTTAAATGTATAGTTCAATAGTGTTAATTATATTTGCATTGTTGTGTAACAGATCTCTAGAACTTTTTAATCTTGTAAAACTGAAACTATACGTACCTTGTTGTCTTCTTAGTTTTTTCCTTCAATTCGGGAAAATCATCAGATATTTAAATCTCCCACTTGAGTCATCCCACCTAAAGGTATTCAGAACCCTAAACTGGGCACTTTGGAATTCCAAGTGTTTGGATTTTCCAAAATCTGTTAGTGTGCTGGGGTAGAATTCTCAAGTTTATTGCTTTTACTATTAGCACTTTAGAAAAGATCTGCAAGGGGCTGTATGAATCAGCATCTGGTTTGAGAGAAGATCAATACAGCTTAGTGTTCTCAATAAAATAAAAACAGGGAGCCAATTTAATTATTATGCTTCTGTTGAGCTTTCTATCCCCAAAGCTAATTATTTTTCAGTAAGGATCTCCACCTTGATTATAGCCCATGTTATACAAAATTTAGAATTCAATAATGTTGCATCTGACTTTAGGGAGTCAGGGTTGGCAAACACATTTTGATTAGCTAAAAGTTTTGGTGAAGACAGAAGCCATGACAGAAAAAAGAGCAAGTGAGGAAGCAAGCAGGTGAGGGAGGTTAGGGAGGAAAGAAGAAAGGAAGGAAGGAAGGAAGGAAGGAAGGAAGGAAGGTTGGAAGGAAGGAAGGGAGGGAGGGAGGGGGGGAGGGAGGGAGGGGAGAAAAAATAGACTTTAGGGTAGAAAGTTTTTAAGAATTTCTTTCAATGTGAACACATTTTTGCACATATTAAAATTAGAGGATCCAGCAAAAGTTAGCTTTATTTCACTCTGTTTCAGATATTGTGGCTCCATCCCTGACAAATGTATTTAAACTACTGGAGCTGCTGCGTGAATTCAATATGCAGGCTGTGGTTCCACTCAGCTTCATTTTATTCATCATCTTTGGCACCATCTGTCCAGACCCTTTCTATGGGTCATTAAGCAAAGGGAAAGATGAGCAGTTATGAGAGGTGACAGTACCCTCTAGCATTTCCCCTAAACCTGGTGTCATAGGTGTTGGAAGAACCTGTCAGATTTTAGGGAAAGCCTGAAAAGCAGAATCTGAGATGTATATTAGCATGCAGGAAATTTATTAGGGCGCTGTCTTGAAATCAACACTTGTGAAGGAAGGGAAAGAAACAAACTGGGCTGAGAAGAGGTTGGGCCTCACAGGATCATTCTTAGGGCAATTAACTTGTTCCTGATTGTCTGAGACTATTCCACTTTAGGACTTCAAGTCCCATGTCCTGGGAAACCCATCAGACCAAGGAGAGCTAAGATAATTGGTCACTCTAGGACCTCTAGAGCTGGGATGGTCTTTCAGAGATCTTTCTTGTTGTTTTTGTTGCTAGAGATTGAACTCAAGCCCTCATGATAAGCACTTGCTCTACCACTAAGTGCACCTCCAACCACAGAGATACCTTGATTTGCTACCCATGTCTCTTTATGCCTCTTCATTAACCATGTGTTGAATAGGGAATGTATCCTACTGTCCAACAAAGCATAGCCTTGGATGAAATAGTTCAGTCAAAAGCAACTTCTGGAGAGTGACTTAGCTGTGATCTGTCAGTCACAAACTATTTTAGCAGCTAGTGAGACAAGTACTTCAGTTCTGAAGGTAGGGGGAATTGAGATATAACTGATTTTGCTATGTTACATTCTAGTCAGTCAGGAACTTGATGGGACCCAATGTGGGTCCAGTTAGTCCCTTACAAAGCAGTCATCTTAATACTTAGAAACAGGACTAAATGACCCCTCTCTCCAACTGCTGCTGCCAAATTATTGGCATTTGAGGAAATTCTGGCTAGCCATCTGTCAGTTTGAGGAACATTTCTAACTCTGAGAAAACTACATCATCATCCAAGTGGTATGAATCCTGGTGGCTCCAAACAATCTGCCTCCTTCACTTTAGCCACTTTGGGGAAGGATTTTGGCCAGGTCAAGAGCATAAAATGGGCATTGGGAGGACAGTGACCATTACCACCTGCTGAGGCAAATGTAACCCTCTATATGAAAGAAACATGTGCTCAAAAGTCAGCCAGCCTATGTTCTCATTCACCCCTTGACTTTGTAGTCAAGTGGTTAATGCCTCTAAGTTTCAGTTGCCTCAGTCACAGAGGGGGCTAACAATGACTACTTCTTAAGGTTTTTTATGAGGATAAAATGAAATTTAGATAGAATATAAAGAGATACATGTTGAGAGATTGAGAAGTAAGAACTCATATTTTCTTGGTTTCATGTTTTTGCCTTTACCATTCACTAGCTATATGTCACATATCTTGACAAATTATTAGGCTTTATATATCTCAGTTTTCTCACCTGTAAAATGAACTATAGTGAGGGTCATATGAAATGATCAATTTCAATTACTGTGACTAGTGCTTAAAGCATAGGCAAGCACTCACTATATGCTAATTGTTATTATTACTATATTCAGAGTCCTAGTAGTATGTTTGGCATATAGTAAGTTTTAATAAATTGTCTATTAAGATGGAGATATGATTCAGCTAGTAGTGCAATAGTGATAGAAGTCCTCCTCCTTCTGATGATCCTTTCCATTTCCTTTTTGCGTGGGGTATTCAGTAACAAAACTTGATAGATACCTTCAATACAGAAGAGCATAGAGGATCTGGATAAAAACATGGAGGCTCTGGCCACTTGGAGTTGGCTATGGCCTAGCCCGGAGGATCAAAAAGTTGGTTTCCAGATCAACCTGATCATCACCTGGGAGCTTGTTGGAAATGTAAATTTCTGATTTGCACAGTAGACCCACTGATTTGGAAATTCTGGGGCTAGAGCTCAGTGATCTAATGAATAATCTAGCTTGAGAACTGATACCTTAGGCTTTGGAAAAGAGATAGATCTTAAATTTTTCATGTTAGATAGGCACTAGTATCTCTTCAGATAAGTGACAAAAATAAGCCAATTACAAATATGTCCATGAATGCACATCAGTCTTTGGAGTTGGCTCTCCATGGAGCAAGGAGTGAGAGAGGATAAGAGCTACTTTACATTATAATGTGTGGGTATAGCTCAACTACTCTGTGTATGCTTGGCCCAAAGTAGATGTTCAATAAATAGTTACTGGGCTAAGGGACGAGGAAAGATATGCAAAAGACAGAAGTCCTCAATGTTTATCATTGCTTAAGCCACCATAGTCTTCTTCCTGCTAGTCTTAGAACAGCAACCTCTCATGTTTCTTTGGATTCTTAGAGTGAGCACAGTTCCTGAACTGGCATAGCTGTTGAATTATCAGGCATACACTTATTTTTCAGGTTAGAGATATAGCCAACCATCACCTAAACTATGAATGTGGCCAGCCCTCTATACCCACATTCACATTTCTAAAATATTAGAGATTTATAGTATCCAGAGAAAACCCACCAAAGAACCCCCCTCTTTCCAAAGGTTTTGATGTTCAGTGTTATTCATTGCTATTAATCACATATACTTTGGAATATCGCTATACACATACACATGAAAATTGTGATAATTGAGAACTTTAAATACTTATTTCTGTATTTTTGCTTTCATATGTGAAAGCATATGGAAGTCCTGTTGGGCATAAATGGCTGTTTATTTTCCAAATCTCTCTAAAACAAAATTTGTAAGTCAGAATCTTCTGCAGTAAATTCTAAACTGCTTTAATTAATTCACGAAGTGAGTAAGTGTATTTTCCATTTAATGGAAAATGCTTTTGGCAGTAATACCACTTACTTTGCACAAGTTAACAGAGCATTAAGAAAAAGAGAGAAATATTAATCATATTTGAGAATATAGCTAGCTTTGTGGTTAGACTATTAACCACTTATGGCACCACTTATAGAAATGATACAACATGTTCAAAGGAAATGGCTGTCCTATATTAATATTATCATATTAAAAGTTAATAAATCAAAATGCTCTAAAACAATGTCTAAAATCAACAAATAGAAAACACTATAATCTGCTGTTAACCTAATGTCATCTTTCCACTTAAAGCATGTTATCATTTCAAATGTGAGACTGCCAGTTGTCACATCTGCTCTAAGCAAAATGAATGGAAAAAGAAGAAATATCAGAATTGTTGGTCATAAGATTGTTGGAAATATTGCTGTTTGTTCTTTAACAGGAGAGGGAAACTGTAAATTCCGTTAAGAGGAAAATTGTCATGAATGTTTGAAGGTAGCTTCCTTAAAAAGTATTCACTAACACTTCCAAAGAGACTTCATGTTTCATGTTCCTGTTGATCTCTACCCATATAGTGAAGGTACTACGCAATATCATCTCATGCCCCAATTTATAAAGGTTGGCTTTCACCCTGAACACATGGGACAGTGATGAATGCTGCTTCATTTACAGCAGATGGGAACATTCTGGCAGAGTCAGAAACTGTATTTGGCAAAGTAGTAGGAAGAGTTCTTGAGGAATGAGATGATTTTGGGTACATTCCAAGACAGTGCATACTGACCCATTGAGGTAATGGAGATATATTAGTTTGCTAGGACTGCTTTAATATAGTATAGCATATTGAGTGACTTACAGAGCAGAAATTCATTTTCTCACAGTTCTGGATGCTGGAAGACCAAGATCAAGATGTTGGTGGGGTTAATCTCTTCTGAGGCCTCTCTCTTTGGCTTGATACCTTCTCATTGTGTTGGTGACTGTGTGTCATCCCTTTGTATTGTCTCTGTCCTGATATAGTCTTCCTTTGAGAATACCAGTCATATTGAATTATGATGTAATAACTCCATTTTAAATTAATTACCTCTTTAAATACATTATTTTCAAATACAGTAATAGTATGAAGTACTAGGAGGTAGGGTTTTAGCATAGGAATTTGGAAGGGGCACAATTCAGTTCATAACAGGGGATGAAAATAATCTTTTAGATTTGGAAATGTAGTTTTTCTTCATTCACTTATTCAATGTAGTTTTTCACTTATTGAACAAATAACTATAGATTTCTATTATAGTAATTGTAATGCAAGAGAGAGATGTAGGGTGATGAGAGATTATATTAGGATTTAGCCAAGGCCTGAGTAAGGAACAAATGAAGGAGAAAGAAGTGTTTTAACAAGAGGAAACAGTATTTACAAAGGATCCCATGTCAAGGAGTTTGTATGAAGTTGCAAAAGAAGATCATTATGACCAGACCCAGGAGATGGAGGGAAACTCTGGTACTAGATGAGGCTGGAGAAATAAGTAGAGGCCAGATGGGCAGGATCTTGTGGGAATAAAGGACTTTGTGTCCATTCCATGAGTAGTGGGAAGTCATAAGGTATTGTAAATCTGGGGAGGGTAATGAAGGTGGAAATAATCATACCACTTTGAGTACACTGCTGAGAATAAATCATAGAAAGCAGTAGAGAGGAAGAAGACAAGCAAGTTAAGAGATATTTGTTTTGTAGGAGATGGTGAAGAAACAAAGTTGATAGATTCAAAAATATTTTGAAAGTAAAATCAAAAGGATTTAATTAATGATGACTTATATGTATATTGAGGGATGGTAAATAATAATAATTATGGTCTGAGAATGATTACAAGTGTTCACTCTTGCAATACAGGATAGGTTCTCCTGACCATCCCTGAAACACAGACCAATAGGGTAGTACAGGGATTTGGAGGGAAAATCATATTATCCATTGAATCTTGTTGAAATTGAGATGAATTTAAGATATCAAAGAGACATAAAATAGACAATTAGATATGAAGGCCCTGCACTAAACTGAAGAGAAGTCCCTGGGTGGGATGTCCTGGGTGCTTGAAGTAGGATATCACTGGCCTATTCTGGAAACTGAGTGCTGAGAGATGGGTGGAACACTGAGTATGCCTGCCTCTGGGTTAGTATAGATAACTTAAGGAATTTGGAATAGGAGGGATATAAGGTTAAGATGTTATTTTGCTGTTTTAAATTGAGGCAAAGTCCATGGGAAGGAAGTGATTGAGAGTGGGAGGGTAAGTATATATGGGGAAAAAAGAATAATCAGATAAGCTGACTACTCATCCTTTGGACAGCTGTTGATAGATATGCTAACTTCTGTACTCCAAGTTTTCTTCATTCTCATACCATCTGTGATCATGATTATTATTTATATGTATTAGTTGGCAAAAGTTTCAGTAAATAAGATAAAATCATTACATATAGTAAATGTTTTTTTGTTCAGATTTTAATCTGAAACAATCTGCTAAGAAGCTAAACAGGAAGTAGTAAAGGATTAGGCATGCTTGTGTGCTTTAAAGGGTATTTAAGTGGCCCTGATATGGCAGAATTTCATTTTCAAATGGGGGTAATAGATCACACAATACTATATAAATTCTTCTGGGTGGTTGGGATATATTAAAAGATGATGCAAACTGAATTTTTAGATCAATCTCTTCAATTTATACTGAACTCTTCATTCTAGTATCACTATTGATTTGTTCACTGACAAAATACCTTGTGTCCAAGGTTGCAAAAGCTTTTAGTCTCTGCTTATTTGCATTCCATTTCTTAAATTTAGCATATCCAGCCAAATTGAATGTGTTTGGCAATTAGCAACATCTCTGAATACTTGCTGATCTTTGGCATTACAATATATTGTTTTAAGGAATAATCATTAAAGTGTGTCCAGTAAGTTTTTTCTTCAATTTTGGTTTTCAGAATTTCATTTCCATTCATCATGTACTTATTCAATCATATTGATTTAACGCCATCCAATATGATGTGTTCTTTGGGTATAATAATAAATAGCAAAAATACAATAAATGATTCAAGCAAATTTGTATGGATATAGATTTGCACTCATTCATTCACTTCTTCATTTATTGCATCTTCTTTACGTGATGCAAATCATAGAAAACACAACTAACATACACGAATATTTATTACATGAATTCCATTGGTAGTTCATCCAGGATTAGCTTAGTAGTGCAATGATACCAAGGGCCATATTTCTTACTTTCCTCTTTCATATTGGTGGAATTCTAAATACAACATCCTCCCAAGACAATATTCAAAGCAGAAAGTAGATGGAGAAGCCAAAGGGAATTCTCTTTGCATAGATTTTAATTTTTACTTCCCCCAAAACTCCCCAATAAGTAGCAGAGTGTGTGCTTAGCATGTGGTAGGCCCTGGGTTCAATCTCCATTACTACACACACACACACACACACACACACGCACGCACACACACAGTCATACACACACATGAAGAAAATCCCCAACAGACTTCCCATTCCATCTCTTTTGCCAGAACTGAGACACACACTCACCCATAAATAAATAGCTGACCAAAAAACAGCAGGACTGCCATTATGTTTTAGATCCACCATGGTTCACCTCCTAGTGCTGGACCTAATTTTTCCCAAGTACAATTAGAATTTAGACAACTACAAAAAGGGGGAATAGTGTTGAGTAGATAGTCATAGATGTTTAATTCTTACTATTTTTTCTAAATATAAGTCAATATTTATTAAACACATTCTAAGCACACACAGGCACATATAAACACAACATATGTGAGGCTCCATATGAAGAGCTTACTCCTGTGATTGCTATGGATGTTGTCTGTTGGCACTAGCCAAGGTGTGAAACTGTGCCATCCTCCTTGTTAGACTGCCTTTCTTCAGAATATAGTTATGGATGTCATGGATTTTACTGGACAATGTTTGCATTACTGAAAACATAATTGGCTTGAGCAGAAGAGTTCATACTGATGGGTCATTTGACCACAAGGATAGAAGTCTTTATTTATGAAATATATACAAAACAACTACATGATATGATTATGTGGAATGAGAACTCAAGATCTCTTTTTCTGTGCAGTATCTGACTCTGAGAAATGGTGTCCCTGCACTGCAACCTCTCTTGTTTCTATGATTATTGTAGTGCTTACACATTCAATTCTCTATCGTCATTTTAGTTTGTCCCCACTTTTCTTCTGTTTATCCTTACATTTTTCTCATATTTTATCAACCATCTCAGAGCTCCATTTTCTGCTTCAAATCTTTTGCCATTTTCTAGTCACCAACTTCCAATCTGTCAAAAAAGAGTAAGTACAAATATCTACACACATTCTTAGTGCAAGCTGTCTCATACTTATGAAAAAAAGAATGGAGAGGATTCACACCAGTAGATGAGGGCATTGAGTTTAGTAGCTTGTGCCCTACAATAATACTGCGTAAGTTTTGATCTCCTCTCTATTGTTTATGAGCAATGTAATCCTAGGATGATTTCTATTGTTGTTTGTTTCTAATTCAGCACAATTTGACATTGCAGTAGAGTTTATACAAACAGAGAAAACAAACATGGAGATTCTGCAGTGATGGGAGAGGTTTTTAAAATTTTTATTGGTTCTTTTTAGTTACACATGACAATAGGATTCACTTTTATTTACTTGTTTTTTAAAATTTCTACAGACTGCATTTTGATTCATTGTACACAAGTGAGGTACAACTTTTCATTTCTATGATTGTACAGGATGTAGATTCATACAATTCATGCAATCATACATGTACATAGGGTGATAATGTGTGTCTCAGTCCACTATCTTTCCTTCTCCCACACCCTCTCACCTCATTTCCCTCTACACAATCCAAAGTTCTTCAGTTCTTCTCTTACCCCCCCCATTATGTATCATCATTCACTTATCAGAGAAAGCATTCCAGCCTTTGGTTTGTTGGGATTGGCTTATTTCACTTAGCATGATATTCTCTAATTACATCCATTTACCAGCAAATGCCATAATTTTATTCTTTTTTATGGCTGAGTAGTATTCCATTATGTTTATATACCACAGTTTCTTTATCCATTCATCAGTTGAAGGACATCTAGGTTGGCTCCACAATCTAGTTATTGTGAATTGAACAGCTACAAACATTGATGTGGCTGTGTTACTATAGTATGCTGATTTTAAGTGCTTTGGGTATAAACCGAGGAGTGGAATAACTGAAACAAGAGGATTCATTTTGACATGATTATAAAAGCATGGACTAAAATTTGTTCCAATTCATTTCCCAGTACTTCCCCTTTCCCTCTCCTCTTCCCTCCCTGGTTCCCTTTCCTCTAATCTACTTGTCTTTCAGGTATTTACTTATTTTTTAAATTAATGTCTTATGGATGTACATGATGGTGAGATTCACTCTGTGTTTATATCTGTACATAGGAAAGGTAGGTCAGATGTACAAACCTATAATACATTTCTGGAATAGGTCAAAAAATTAGTTGTTAAATTTAGTAAACTTACCATAACTTCAAGTGAGGGCTTAAATGGGGGAGGAAGAAAGATTGGGCAAAAAGGAAAGGAAAAATAGAGACAGAGAAAGGGAGAAAAAACATATAGAAGAATAACATACACCCATGTATAAAGGAGAAATAGATGAATGGTTGGTACTTGAGGTAGTAGAGACAATGCAAGAGGATAGTAGGGGTAAGAGCAGCAGGTATAAACTAGAGCTAGGGAAACAAAGATAGGAAGGTCTATTCCAATTAATGCTTTCAACCATGAGATAAAGTACGTTCAAATGGGTTGAAGGTACAATGTTGTTATTGGGCTAACAATTATCATTCAAGTTAAAGAGCTATTTGTATGATCAAAGTTGACATTAGAGTTGTTTATAGTATACCATGCTTACTAAAAGCCACATTTTCTTCACCTTATTGAATCCTGGTTTGAATTTCATTGGGGTTTGGACGTTTAGCAGATGTCCATCAGCCTTTGTCTGTGGATCTCTCCTGAGCTGCAGGGACACAGGAGCTAACTCCCTAGTTGCTATGCACCTCCTACCAGCAGCTCTGGTTTTCAGCTCAGGGGCCTGCAGGTGACTGATAAGAGAAAGCAGTGCTGTGGGTTGGCTGTTTCTATTGTGTGCAGTAGTTCAGGATGCAGGCCCTGGAGTGCACCTGTTCCCCTCTACAGGATCTTTTTCACAGAAACTCTGGTAGTGGGTTTTCCATGGGTGTTCTGTGGTGCATTCCCCTGGAGAGCACCACTCTTTGAGGTAGTGTAGAGAAGGGTCTCAGGTAGTTCTCCTGGACCCTAGTTTCCATTGCCCCAGGATGTGAATGGTGGACATTGATTCCATCTGTTTGCTAAGTCTGAAGCAAGTTCCTGCAAGTAGCCAAACATTGCCCTGTCACTTGCCAATTATGATCCCAGTTGGGGCTGGGCACAAGTTAAGCACCTTCCTGCTGCATTGGCTCTGGTAATTTCCCCCTGGGTCTCTATGTCACTAGGTATTCAGGGAGCTGCCCTCTGGTATGGCCCCACAATCCTGGGAACCTTCTCTAGACCTCCCACAGTGCCTCCCCTCAGTATCAGTGTTTGGGCCTGGTGAATCTACTTTCCTTTGTTCAAGGCCAAAGCTGCTCACTGCTGTCTCTGAGTCCAGCAAGCAGACTCTGGGCAGAGTTTTCTGTCCTTGCCTGAGTCATGGAGGCTGAACCATGTTAGGAGCACTTCCCGGCACATGTCCTCACCCGCCCAGGCTTCTTGTTTACAGTGAGGGGGAGTGGGAGAGGATTTCAGCAATTTTTGGCTAGTAATGTTCCTTCTAGAAGTTCTTTCTAGCCAGATGCTTAAGAGGACCCACTACAGGGGACTTCCCTCTGGTTTAATTTGCAGCTGTCTGGACATGGTGTTGTACTGATTTAAGGGGGTGACAGTAAGCGGGAGGCTCCACAAGATGACTGTGGACCCCAGCTGTTTGCCCTGTTTTAAGGACCAGGACCCTTTTGTTACTATCACACTTTAAATTTTGTCTTTCAACTGTTTTTAAGTGGGTAATCTTTAGAGAATTTCCACTCTCCCCTGTGGCACCTCCCCCTTCTTGTCCCCCAGTTTGGATTTGGGGTTAGGGGACTCTGAGGTTATTTTCATACTCTAGAAACCTATCTTCCAGTCTCTCTAGGTCTCAGACTTTACAATATTGAGTCTTAGAGCATTTATTTTGACACCCACCTTTCAATTCTGCTCTTCCTTCACTGCTTCCTTTCTGTGTTGTGAGGAGATCAGGACTCGATGACTAGCTTGGTTCTGCTATCTTCCAAAGGAGATGGGCAGATTGCTTAACTTATCTGAGCCTCAGTTTCTTTATCAGCAAAATAGGAGTAACAGTATCAACCCATTAGGTGGGAGTGAGAATTAAATTTGATATCATAAAAACACTTAGCACAATCTCTGGCATATACGTCATTAGTCTTAATTTTATTATTATGTCTGCAGATAGGAGTAGGATCCAAATTAATGTGATCTTTCATTTTTTCAATATTGTTTTATTTTGTAAACATGGAATGAATAGGCAAAGATAGTCTCATACAAATTTCAATAACAAATATATTCTTACAGAGATATGTATGATAAAATTCAAATAGTCCTGAGAACTTTATAACATTGAGTTTTTGCTTCAAAGGGATGTCCATTCTTGGACTCTGACCCTCAGAACTTCTTATAAATTGTTTTTATCACTAATGGTTAGGATAAAAGTAATTATAAAATTACTTGCTAAGCTCTTTGACCTGGGGAGGTGGCACTATTTTTGACTAGTGCTAGATTCCCTTTAGAGTGGTCTTGATCTCAGAGTGATTCAAACATGCCGCCTTAATTGACTGAGCATTCCAATTGAAACTGAGTCATAAAAACCTGTGCAAAGGACGATGAGATGGTGCGTTTTTGAAATTAGTATTTAGGGTCAAGTACCTTTGAAATGTTTCATATTTTCTCAGTATATCTTCCAACTTTTGTGGTTACATAAAGTTAATCAATACTTATCTCAATTACCTCATCAGTCCCTGGAACCATCTTTGTACTCATATGTCTGACATATTTCACTTATTTCAATGCAGATGAGAATACAGATTCTTGTTATAATTCTCAGACATTCCTGAACAATAGTCAACCCCTGTCCCCTAGACTAGTTGCCTCTAATAGAACTCAAAATACACTTTCTGTAAAGCACTTATAGTGGTTATTATTCATTAATTATGTTGTTAAGTACTTTGTTTAAACTTCCTACTTGCAGCCTTAAAATAGCCTTTCAAAGTTGTTATCCTTATCCTCATAATGAATTGCACTCTTAGAGTCTGTCTGAGGTCATTCACTTAGTAGGTAAGGAGCCAGAATCCCTAAACTCTGCACATAACCTTAACTTGTATATTCCATTGTCATCATTTAATGAAACTACTACTTCTAATGTTAGCTAAAATCAAATGCAGATCTATGGATAAATTCTTAGGCTAATGGTACACCATTGCTCACAAGTATCCATACCTGAAGTTAGAGTTGAGGAAAAGTTGGTAGTTATAGCAGATGCTGGTACTGTCTAAGTCATATCCCCTTGACCTTCCCTGGAAGTCACCTGCAGATAATTCCCTTACATACATGAGTCTTTCATTTCTTTCTGCCTGAGGCATTCTCTGGCCATTGTAGCACATAGACATGATGGACCAGGAAGAAATTACCCCTGGAGCAATCTTCAAGTAATGAAGGACATAAATTGCTAGATAAATAACTCATTTTACTCATGTTCCAGTTAGAAAATTCTGAACTGTGTTCCTTATAGTCTTACAAAGGAGATTGAAACTTAGTAGTTCACTGCTGTCCCCTATTCATTAACTCATCCATCACTGGCTTTCTTCTTTACATGATCTCACTTTCCTTTTCTCTAACAATGCTACTTAGAATCATCTCCAATGCATGCTATTAGGGGAACACAAACTAGTACAGTTATATAAAGCATAATGGAAATATTGCAATTCCAGGTGATCATCTGGATATTATGCCTTATATCTTACCTGCACTTTATCCTAGAGACTGCATCTATCTGGCAGCCTATTTAATATATCTATTTAAAAACTACTATGGTGAAAAATAGCCTTCAAGTAATCAGAGATGACTTCCTTTGAACCTCAGCCTCTTACCACAGGAATGCAGAGTAACTGCTTCCTGGAAAATGCATTGTTGAACAGTGTGATTTCTATGTGTATATATGAACAATCTCAGGTCTTGAGATGGAAAATAGGTAGTACCTACCAGAATCTCAGGTGCCACCTGCCATTGCTGCCATTGCTATGAGTAATTTTATAAATATTGCCATGGAAGTTCCACTTCTCCAAGTGGCCTTTCCTAGTGTTTTGGAACACTAGGGCCAGAATCAACTTTAAAGTAGCCACTTGCATGTTGTCACATGCAGACAACAGCATGTGATTGCTCTGGCACAAGACTTTGAATGAAATATTTGTTGGATCAAATTAAGGTAAAGATTAGTTTTAATTTCAGCACAAAGTTGGTAACAGCTGTGTAATATTGTTTCAAGTCTGTTGCCAGTAAAGGGTACCATGATGGTTCAAATGATAGAAGCATTGACATAGCACACCCCACAGTTAATGAGTAATAACAGATTTCTCAAAGTCCATAATGATTGTATGGAGATTGATGCTGGTCTCAACTCTTAGTCCTGGCTTAAACCAGACACAGGATCCTTCTAGTCACCCTGCATCCAGCTGGAATGAACAGGAACTGAAATATTGACCACTATCCTGAGGACCTTTCAGCCTGAAAGTTTATCCCAGCTTCCAAGCCTTCCAGACTCAAGGAACTTCCATGTGGCACATATGAATAAGCCTGTGCCTCAATTGATGTCTGGGGCCCCAAAACAGAAAATATACTCACTGTTTGGTCTTATGACTCTCTTGGGAGATCATATAGTGAAATAGTGATGAACTGGCAGAGCAAGGCTAGATCACTTTTGATTGATTTGCTCTCCTCTCATTCACATCTGCACTCACATATCTCTTTTTAGGCATACTTTTTCTACTGAGCTGCCTGAGGCTATAAGCAATAGACAAATTAAGTCCACTGGCTTAGATAATAATGGGATATATTATCTTACAGAAAAAGAAGTCTGACAGTAGTGTGGCTTCAGGGTAGTCCAACTGAGTGACTCAAGAACTTCTGAGATTCAAGTTCTCTTAATCTTTTTGTTCTGTCTTTAGCTTCCCCCTCACAGCTGCAAGAAGCCTCAAGGAATTCAAACAACATCTAAGGTTTGGAGGAAAGAATGGGTTGTCTTTATGTCCTTATGTAAAATGGAGGACAATGGTTCCAGAAGTTTCCAGCCAACTTTCTCTTTAATGTCATCAGCCAGGATGATGTCCCAGTCTTAAATCAATCACTGACAGGAAGGACAGAGCTATCACAATTAGCTCAAATTACTCCTACTGTGGTGGAGATTGGCCTGACTTTCACTGAAGTATAGAGGCATTTAATTTGGAGGCAAACTAGGATTCTTCAAGTAAATGAGGTGGAGGTAGACCTCTTGTGGAATAATCAACAGTGATATATATATATACCTTCTATGGCCAATATATATTTTACCTCACCTTTTCTCTTTTGTTTTACTTCATAGTTCTTATACCCTTTGTCCACTTATTTACTTTCTTCCCTTGCTACTGTAATGTATATGCTCCATGTGGGAAGAAAGTTTGAAGACACTAAATAAATACTTGCCAAATGAATGAATAATATTGTCCATCAAATGATTCTCCAAGTGGCCTTTGTAAGGATGAATTCCAAGCAAAGGGAGGTAGTGACAAGGAGGGGAGAATGGAAACAGGCAGGATGCAAGACAGATCAAGATAGAATCATGGTTGTTTTTCCAATTGACATATAGAAACAGTATAAGAACATGACTTTTTCATTAACAAATAAGCATCACTTGTAGAAGAATAAACATGAATTCCACTCTGCACAAAGCAACAATCTGATGCTTTGTGGTGCCACAAAGGAAGAGGCTCACAAATGGATGAAACTGAATTATATTTTGGGGCTGAGATATGTGGAAAAGTATTGAGTATCAATAACTTAATGGAGGAAAAATAAGAGAATTAACTAAGTAGGCAATGTCAACAAAACCCAGTATTCTTCAATGTACCACAAAATTGTACTGTCAATATTGAAGAAAAGAAAAATTTCCTTCTATGAGCATAAACTAAAATTTGAGTTCATAAGAAATCATTGTACCAGTTTAATTGGCAGTGATTTTTTCATTCTTGGTAGTATATCATAGTGGGTCTTGACATCTTTGATTCATCAAAGACAGTATATTTATAGAATGTTCCAAAAATAACATCTACATACAAAAACATTAAAATTTTGATAGACAAATAATAGACTGGGAAAAATATTTGTAACAAGAGAACAGAGAGTGCTTTAGTATAAATAACATACAATGTACTCTTAAAGATCATTACCCTATGTACATGTGTGATTAATAAGAATGATATGATCATCATGCACAACCATAGAAATGAAAATTTGTACTCCATATGTGTACAATGAATCAAAATGAAGTCTGTCAAAAAAATTTAAAAAAAGATTGTTGGGAAAAGGAAAGGAAAATAATCTACAATAAGAATGGATGAGGGTGAAAGAGTAAACAAAATTGATATCTTTGCCATACTAATGAAGAGGAGAGAAAAAAACTCAAATTACTAGAATTTGTGATGAAAAGGAAAGATCACAACAGACACCACTGAAATACATAACATAATTAGAAGCTGCTTTGAAAATCTATACTCCAACAAAGTAGAAAATATCAAAGACATTGACAAACTTTTAGAGACATAGGATCCTCCCAAACTGAATCAGGAGGACATACACAACTTAAACAAGCAATTTCAAGCACCCAAATAGAAGAAGCCATCAAAAAACTACCAACCAAGTAAAGCCCTGGACCAGATGGATTCTCAGCCAAATTCTACAAGACCTTTAAAGAAGAACTAATACCAATACTCCTCAAAGTATTCCGTTAAATAGAAAAGGAGGGAACCCTTCCAAACTCATTCTATGAAGTCAAAACCAGACAAAGACACATCAAAGAAAGAAAACTTTAGACCAATATCACTGATGAACAAAGATGCAAAAATCCTTAACAAAATTCTGGCAAATCGTATACAAAAACATATTAAAAAGATAGTGCACCATGATCAAGTGGGATTTATCCCAGGGATGCAAGGTTGGTTCAACATCCAGAAATTAATGAACGTAATTCACCACATCAATAGACTGAAAGTTAAGAATCATATGACTGTTTTAATAAATGCAGATAAAGCATTTGATAAAATAGAGCACCCTTTCATGCTTAAAACACTTGAGAAAATAGGGATAGTAGGAACATACCTCAACATTGTAAAGGTTATCTATGCTAAACCCATAGCCAACATCATTCTAACACTAACCTTGAAACACTAGCCAGAGCAATTAGACCAAAGAAATTAAAGGGATACAAACAGGAAAAGAAGAACTCAAGCTGTCACTATTTGCAGATGATATGATTCTATATTCAGAGGATTCAAAAAACTCCACTAGAAAACTTCTAAAACTAATAAATAAATTCAGCAAAGTAGCAGAATATAAAATCAATATGCATATATCTAATGCATTTCTTTTCATAAGTGACGAATCCTCTGAAAGAGAAATTAGGAAAACCACTCCATTCACAATAGCCTCAAAAAAATAAAATACTTGGGAATAAATGTAACAAAAGAGGTGAAAGACTTCTACAATGAAAACTATAGAACATTAAAGAAAGAAATTACAGAAAACCTTAGAAGATGGAAAGATTTCCCATGTTCTTTGATAGGCAGAACTAATATTGTTGAAATGGCCATTCTACCAAAGGCCCTATACAGATTCAATGCAATTCCAATTAAAATTCCAATGACATTCCTCATAGAAATATCAAAAGCAATCATGAACTTCATCTGGAAGAATAAGAGACCTTGAATAGCCAAAACAATCCTGAGAAGAAAGAGTGAACCAGGAGGTATCACAATACCAGACCTTAAACTATACTACAGAGCAATAGTAACAAAAACAGCATGGTACTGGCACCAAAATAGACAGGCAGACCAATGGTACAGAATAGAAGACACAGAGACAATCTCACAAAAATACAGTTCCCTCATACTAGACAAAGGAGCCAAAAACATACAATGGAGAAAAGATAGCCTGTTCAACAAATGGTGTTGGGAAAACTTGAAATCCATATGTAGTAAAATGAAATTAAACCTCTATCTCTCACCCTGCACAAAACTCAACTCAAAATGGATCAAGGACTTAGGAATTAGACCAGAGACCCTGCACCAAATAGAAGACAAAGTAGGTCTAAATCTTCATCATGTTGGCTTAGGATCAGACTTCCTTAACAAGACTTCCAAAGCACAAGAAATCAAAGCAAGAATCAATAAATGGGATGGACTCCAACTAAAAAGCTTTTTCTCAGCAAAGGATACAATCAATAATGTGAAAAGAGAGACTACAGAATGGGAGAGAATCTTTCCCACACACACTTCAGATAGAGCACTAATCTCCAAAATTTATAAAGAATTTACAAAACTTTACACCAAAAATACAAAGAACCCAATCAATAAATGGGCCAAGGATCTGGACAGACATGTTACAGAAGACGATGTACAGGCAATCAATAAATATATGAAAAAGTGTTTACCATCTCTAGTAATTAGAGAAATGCAAATTGAAACAACTCTAAGATTTTATCTTAGTCCAATTAGAATGGCTATTATCAAGAGCACAAACAATAATAGATGTTGGCATGGCTATGGGGAAAAAGGTACACTCATACATTGCTGGTGGGGTTGCAAATTGGTGCAGCCACTCTGAAAGCAGTATGGAGATTCCTAAGAAAACTTGGCATGGACCCATGTTTTGACCCAGTTATCCCACTCCTTGGTTTATACCCAAAGGACTTAAAATCAGCATACTACAGTAACACAGCCACATCAATGTTTATAGCAGCTCAATTCACAATAGCTAGACTGTGGAACCAACCTAGGTGCACTTCAACAGATGAATGGATAAAAGAAGCTGTGATGTGTATACACAATGGAATGCTATTCAGCCATAAAGAAGAATAAGATTATCTGCATTTGCAGATAAATGGATGGAACTGGAGAATATCATGCTAAGTGAAATAAGTCAATCCCAAAGAACCAAAGGTCAAATGTTTCCCCTGATAAATGGATGATAATATATAATTGGATTGGTGGGATGGAGGTGAGAGATGAATGGAGGAACTTTAGATTATGAAGAGGGAAATGAGAGGGGGAGGGGGCAGGGGTATGAAAAATGGTGGAATGATACAGACATTATTACCCTATGTACATGTATGATTACATGAATGGTGTGAATCTACATCATGCACAACCATAGAAATGAAAAGTTGTACCCCATTTGTGTACAATGAATTAAATGCAGTCTGGAAAAATTAGAAAATTAATTAATTAATTAATTTTAGAAAAGAATTTATTTTAACACATTAAACACTTGGGTGCCACCTCTTGGTTCAAATGACATTGACCTGTAGCTGTTTTCCCCCAAAAGAGTAGAAGTACTATGCTTTAAACATAGCACAAGGCTTATTGTTTGTGATTAAATGATAAAGAATAAAGCTTGAAATGATTCATTTGGACCACCAAATAAGACAATGGAGAAAGAGTTCTACATGTAAACATTCAGGAACATTGCAGACATGTGACAGAAGGTAAGAAGCCAGCAAGGTCTGCCTGGGCATCATCATCACTAGTGAAGGTGCCAACAGGGGCAACTTATACTCCCTAAGGACAAAGTTTTCTCAACCTCACATAAAGTGTGATGCAAATGTAGCATTGTTTTAGCCAAGAAGCATACTTACCACTTTTCTATATGGAAATTCTGGGCCCCTTTGTGCATACGCAGCACTGTCAGAAGTACAGGGTACTCCGCCCCCATTAGGATGGGTAGAATAAAGCAAAACAGAAAATAACAGGCTAGTGAGAGTGCCAAGAAGTTGGAGAATTGGCAGGACTGTACAACTGGGAAAAACAGCATGGCAACTCCTCAAAAAAGGAAAAGCAGATCTATCATATGACCCAGGCATTCCACTTCTGGGCATATATATTCAAAAGAATTGAAAGCAGGATCTCAAAGAGATATTCACATAACCTATTAATATTAATTCTGTTATTATAGCCAAGAGGTGAAAGCAACTCAAATGTCCATTGAAAAATGAATGGATAAACAAAATGTGAGATATATATATATATATATATATATATATATATACACACACACACACATACACACACACACACACACACACACACACACACATACACACACATATATGTGTTTTTTAAAGGAAGGAAATGCTGTCACATGCTGTAATATCAATGAACACCAGGGGAACTAAATATGAAATAAACCAGTCACAGAAAGCAAATATTGTATAATTCCACTTACATGAGATATCTGAAATATAGGCATATCTTGTTGCATTGAACTTTGCTTTATTGTACTTTGTGGATACTGCATTTGTTACAAATTGAGACTTTTGTGGCAACCCTTATAGCAAGCAATTCAATCTGTATTATTTGTCCAACAGCATGTGGTGCCTTTATCTCTCTGTGTCACATTTTGGTGATTGTCACCATATTTCAAACTTTATCATATCATTATATCTGTTGTGGAGAATGTGATGTTTGATTTTTTTATTGCAATTGGGGGGGCACCATGAGCTGTGTCCGTATGAGATAGCCACTAAATAATAAATGTTGTATGTGTTCCAAAAAAAAAAGAAAATGAATGGACGAGGGAACTTTAGGAAGATGATGGAAGCATGTCTCCTCAAATCACAGAAAGGAAGCAGAGAATAAAAGCTGAACTGAGCAGTGAGTGACAAAATAAATGCTCTATGACTTGATAGTACATAGTCTGAGACCCCCAGAGACTGGAAGATAGGTTACCAGAGTAGAAAACAAAGTCAGTGCCCTGACCAAACTCGTGGATGAGGGATGGGGGAGGACCCCCAGAGAGAAAGAAAGAGGGGGAGCAGGGGGCATTCTGTTAAGCTCACCCAATAAAAAACTGTTGAAAAGACAGGCAAACTTTAAAACTTAGGAGGCTCCTTAAAACCGCACAAACTGCTTAAAGCCAAGTTGTGAAAAGGAGGCTGGGTGGGGCTCCTGCAGCCATCTTGTGGAGCCCTCAGCTGACCAGTCACCCTCTTAGTCAGCAAGGGGCTCCCCACGCCCAGACAGCTGCAAATTGAACCACAGGGAAGCCCCCTTCAGGGGGCCCTCTTAAGAATCCAGATGAAGGAACTTCTAGAAGGATCACTACTAGTGTAAATCTCCTCTCCCCCTCCCCAGGAACAAGAATGGGCTGGAGGGGACCCGGGCCAAGGGAAGTGCAGGTCTAGCCCCACTCAGCCTCTGCAACCCAGGCAAGTGTTGCAGCCTCAGACAGAAAAGACAAAGCAGCAGTGGCCCCAAACAAAGGAAAGTTGATTCACTAGGCCCCAACCACTGGCACCAAGGGAGGCACCATGGAAAGGTTAGGGACAGTCCCCAGGATTGTAGCACCATATTAGAGAGATGCTCCCTGAACATTCAGTGATATACAGACCCAGTAGGAAATTGCCAGAGGCTGCACAGCAAAAAGGGCTGGATACCAGCTTTAATAGGTGCAGAGCCTGACCCATGATTCCAACTAGCAAGTGACAGGGCATTGTTTGGATACTTGTGAGATCTTGCACCAGACTTATTAAGCAGAGGGAATCAATGCCTACCATGCACAGCCTGGGGCAGTGGAAATTAGAGTTCAGCTGAACCACCAAAACCCCTTTACTTCAACACCTCAGAGGGCGGAGGCAACAGGGGGGATAGTACTGCACCGCAGAAAACCCACAACCAGTGTTCCTGCACACAAACAGCTACCAGGATCTTCGCTACCACAGAAAGAACCTAGCAGAGGGGAACAGGTACATGGTGACCCACAGCAAACACAGAGGCACAGAGACTGCATCCTGAACTTCTGCAACAGTAGAATCATCCAACTCACAGCACTGCACCTTTCAAGACTGCAAACAACCCTAACGTCACTTTGATCACAGAAACAACTCCTTAGCTTGAATGGTAACAGCTAACCAATAACCATCATTGTACCTCCATCCCATTTGAATGTATTTCATCTAATGGTTTAAAGCATCAATTGGAATCAATCTTCCTATCTTTGTTTTCCTAGCTCTACTTTATACCAGATTCTCTTACCCCCCACTATCCTCTTGCACTATCCACACTACCTCCAGTAACACCAGTTCAATTCATCTACTCTTCCTTTCTACATTGGTGTAAATTACCCTTTTATAGCATATCTCTCTCTCTCTCTCTCTCTCTCTCTCTCTCTCTCACTGTTCTTCTTTTTCCATCTCCCATTTGCACAGACTTTCTTCCTCCCTTCTTTTGTTAGCACTCACTTAAGATTATAGTGAGTTTACTAAATTTGATTTTTTGCCCGTTCCAGGACTTTATTATAGGTACATACCTGAGTTTGAGGAACCACAGAGAACAATTGCAACAAGTTTTTGTTCTTACAATGTTGAATAATATGAGGCTTGGCTCAGAAGTGATTACAGTAAATAGGGTTCAGTGGTATCTCTTAAAGTGATGCTGATATTGGGATCAGCAGAGGTCACACCTTGAATTAAAATATCATTATCTAGATATCTAACCAACCCAGGTCTCTTAAGAAAAAGAAGCTCACATAGTAGTCCTTCACTTAAAAGAGGAAATCAGAATGATACTGACAGATGGGCAGACATACGAACAATTTGAAAAAGCAAGGGAACAAACCATCCCAAACAAGCCATAATGCTTCAACATTAGACTTCACTGACATCACAGTGGAAGAAATGTCAGAGATGTAATTTAGAAATTCATAAACTGTTCCATGAGATAAAGACAATGTAAGGAGTAAACTCAGAGAGAAAACACAGGAAGTGAAAGATCACCTCAATAAAGAGATAGAGATTCTGATAAAGAACAAACAGAAATCATCAAAATGAAGGAATCAAAAATCAAACTAAAAATTCAGTGGAAAGTATCACCAATAGAGTATACCACTTTGAGGACAGGTTTTCAGGCCTCAAAGACAAAGTATATAATTTTGAAAATAAAGTCAAACATAAAGAAAAGATGCTACAAGACCACAAAGAGAATATTGAAGAATCCGAGATAACATCGAAAGGCCAAATTTAATATTCTTGGGATAGCTGAAGGCTCTAAAATACAAACTAAAAGAATGCACAATATTTTCATTGAAATAACATCAGAAAATCTTCAAACCTTAAGAATGAAATGGAATCTGAAACAGAGGAGGCATGTAGGGCTCCAAATATACAAAATCACAACAGATCCACTCCAAGACACATTATTATGAAATTGCCTAAACTATAGAAAAAGAATAAAATTTTAAAAGCTACAAGAGAAAAATGACTGGTCATGTTTAGAGGTAAAGCAGTTTGGATTTTAAACTGATTTCTCAACCTGGACCCTAAAAGTTAAAGGGCTTGGAATAATATATCCCAAGCTCTGAAAGAAAATGGATGCCAACCAAGAATACTATACCCAGCAAAATTAAGATTCAAAATTGAAGATGAAAAAGAAAACTTCCCTGATAATCAAAAGATAAAATAATTCATAACTAGAAACCTTGCACTAAAAACATATTAATAAGGTATTTCATGAAGAAGAAATGAAAAATAAAAATGAAAATCATCATAGTGAGGCAGTACACTAGAAGAATGATCAATTAAAGAAGAATAAAATCCAATTTAAATGCTAGAAATAAAATGGCAGGAATAAAAATCATCTCTCAGTTATAACACTGAATGTAAATAGTCTAAACTCTTTAATCAAAAGACATGAGTTGGTAAATTGGATTTAAAAAAAGACCCAGTAATATGCTGTCTGCAGGAGACACCTCACAGGCAAACACATTCACAGATTGAAGGTGAATGACTGGAAAAAAAATTACCATTCACATGGAACTCATAAACAAGAAGGGGTTACCATTCTCATATCAGATAAAGTAGACATCAAGAATAGATTATTCACTCATACATTGCTGGTAGGGTTGCAAATTGGTGCAGCTACTCTGGAAAGCAGTATGGAGATTCCTTCAAAAACTCCGAATGGTTCAATCCCCAGCACCACAAAAAACAAAACCTGGACTATAAACAAAGAAAAACTCTAAATGGAACCACCATTTGACCCAGCTATCCCACTCCGTGGCCTATACCCAAAGGACTTAAAATCAGATTACTACAGTGATGCAGCCACATCAATGTTCATAGCTGCTCAATTCACAATAACTAGATTGTGAAACGAACCTAGATGCCCTTCTATAGATGAATGGATAAAGAAACTGTGGTATATATACACAATGGAATATTATTCAGCCATAAAGAATAATCAAATTATGACATTTGCAGGTAAATGGATGGAATTGGAGAAGATCATTTTTTGTGAAATAATCCAACCCCAAAAATTCAAAGGCCAAATGATTTCTCTGATAATTGGTTGATGACACATAATGGGCGTGGGGAGGGGTAAGAGAAGAATGGAGAAAGGATTCATTGTATATAGGAGAATGAGGGATGGGCAAAGGTCAGGGAAGGAAAGATAATAGAAATGAGACAAACATCATTACCCTATGTATATGTATGAATACACAAATTGTAAGATTCTACTTTGGGGTTTTTT